>JAZDUH010000103.1:277500-652500 GCA_036419115.1 Scarus forsteni | reverse complement strand
CGAGCGCTTAATAGTTCATTTAACTTTAGGTAAACTCACCTGGGCCGTTAGCTGAGAATGAGACAGGTAAATACCGACTCCTCCATCTGCTGAGGCCGAAGACAACATCTCACTGTAAAACTCCGTTTGTTTGAGACGCCATGTCGTCTCCAAAAGCTCGATTTGTTTGAATTTATGTGGCGGAAGTCTGATGAGGTAAATCTCAGCGAACAGTAATTGACAACTTCCGGTTGGCTCTCCTGCTCAGGTGATCAATGTGCCTGATTGGATTTTTGCCGCCGACAAATTTTTAATGAAAATCCAAGAAAATTATCGTTTCTCATCTCAGGTATTAAACAGTCTGGTTGGTGTCCATATTAAAGCACTTGCTTTAATAAATGTGTTGTATTTCTATCAGAGGAAAGTCTGTTTAACTTTAATTTTTAAATTTAATAAAAAGAGAGGTGTAATGAGGCAGAATGACCACCAGAGGGCGACAAGCGCAGGAGGCAGAAGCATAGAGGATCTCTGCAGGGTAAGACGTCTCACTCCCAACTGTTTTTCAAAGTTGTCGATCTATGAGGGATTAAACTGTATGGAAGCCCGTTTCTGCCACTTAAAAAAAATTAATTTAAGATGCTTAAAAAAATACTAAGTCATAATTATGAGAAAACAAGTCATAATTGTAAGATAAAAAAAGTCAAAAGTATGAAATAAAAAGTCTTGATTTAAAAAAAAAGAGATAACAAAGTCATAATAATGTCGTATAAAGTCCTAATTAGAAAATTCCAAAGTGCAAAACATCATTTGGTCAATCTCTATCACAGGAGCTAAACTGTGGAATAGTCTACCTACTGAACTGAAAATGCAAAATAACTTTAAAAGCTTCAACAAAGGTGTTAAATCATGGCTGAAGAAGCAACAATACTGTTCCCATATATAAATTATTTGCTTACATGTTAACGTTAAGAAACATTTTAATTCATCTTTTAATGGAACTTCTATCTTTTCTGGATTTTTTAGTTCTTATGTACTTTTTATTGAACTGTGTCTTAGGTATGTCTGTTCTTCTTTAAATTTCTTTTTGTACATTTTTGATCTATGGACTGGTGTTGGAAATTAGCACCGTGCTATAAACACTAACAGTACTGCATCTGGAACCTTTGTATATTTATATAGAACAGCATCAATGTTACTGTGTGTCCATGTCAAATAAACAATAAATAAAAAATAAACAAACAGTCATCCTTACAGGATAAGGAGTGTCAATGGACGATGTGCACATACGCAAATGGTCTCTCATAATTTTGATTTTTTTTATCTAAAAAAATGAACTTAAGCAGATATTACACCTTTGATAAAGACCCTCACTGAATCAAACTTTCCTTATTTCATTGCAGATATTTTCTCATCTTTATTATCAACTTCTTATTCTTATCCAATTTCTTATTTTAAAATCTCACAAGACTTACTGTGAGCCATTGTTGCCTGACATGTCCAGCTACACATCTTAATTCAGTAATTAAAAACAAAAAATAATACCTAAATTGAGTGTAACGAGTTAAAATAACTGCCAAAGTGTCTAGATAATTTAACTTCTACAATCGCTTGGAAATAAGATGTGTCAAGATCTTCATTTTACTCGTTTCATTGGCAGATATTTTCTCATAATTACAAGTTATTCAGAGCTTTATTTTTGTTTTATTCCTTGTAAAAAAAAAAAAGAAAGATATTCAACTGGACTGGTCAATGATATGAGATTTTAGTAAGTCTTGTGGATACTTTTGACTTGAAATTAGACAAATGAACTTGCTAAGAGTTGAGTTTTTGCAGTTTAAACTGATCAGTCATCTCTGTGTGTGAGCTCTAACACTGTTTATTTATCAGTAGATACTTTGGACAAGCCTGAGAAGAGAATTTTAGGTCTGTTTTGGTTTTCTGAAACAACTCCTCCAGGAATCACCTTCTCCTCTGAGGAGGTTTGGCTTTATGAAGCGAGGCTGTGTTTGCATAATTTAAAATCAATGGTGTTACTTAACTGCCACTCTGTGTCATACTGTATTGATTTTTAATTTCTCCTGTCACCTTTAACGATGGCTCTGCTCCAGATTATATAATAACGTTATCGACCCTGTTACCGCAGGAGTGTTGTAACATACTGGCAACAAGATGCCAGTGAGTTACTGTACATGTCCATACAGTAGCATTTATAAATAGCATGTGTCTGAATTTTCTAAAATAGTTACACTACCGTATTTTTTATAAAAGGTATCACAACTGTCTTTAATTTCTAGCATAAGCACTGTACTGTAGTATCCTTACTGTTTTTATAATTTACAGTATATTACCATATTTTAATCTACAACTTTTTAAATGTATTTTAAATCACAGTGAACTATATTTCAGTTTATCATGTATCAGAAATATATCACTATTTTAAAACTAATTAAAGATACATCTTTTCTTTTCAAATAAAACTTTTTTACAAACCATCTGTTTCACCTAAAACTGTGGAACATTTACTAAAAGACATTTTGCCTCCATGCTGTTAGTGAAAAATATTAATTTTCTCTTGATCTATTACTCTTTTCACTAACTCTGTATAGACATTTTACAGTAACTGTAGGTTTTCTGTTAAATAGAGTTACTTTGACAAATTAGCATGTTTTCCCATAATTTTTTTAATTTATTGTTATTTACTGTAAAGATTTTGTACAGTAGGTAGCTGTAAATATTACAGTTAAATACTGTTACATTTACAAAATCATTTACAGTGAGGCCTTTGCTCTCCTGCTCACTCAGGAGCCAAAACTGTCACATGTCAACGTGTCCTTGGGCAAGACACTGAATGTCAAGTTAAAGTCTCTGGAGGTCTAGACCAGGGAGGGGCAACCAGCGGCCGAGGGACCACATGCAGTCCTCCTGCTCTCTGAATGCGGTCCAACAGGCGGTTCAAAACAACCAAACCATTTATGCACAACATAAATTCTGACAAAATCAATCCACATCAAGCAGCACTGCTATGATGTAGCATAAGTAGCGGCTAACAGCTAACAACAGTTAGCCACTATGGCTAACGGCTTACAAGGAGAAAAAAAAAGTTAATGACCGTTAGCCATAGTGGCTAACTGTTAGCCGCTATGGCTAATGGCTAACGGCAAGTAACTGTTATTTGCCCTTGTAAGCCACTACCTTAAGACTATCGTTTCACATTAAATTATATAACACACTTGTATCATTTAACACTTATACATGACATGAACCTCATCAAAGACAATCCCTATGAAGTAAACTTATGAGGAGAGCATTCTTCGCCATCACTGGCTAACCATGATGACCACAGGCTAACTGCCTTAGCTGCCATCATTATCAAACACTTCCTGAGCTGAGCTGAGAGAAGTCGTTGGACAATGAAAGCTGGCAAGACGGAGATGCATGATTTCAGAATCAGGAGGTCTGTCTGCTCTGCAATGCTAATATTCACCTTTCAACTTTATTGGTTATTGTAAAAATCCTCTTCTTTGATTATGATACCTGCAAAAAAAAAATTAAGAGAGGGGCATGTTTACACTGTGTTGCACCACCTTTCCTTTAACGACACCCAGCAAGGATTCTTTCTTTACTTTGTTTTACACAATGTCCCAATTTCACTAGATTGGGGTTTCTAGCTTTAGCTTCTGTGCTGACTATTTCTGTGCAGGTGCAGAGCTGATCTCTGTCACCGTGGCTAATGTTCAGACTAACTTACCTCAAACGTGCATTTGACTTTGCTGCTAACAGCCTCTAGTGGACACTTGAGAAACTGCAGTGTTTGGCTTCATTTTCAAGGAGACAAAAACAGAGAAGACAGAAACAAAACAAACACGACACCGAGCAGCCTCATGTCCAAAAGAAGCAGAGCTGCCTCACCTGTCACATCTAAAGCCTCTTTAGTTTCTAACAGTGACCCTCATGATGTGTTTACAGCCTCTGAGTGTGCCGTGCCTCCATCTGAAAAAGTCCTTATTTACTCTGAGATCCAGTCAAACATCTAAAGCCTCCGAGGATCAAAACAAATCCAGCAGCTCCTGCCTCAGTCACACCAGAGCTTCTGTGAATCATGAGGCTGTTTACGACTGTGAACGTGTCACAATAATAGATACACTATAAAAGTATTCACTCCCCCATCCAAATGGATAATCAGATGGATTACAAGAACGTGGAAGTGTTTGGGAACCACAGCAACTCAGCCACCAAGTGGTACTTTACTTTAATGCTCCTGCAGTGGGGTGTGTGTGTGTGTGTGTGTGTGTGTGTGTGTGTCCCACCCCGGTGCGTTGAGCCAACCAGATGAACCAGTTTCTTCCAGTACTGGCAGTCTTGGGCCAGCAGCTCTGCATCTTTCACAGTAACTCCATGTTGATTGAGGTCTTCCGCGATGATGTCGAGCCATCGAGTGCGGGGTTTACCTCGTGGTCGTCTCCAGCCTGCGGCCCTTGGGTCGAACTGGAGAATGGCTTTTGTAGGATGGTCAGGAGGAAGGCGGAGGACATGACCGATCCAGCGGGTGCGGCGCTGTGCAGCCAAGCAGGATGCTCTGGGCTGGCACGTGCGAGCTCTAAGCACCTCATTGGAAACCCGCTGGGGCCACCTGATGTTCTCGATTGTTCTGAGAGCCCTGCTATCAAGCTATCACCAGGTGGTAGGCCACGTAAACTGACGGAGCGGGGTCAGCGGATGCTGAGGCGCATAGTGAGAAGAGGTCGCCAACTTTCTGCAGAGTCAATCGCTACAGACCTCCAAACTTCATGTGGCCTTCAGATTAGCTCAAGAACAGTGCAGAGAGCTTCATGGATGGGTTTCCATGGCCGAGCAGCTGCATCCAAGCCTCACATCACCAAGTGCAATGCAAAGCGTGGATGCAGTGGTGTAAAGCACGCCGCCACTGGACTCTAGAGCAGTGGAGACGCATTCTCTGGAGTGACCAATCACGCTTCTCCATCTGACAATCTGATGGACCAGTCTGGGTTTGGAGGTTGCCACGAGAACCATACTTGTGGGACCGCATTGTGCCAAGTGTAAAGTTTGGTGGAGGGGGGGATTATGGTGTGGGGGTGTTTTTCAGGAGCTGGGCTTGGCCCCTTAGTTCCAGTCAAAGGAACTCTGAATGCTTCAGCACACCAAGACATTTTGGACAATTCCATGCTCCAACTTTGTGGGAACAGTTTGGAGCTGGCCCCTTCCTCTTCCAACATGACTGTGCACCAGAGCACAAAGCAGGTCCATAAAGACATGGAGGACAGAGTCTGGTGTGGATCAACTTGACTGGCCTGCACAGAGTCCTGACCTCAACCCCATAGAACACTTTTGGGATGAAGTAGAGCAGAGACTGAGAGCCAGGCCTTCTGGTCCAACATCAGTGTGTGAGCTCACAAATGCTCTTCTGGAAGAATGGTCAAAAATTCCCATAAACACTCCTAAACCTTGTGGACAGCCTTCCCAGAAGAGTTGAAGCTGTTATAGCTGCAAAGGGTGGACCCACGTCAGATTGAACCCTATGGATTAGGAACGGGATGGCACTTAAGTTCATATGAGAGTCAAGGCGAGCGAATACTTTTGGAAATATAGTGTATTAGAATAACCTCAATTAGAGACATATCTCCATGTTAATGATTTTAAATTAGTGATAAATGAAGCTGGTTTATCTCTGCAGGCTGCATCAGTCAGAACAAACCTGCTGTTTAATCTCAGCAGGATGTTTTTTAATAGTTTGATCAAAGAGGAAAAATCAGCTTTTGGCAGCTTTTGGCAGCTACAGTGCATTTAAGATAAAAGAGGTACCCAGACTTCACCTCCTCGTTTGGTCTTTACTTTGAACACATTAAAGACTTAAAGATGGCTGCAGAAAAACACTCTTGATGGTTCACCAGGAGGTCCGAAATCATAACTACACTGTAAAAAGGTTGTTGTGAAATTTACTGTAACCTACTGCACTGCAAAAACTCAAATCTAAGGAAGTTTATTCGTCTTATTAGTTCTAGAAATTTAACAAGACTTATTGTAAGCCAATCTGCCTAACACCTCTAGCTTCACATCATGTTTCTGTATTTATAAACAACCCTGAATTGCTTGTAATAAGTTTAAATGTCTGCCAAAGCGGCAAGAGAAATTTTACTATGACATTTAACTAAGTACTGTGGATATTTTTGACTTGAAATTGGACAAACTTGCTAAGATCTCAGTTTTTGCAGTGTGGCAACAAGATGCCAGTAAGTTAAAGAACACGATTTGAGTTCTGTTATGAGGACATGACCTTCTTCAGACTGAGATCAGAGTCTTCTGTCTGTATATCTGCAGCTTTACACTCGTCTCTGTGGAAATGCTGCCGCAGCCTCTTTAAAGCATTAAGCCTTTTTTTATCAGGGAGTCAGAATATATCAGATTTTAAACATTTGCATCCAGAGCGAGCGTGGTTGTGTAATCTTGAGCCCCAGAGGATAAACAACAGAGAGGACCGGCTGATGATGAACATCCTGATGATCTCCTGAGAGGAAATCAGTTCAAACACACAACAGACAGACAGACGGATTCATGTGAAACTCACTGAGCGTTTGGGAGGAAATACTTTTCTAACAATGAAAGAAATGCACATGAGATCTGACTGAATAACCGCCTTCATCAGGAAGAGAACAGCTGCTGGATCTCAGCTGTGGAGTTTTTTTAATACTTAGATTTATTTGAAAAAAAAACAAACAAACAAAAGAAACAAGGCACAGTGCATGAACATTAGTACCAGTCCACATCAAACTACATATCCAAATCAGTGAAAAAAATAATACTAATGAATAATAATAATAATAATGATGATGATAATAATAATAATAATAATAATAATAATAATAATAAAAATTCTAATAATAATGATATTAAAATTAAAATAATATTAATATAATAATAATATTGATAATAATAATATCAATAATAATAACATGAACAGTAATAATAATATAAAAAATAATAATAATAACTATAATAATAATAATAATAATAATAATAATAATAATAATAATAATAATGATAATAATAATATTTATAATAATAATAATCATAACAATATTAATTATAATAACATAATACAAACAATTATGATAATAAAAAATAATAATAATGAAAATAAAAAATGATTATAAAATATAAAAACAATTATAAGATAATACTACTACTACTACTACTAATAATAATAATAATAAAAATAATAATAATAATACAATAATGATATATCAATGATAATAACAACAACAATAATATATATTGATAAAAATAATAATTATAATAACACCAACAACAAAAACAACACTACTACTACTACTACTAAAAATAATAATAACAACAACAACAACAACAACAACAACAACAACAACATCAACAATAATAATAATAGTAATAAAAATAATGAAAATAAAAATAAAATAAATGTAATAATAAAATAATTATAATAATAACAACAACAACAACAATATTAGTAATTATAATAATAATAAAAAATAATACAAATAATAGTAATAATGATAATAATAACAACAACAATAGTAATAATAATAATGATAATGATAATTATAATAACAACAATAACAACAACAACAACAACAACAACAACAACAACAATAATAATAATAATTATAACAACAACAATAATAATAATAATAATAATAATAATAATAATAATAATAATAATAATAATAATAATAATAACAAAAACAAAAACAAAAACAAAACACTACGGACAGCACACAAGGTGGTCCAAACAAACCACCTCGCCCAAGGTTGTGATCTTCTCACTCAGCCATAATCATAAAGAACACATGAAAAAAAGTCACCATGCATAACTCCATTCTCTTTAGATCTGGATTAAAGTGATTTGATTAATGAAAAAAAAAGTGCGTAAATACTTAATTGATTAATCGTAAAGCTGGAGGTCTTTCCTTCTTTTGCTGGTATTTTCTAGACTAGTCCATCTGCATCATGTTTCCTTATCAGGCTGCAGAATTTAAAACAACCACAGGAAAGCTCTTCCCTCTCCATGATGCCTCTTCTTGCTCTAATAACTTAAAGTCATGATGAGGCTTCAGTGTTTAATCAAACATGGTAAGAACTGAGAACAGCTCAGAAGAAAACAGAAAAGTCCTCTGCAGGAATAAATCAGCTCCAGTTAAACAGCTCTGCAGATGAATATAACCTCTGCTTTATGTCTGTCAGAGAAGTCCACTCTCCTTTATTCAGATCTGAGAGAGAGGTGGCGGCCATAAAGAAAGTTTCCAGTTCAGAGGTCAGCACAGCCACACAACATGTCTGGAGCAACACAGACTGTAATGGAGGAGTAGCCTGAGCAGATCATGATGAAATATTGGTGAAACTAATGAGTTTTTGGACAATTAATGCAGTTTTAGGAGCGGCTAAATATCTCCTGAAGCACTGTTTGGATCAGGAAAGCCTTCTGGGTGAGTATATTGTTCTACTTCATTCTATAAACAATGTGAAAGCTGCAGAAACCAAACTTATCCTTTAACATGACTGACGAGACATGACAGCCAGTCCAAATCAATATTTTAATACCAGGAATAAAAGGCACTGAACTGTCTGTAATGATAACAAAATACCAGCCAATGAAAAAAGCAAGTTTGTGTTAAAATTATTACCTTTTTATCCAGAACAGATTTATTTTAAACCTGAATGTCAGACCTTCACTGAGACAAACCTGCTTGTTTTATTGAAGGATATTTTCTTATCGTTTCAGGCAGTTCAATGCTTTATTTTTGACTTTTATTCCTTGTAATAAAGTATTTATCCGGCCTTGGTCAATGAATCAGGATTAGAATGAGTGCTTTAGACATTTATGACTTGAAAATATAAAAACATACTTTCTGAGATCTGAGTTTTTGCAGTGTAAAGTCTTGGATGAGCAGAAGAAGATGGACAAAAGGGAGCATGTTATAAACCTGCGAGAGAAAAAGAGACGGTCTGAAATGTTTTAATTCTCCTGCTGATTTAATCAAACAGGACCTTTACATTTCCAGACTTGCTTGTTTCCACTTTGGGAGGTGTTCCTGCAAATGGTTTAAAAAGTGTAGAAATACAGAGACCTGCACTGCAAAAACTCAAATCTAAGGAAGTTTATTCATCCAATTTTAATTCTTAAAATCTCCCATGACTTATTTTAAGCCTAAACTGCCTGACATGTCCACCTACACATCTTATTTCAGTATTTAAAAACAAAAAATAAGCCCTGAACTTGGAAAAAGGATGGGCTATCTTAAGACGTTTCTATACCTGATTTTAAGACCCTTAAGGACTACGATTTTTCTCGTTTCATTGGCAGATATTTTCTCATAAAATTACAAGTTATTTAGTGCTGTTTTTATTTTTATTTCCTTGTAACAGAGATCTATCTGCACTCCTCAAATAATTATGAAATTTTAGGAAGTTTTGGGGATTTTTTGGACTTAAAATTAGACAAACTTGCTAAGATCTGTGTTTTTGCAGTGTGGAAGTAAAATGACGGTAAAGTCAGGTTGAAAAACTTGTTTTTAGGAGTTTTTTGGCTATTTCTGGCCAAGCTTGAGGGATTTATTACCAACAACACAAACACAGATTCAAGTTTAAACTCTGCAGGTTTCTGTCCAGTTAATCAGACTTATTGTTAGTCTTCACTAGGGCTGGGTTAAAAAAATGGATTTTCCTTGAACTGGTTCATAATCGATCCATAAAATCCAAAGGTCGATCTTTTAACTTGGGTAGTTTTTTCTTCTTTGGATGTGCAGAGAAGCAGCCTGTGGTATCAACCCTGCTAGTCTGGTGTGATCAGCGTTTAGCGCTGCTTTCTACTGAACAAGATCTCATGAGATGTTACTGCAAACAAACATGGTGGAAGCACTATATGGGCACCACTGGAGAGTTTAAAAGCTGATGTTTGGATGGACAGTATTTTAGATTTAACAACCACGAAGGAAAATACGAGTTGGACAAAAAAGAAGTAATATGCAGAATATGCATTAATGCATATCATTAAAGTATGATTAATGTAACTGCTTTGGGTTTAGTTCTTCATGTTAAAACAATTTTTAATAATGTACCAGGTCAAAAGGTCACTTTTAAGATTTACATCATCATTTTAACTAAGATATCCCAGACTGAATAAATATGGAATTGAATGGTGAATTGAATCGATTTGAGACCTTGTAATATCGAATCCAATCGATCCAGAAAATCTGAATCGATACCCAGCCCTAGTCTTCACATATATGTTTATTTTCCAAACC
The DNA here is from genome assembly GCA_036419115.1 of Scarus forsteni. Taxonomy (NCBI): domain Eukaryota; kingdom Metazoa; phylum Chordata; class Actinopteri; order Labriformes; family Labridae; genus Scarus; species Scarus forsteni. Next base: position 642,226 of record JAZDUH010000103.1, on the reverse strand, counting down.
AAAGTTTATTTTATTCTCTGATAAAGTGACAGGTCATGGCAGATCGACTCATGTTTCATGTATGGATGCACATCAGCTCTGTCAGGAAAAAGCTCCTGATTTAAACATCTCCTTCATCGGCCTTCACCTCCCTGGGCTCGAGGTACATCAGATAAATCAGGAAACATGTTGTGCAGCAGATCTCATGAATGTAAAGCCCAGATCTCCTCGTTCATCAGTATGTTAATCCTTTGCCTTGAGGCGTGGAGGCGTGAGTTTATCGCAGGTGTCGGGGGAGGTCCACAGAGAGTCTGCGGTGTCATGGACTGAATGTTTCTCTGAGTGATGAGCTGCTTTTGCTGACTCAGATTAAAACATGGACTAAATAATTCACTGTGTTTATCATGGACGTGCATCTGGATCTGACAGCAGGGCAGTAGGGCCTGAGAGGGTCAGAAACCACCAGTTTCGCCTCAATATGACGGATGGTGAAGATCTCAGGCTCTCATACTGCAAAAACCCAGATCTTAGCAAGTCTATTAGTCTTAGTTCAAGTCCAAAATATCCACAGTGCTTCCTAAAATTTCATTTCATTTGAGGAGTCCAGATAGATATCTTGTTACAAGGAATTAAAAACAAAAACAGCACTGAATAACTTGTAATGATGACAAAAATATCTGCCAATGAAACAAGAAAAATCTTGCTCCCTGAGGGTCTTGAGGGTCTAAAAATCAGGTATATCAGGTATATACTTCTTAAGACAACACATCTTATTTCCAAGACATCATACAAGTTAAATTTGTCTTACCACATTGGCAGATGTTGGTTAGAATTTAATGGAACACAGGAAGAGGTGTGGTTGAGGTGTGGTCCTGCTCCTGAAATTCTGCTTAAAGGAGACATATCATGCTTGTTTCTCCTTTTCACTATGCCAGACTAGGATGCCTGTAAAGCATTTCTGCCCTCAGTACAAGTCATTTAGTTCCTTCATTGCCCCACAATAGCGTTCTCAAAATCCTCATTTTAGGCCATTATCAAGCTCTCGTTGAAACACGAGGATCTCAGGATGACCTACAGTAACCTCGCAACGTCACAGCCCTTTGTGCTCTGATTGGTCAGTTCTATTGGGGGTAGAGCCAGCCTGTCCTTCTTCTTCTACTGTATTTTCCGGCAGGCTCAAAGCAGCAACCGCACATTGAGTCCCCCTACAGGCCAGAGCTGGTAATGAGGGAGTGTGAGCTAGGGAGCTTTATATGGCTGCTGGTGGATGTGTTCCTCGGTGACGGTTTTGTGGCTAACGGACATCACAGAGGAGGAAGTGTTTTATCAGATTACTCCAATAAAAAGAAAGGTACCTTGTGTCATAACGACGATTTAAATCTCGCGGACATCTCGCAATGACCTATTTTCAGAGGCATCAAATCTCGTTCTAGGATATCAGAAAAAATACAATATCTCATTTTTTGAAAATTAAGGGGGTGTAAGGTCTTGTTTTCAAATTTATTATATTATATGTAAGTATTAAATCATGCATCAGCATGATATGTCTCCTTTAAAGCTCCACTATAAGCAATCCAGGGTTTATTTTTTGTTTTTAAATACTGAAGTAAGACGTGTAGGTGGACACGTCAGGCAATTTTGGCTTACAATAAGTCATGTGAGATTTTAAGAATTGAAAATTGAATGAATAAACCTATTTGAGTTTTTGCAGTGTGAGTGGGAGTGTAAGTGTTCCAGGGTTGTATGTAGCGTCCTCTTAAACTGTGGTACTACTTTTTGATGCAAGTTTTCTTGTAGTTGGAGTAAATACCCTTTGTTCCTGATATGATACTTCCCTGTTTGCAAGGTGTGTAACGTAACAACTTTATTGGGTAAAAAGCAAAGTAATGCACTACTACGGAAAATTTGTAGTAGTGTAGTAGTCCATCAGAAGATGGTCCACTGTGGTCATAAAGGGTTGGACATGGTCAAGCACTATAGTCTGGTTCTGGAGCTACCCATTTGGAAGACATCAATATGTTTTCATTAACAACCATAAATCATCATACAAACCCATCAATCATGGAGTTCCCCAGGGATCCATCTTAAGGCTGCTCCTCTTCATCTTGTGCATAAATGATTTTGTTAATCCCACATTCATACTAAAGTATTATTTGCCGATGATACAAACTTGTCTTTTTCCAACAAAATCCAAATACACTTGAACAAATCATAAATAGTGAGTAAGTGAAAATAGACACATGGTTTATATGCAACAAACTCTCTAAATATCCATAAAATCATACTAAACTGTGTTGAGCTCATCCTGTCATCTTTCCTATCATCTCCAATTACAGACCATCTTTTGTAAACACTACACTGCAAAAACTGAAATCTAAGGAAGTTGATTCATCCAATATCAGTTCTGAAAATCTCATTTCTTATTGTAAGCCAAAATGCCTGACATGTCCAGCTACACATCTTGTTTCAGTACTTATAAACAAAAAATAATCATGAACTGCTTGTAATGAGTTGAAATATCTGCCAACGTGGAAAGACAAATTTACTTGTAAGATGTCTTGGAAGGAAGATGTGCAGTCTTAAGTAGCTTCTGTACCTGATTTTAGACCCTCAACGAGTAAAATCTAGCTTGTTCCATTGACAGATATTTTTGCGTAATTATAAGTTATTCAGTGCTTTATTTTTGTTTTTAATTCCTTGTTATAATAAATCCACCCGGCCGCTCCAATGAGTATGAAGTTTTAGAAAGTATTGTGGATATTTAAGACTGAAATTAGACAAATTAACTTGCTAAGACTTGATTTTTTTCAGCTCTCTCTGACTGACCATCAACTATGTCATGTTTGCAGCAGGTCATCTGGACCATGCTACATACCTAAATGCATTGGGTCCCTGCCATGTAAGTGGCTGATTATATATATGCATTAACAAGCAGTAAAACAGGAGTACCTGATAAAGTGAGTGGTGACAGTATTGCTCTAATTTCATCACAGTGAAGAAAAAGATCTCTGCACACGGTCTGTTAAAGAATGCTTTTTATTAAAATAATGTTCATAAAATAGGAAACTGAAGAAGAAACTTCTCTTTAAATACACAAACAAAGCTCTGAGAGACTGAAATGTAACAAATTGTCAATGCCAAACATGCTAATGAGATGTGAGATCTTTAAAGTAACAGAGTTGAGAAAAACAGTTAAGGATTTTTCTCTGGATCAGCTCATGTGTGTTTGAGGAACATGAAGCTGTTTTCTCATCGTGGCAAATATTCCCTACGTCTCCTGAGGGGGTTTGTATGGGGAGGAAGAAAAATCACAAGTCTTAAGCTGGGCGAGATGATGGCGAGATGTTGGAGGGGTGCTGGGTTTGTTTGTTTAGCAGCCGGTGCAGGCAGCGAAGGCACAGATCTCACAGACGTCCATGGGAACAGCGACTGATGGAGGCAAAGAGAGAGAGAGAGGAGTCAGTTTGATGATTATTTAATCACAGTTTTCATCAATTATCTTTTTTCTACTGTCAAAAATTAGACAGTAATGAATAAGAACAAGAGCACATGGACAAAAAACTAAATTAACTAATATTTTCATCAACAAATAACATCTAGACTCAAATGTCCTATAATTAAATTATAATTAAAATGTCTAATAATATTAATATAATATGTAGCATTAATAATCAAGAGTAAATAAATAACATACGTCAATCTTACAGCCATCATGAAAACAAAAGCACATGAAAGCTCACCTAACACCTAGCAGAGCTAATTCAACATCCATTAATTGATTTGAAGGTTTATTTTGTTTTTCACGATTGATTTTCACCACTAAACCCACATGAGATATCTGAGAATACAATACGATTTTTTTTTTTAATTTACTGAGTTTGGTATGCCCTATTGGTATATTAATTTAACAGCATTAACGCTCATGCTAAAATTGCTAAGGTGTACCATCCGTAAACGTATTTGTATAGGAGTTTAACGTAACATAACATAAAGTTCATTGCATGGACAAAAAAATACAAAAACATGCAAGACAAAGCCAAAGAAAGCCAAATGTTGCAGTGATCTCAATACAATGCCTGATATGTCCAGCTACACATCTTATTTCAGTATTTAAAAATCAAGAAAAAAACATAACTTGTTTGCAATAAGTCAAAATATCTGCCAATAAGCAAAGACAAATTTAACTTTTATGTAGTCTTAGAAATAAGATGTGCTGTCTTAAGTAGCTTTTATACCTGATATTAAAACTCTCAATAAGTAAAATTAGGCTTGTTCCACTGGCTGATATTTTCTTATAATTACAAGTTCTTCAGTGCTTTATTTTTGTTTTTTATTCCCTGTAATAAGATATCCTTCAGACTCTTCAAATGAGGATGAGATTTCAGTAAGTGTTGTGTGTGTTTTTGATTTGAAATTAGACGATTTAACTTGCTTAGATTTATGTTTTTGCAGTGTAAAAGTTCTGAAAATCTCACATGACTTACTGTAAACCAAAAATGCCAGAATTGTCCAGCTACACATCTTATTTCAGGACTTAAAAACCAAGAAAAATAAAATAAAAATGGCTTGTAATAAGTAAAAACAGCTGCCAAAAAGGCAAGACAAATTTAACTTTAATGATGTCTTGGAAGTGAGATGTGCTGTATGAAATAGTTTTTATACCTGATATTAAAACTCTCAAGAGGTAAAATTAAGCTTGTTCAATTTGCATTTTTGTTTTAACTTATCTCAGAGCTGTCCTCGTTGTTCTTTTAGCCCAAGCTCTGTCGTCACTTTTGGCCCTTTTCCATTAGCCCTACTCTACTCTACTCGCCTTGAGCCGCTTTTCCATTAGCCCCAGTCGCCTGCCCAACGGGGTGAGAGGCACTGCGGTGACATCATTTTGAGCACGACACAACAATCTGTGGCTTTTTGTCACAAACCGAGTAAAAAAGGAAAGCAGAAGAAGGCTGCAGGTGGTAAGAAGAAATACCCCTTGTGAAGCACAGGAGAGTTTTGGAAGCTATACAACAGAATGAAGCCGAGGACGAGAGCAATCCAGCTGCAAAGAAAAGATATATGAGGGTAAGCTAATGGTAGCTACTGCTAGCATGCTAGGTCGTCATGACTCATCGATGACGACATTGTCTGACCAATCAGTAGCCGGCAGTCGGTGACGTCATCTTTTAGTATAGACTCAGCTCGCTTGGAACCAGAGCGGAGTAGGTACTAAAACTAGCTTGTTTTAGGAGGTACCAGGCTAGTGGAAACACGCTGCAAATCGAGTAGCGCCGAGTAGAGTAGGGCCAAGGTGTGCTAGTGGAAAAGGGCCATTAGTCTTGTTTAGTGTTGTTTTGTGTGTCTATAACAAGAGAGAACTCACTCACTGTAAACTGAATTTACCCAAGGGTACAGTAAATATTCTGAATCTGAATCTGAATATTAATGAGCTGGCTCTGTAACACTGAGAGCCTGTGATGTCCTCACCTAGCCTGGTGAGCGATGAAGATGCTCCTCTCTGCCTGCACAGAGGCAGGAACTCCTGAGGGAGCATGGGGTCGACGCACAGGGACGAGCTGCTCGCCCTGAGCCGAGGGTTCTGCTCGTCCAGCGGCGCTCCGGACAGCTCCTGCAGCCTTTTGACGGCCTCGATGGAGAAAGACAGGCCGTTCTCCTGCAGAGGGAGGCAGAAACAGGTTAGATGACCTTACAAGCAACAAGATTTTACAGGTTTAAAGGTGCTATGGGGAGAATCTATTTCCAGCGACATAAAGACTCTGCTACCCATGAGCACGCGCGGCGACTGTCGTAAAGATGTGACCCAAGCCGAAGTGTGTGTTTGTTGTGATGCTAATGAATGCAGCTCGGACCTTCCTCAGAACTCTGCATTGCTTTACAACTTCTTTTTTCAACAACTTACAGGATGCAAAGCCACGAGGTAATGTATCTCTTTCTAGTTAGTTACATAGCGGTAGTTTTTGATGTGTGACAACAAACAATTTTTGGAAAACTTAGTATTGTAGTTTTGTAGCCGGCTATATATCTCTACTTACAGCCCGGTGCTCTAAGACGTGTCTGAATAATATAAATTTGCTCTAGTTTTAATTGTCTTGTTCCTGAAGTTGAGTATCCAGGCCAGTCCAGCCCTGCCAAAGCTAAGGAATAGCATTTATAGCTAACCTATTTAGATGCTATAAAACTCATCTTAAAGTGTGTATTTCCATCAGGCATATATCTAAAAGGGAGACTTTTGGTAATTACTTAGAAACTTCTCACAGTCCCTATAATAATACTGATAATAATAATTTTTATTTGTATTGCACTTCACATTTTGGCAATCTCAAAGTGCTACAGAGTAAGATACAAACAATTAAAAACAACTAAAAACACTTTTAAAACAATTTATGGAGGAGTTGAGATAAATAGATTCTTCAAATAATGGAGAGCTCATTAAAGAAAAATTAGCAAAAAGCTTTTTAAAAAAAAAAAAGTTTTAAGATTTCGTACTTTTACTTACTTTAATTTACTCTTGATAAATGTTTGTCAAAGACGTATTTGTGGATCCGTATTTAGTTACACTAAGTTACTATTTATACCTGAAATGGACAGATGCATAACTCCCTAAAAATATAACATTAAGGAAAATGACCATGGTTTTTAACTTGTTGGAAATTAAAAACAAACATCGAACAAAGTATTTCTTTGTGATTTAATAATTTATGCATGAAAAGGCCAGACAGCCTGCGGTTTGATTCCCACATGGTCCAGCAGCATCAGTGTGGATGTGATGAAGATGAAAATGTCTCTAATGAGTAAAAAGGTAAGACAAAGGTGCAACTTACCTCGACCTGCACGGCGTCAGAGGTCAGGCCCAGAGCCAGCACGAGGACGGCGATGGTTGCGAGTGCGGCCTTCATGGTGTGGGTTGGTGGAGGTTTGTCTTGCAGCGTCTTCGTTGCTGTTGATGTGCCTTGCAGGAGCTCAGCTCGGTGTGTGCCTCCCCTGATCCTCACAGCTCCTTTTAAACCCTCACCTGGAGCTCTCATGTGAGCTCAGGTGTAATCACTGTTTTTCTCATGGGTTAATGAGTACTGATGTGTTTTACAGGCTCGTAAAAGAAGAGGGGCTTCATAAATCCTGCTCTGACCTCATCACCTGTCTGATTATGTTTATGGACCCGAGGCTTGCTGGGCCGGGCCGGCGGGCAGGATCACACCTCAGAGAGTTAAACAGTGACTACAGCACCACGGCGAGCCTTTGTTACTGACCTGTGACTCACACCAGAGCAAACACCTGAGCCGCTCTGAGGCCGAGCTGGAGAGTGTGGTTGATAGAGAAACCAAACACCTGCAGAGAAACCAGAGCAACAACAGAGCCACCACATACACTATATTACCAAAAGTAATCAGAATCAGGTGTTCCAGTCTCTTCCATGTCCCCAGGTGTATAAAATCATCACCTAGGCATGCAGACTGCTTTAACAAACATTAGTGAAAGAATGGGGTTTTGTTTATTGATCACTGCTGGATTATAAGAACGTGGAAGTGTTTGGGAACAACAGCAGCTCAGCCACCAAGTGGTAGGCCACATAAACTGACGGAGCGGGGTCAGCAGATGCTGAGGCGCATAGTGAGAAGAGGTCGCCAACTTTCTGCAGAGTCAATCGCTACAGACCTCCAAACTTCATGTGGCCTTCAGATTAGCTCAAGAACAGTGCAGAGAGCTTCATGGATGGGTTTCCATGGCCCAGCAGCTGCATCCAAGCCTCACATCACCAAGTGCAATGCAAAGCGTGGATGCAGTGGTGTAAAAGCACACCGCCACCGGACTCTAGAGCAGTGGAGACGCGTTCTCTGGAGTGACCAATCACGCTTCTTCATCTGACAATCTGATATACCAGTCTGGGTTTGTAGGTTGCCAGGAGAACCATACTTGTGGGACTGCATTGTGCCAAGTGTAAACTTTGGTGGAGGGGTACGAGAGTGTGGGTGTGTTTTTCAGGAGCTGGGCTTGGCTCTTAGTTCCAGTCAAATGAACTCTGAATGCTTCAACATACCAAGACATTTATGACAGTTCTATGCTCCTGACTTTGTGGGAACAGTTTGGAGCTGGCCCCTTCCTCTTCCAACATGACTGTGCACCAGAGCACAAAGCAGGTCCATAAAGACATGGAGGACAGAGTCTGGAGTGGATCAACTGGACTGGCCTGCACAGAGTCCTGACCTCAACCCGAGAAAACACCTTTGGGATGAATTATAGCGGAGACTGAGAGCCAGGCCTTCTGGTCCAACATCAATGTGTGAGCTCACAAATGCTCTTCTGGAAGAATGGTCAAAAATTCCAATAAACACTCCTAAACCTTGTGGACAGCCTTCCCAGAAGAGTTGAAGCTGTTATAGCTGCAAAGGGTGGACCCACGTCAGATTGAACCCTATGGATTAGGAATGGGGTGGAGCTTAAGTTCATAAGGCAGGTGAGCAAATACTTTTGGCAGTATAGTGTATGTCAGTTCATGTGTATAAGGAAGAATTATTTAAGTCCTGCTCTTCTCCATGAACCAGACCCTAACCCTCATTAACGACTGATCCTCTGCTTTTGTTCTATGGCAAGAAATGAATTTAATTAATAATGATCTGACTCAAACAGAATGCAGATATCAGTGTTTAACTTTTATCACAGTGAGACCCAGGTCCAAGAGTAAAGTGAGAAGTTCTGTAAAGTCTATAACTAATATACTGCTGTATCATTTAAAGGGACAGTTTCAAGTTTCTGAAGCCTCTGAATGACTGTGCTACACTGCAAAAAGTTGTTGTAAATTTTACCGTAATTTACCGGCAACAAGATGCCAGTAAATTACGGTCAGCACTTTGTGGTAGCATTACTCTATTTAAATAAACAGAAATATTAAGTATTTTCTATGACTGTTTATCTTCTGTGATTTTATGCAGGGTGTCATTACAGTCTGTCAGTTTGCAGCATTATTACTGTATTATCAAAAACAGCTTCCTTGCTGGTTTTCCATTTACAGTATCATTATTCTACCATTTTTAATGCATTTTAAATTTCAGCGAATTTGCCAAATTTGAATGCATATATATCTTTACTATTTTACAGATTATTTATAAGAAATATATAATTTTGTAAATACAATTAATTAATTAAAATATATTATTTTTTGTATCCAATTAAATACATTTACTCAAACAATGGTTTCACCCAAACTGTGAAACATTACCAAAAAAATGTTTCCTGCTACTGGTCAGTTTTCCTGGATTTTTTTTTTCTCCCGATCCATTGCCATTTTTAGTATTTACTGTATGGACATTTTACATTAAATAATTGTGGATTTTACTGTAATTGTGTAATTTTTCCACAATATTTTGCCATTTACAGTAATTTACTGCATAGCTGTTTACAGAAGGTACCTGCAGATATTACAGTAAAGTGCTGATAAGTTTACAAAAATCAGTTACAGTGTATTCAATCTGCACTGTAACTATTAAGGTTTAAAGCTGATGATGTTGGGGAGTGCTGTTGATATAAAAGGGACATGGGAGCACAAAATTAACGTTACTATCAAAGATGCATGCTGGGAAGATGTGTGTGAAGAGAGGCATAAAATAATAACTAACTTGTGTTGGAAGGAGTGTAATCAGTAGGGCTGGGACAATATGCTTTTCTCCTGTTTCGATTTTTTAGGTGCCAATTTGATTGAAATTGTGATTCTACAATATTGCAGATTTTTGCAATCTTTAGTTAGCTTTTTTAACACCAGTGAAAAAGATGAACAATGATGATGCCTACAGACTATATCAGGAAAAATACACATCACATGCGAGTCCATTTTAGGATTTATTCAGCAATATATTTTAACCAGCTGTTTATACTCTCTCTTCAAAAGACTGGACTGCATTTAAAAGTGGCTTATTAATGCCGGGCGGACACTGTGCGATTTTAGAAATCTGACTGTCGGGGAAATGCTCCCACTGCACGACCGGGTTTGTCACTCGTACTCTATTTGACCCTACGACATGTGTACTCATACTGTACGACTGCTGTCAGCCACGATTATTGACAACCACGACTACTTGTCGGCGTCAGTCGGCGTGTGACGGCACGACGTGCTCGAGTGTGAACAACGAAAAACAAAGGTTCCTAGTTCCTATGACAACCACAGCGTGCCTGACAACAAGATGGCGAGCAGGCAGCAAGTTGTTGCAGTTGTGTGCGCTGTCTTGTGCGCTGAAACTAAAAAAAAAAGAAAAGGATTTGGGTACGTGAATGGCTGAGGAGACGTGGTCGGTATGGGATGTCCATCCTTCATCAGGAGCTTGAGGTAACGTTAATGTTAAACTATATATTGTTTTACAGTAGCTATGATAGTTTCACGTTAGCATTAGCCAGCCAATGTTGCTTTAAACACCATACTGCCCCGGCAAATTCCTCATCTGTAGCCGATAACGTTATGATGAACATAGTTACTAATGAATGAATGAATGAATGATCGATCTTGCCAGTATACTAGTGCAGGTACACAGCGAATTTCAAAGAGCTCCCCGTGGTGCCAAAAATAACATCTAGTATTAAGTAGTAAATAGAGCTAAAGACGGAGAATAAAATTCCGACTCCTTTCACGACAGTCAGTGCAAACAGACAATAGGTGCGAACGTAGAATCGTGACGTAACACCACTCACACTGTACGAGCTACAGCGAAAATTTCTGACATGCCAGAAGTTTGATCGGGAGGTGGCAGAATTATCGTTAGAACGTAGCAGCAATTAATCCTTCCTCGTGAGTGTTCTCACACTGTACGGCTTACGACCTCCCGACCGGACATCCCGACGCTACGATGTTTCCACGATGACGCAGCGTGGTCTGCGACGGCAAAATCGTGGGGAAATCCCCTCGAAATCGCACAGTGTCCGCCCGGCATAACACAGACCAAAATGAAGCATTTAAATTAGGAAAAAAAATGATTTTTGAACAAAAAAAATATTTAAAAATCGTCAAACAAAAATCCAGAGTGTCTTGGTGTGATTTCAGAGCCTCCATACTGTATAAAATACATTATTAATAAACTCATCACCACCTTTTATCGTTATTTTCCTGCAGACTGTCCATCTGGACGTCCAACAAATCGGTACAAGCCGAACAAACATCAAATCTTCCTGTAAATATGTTTTCATCCTCCTGTGAGCTCCCTGCCGAGCTCTCATTAGCTCACGCTGTGGAGTAATCAGAGTATTTACTGAGCAGTAAATACATGTGCAAACTGCTTCAGCTGCAGAAAACATCAAGTCCAGATAATTTATTCATCCCGTGAGTCCACAGAGCTCTGAATTAATCATATGACGGGCAATGGAGGCGTGAATAAACATGACATGATGTGGAGCTCATCTGGTAATGTTCAGGTTTGACACTAATGCAACAGGAGAATCTGAGGATAAAGGAGGTGCTGCAGGAGAGTCTGAGGATAAAGGAGGTGCTGCAGGAGAGTCTGAGGATAAAGGAGGTGCTGCAGGAGAGTCTGAAGGTCATGGAGGTGCTGCAGGAGAGCCTGAAGGTAAAGGAGGTGCTCGACAGCTGTCCTTGATTCTGGAAACTTCTCTCCCACAGAGCTCAGTATGGAGGTCAAACTTTAATCCACAGGCTGCTGCAGGAATCAGACTTCTGACTTTTTTGTAACCACCACATCACCACACCACAAATCAATTCCTCTCGCTCATGAGTGGCCCAGCAGAGCAAAGGTAGCAGGCCGGACTCATCAGTGAGGTTTTAATAAGCTTATTAAAGTCCATTCTTCACACTGAGCCGGGACGGGCATCTGTGTCTGAGCCTCACACTTTAATTTCTGTACCTCCACTCTCTTTGTGCCATTTTATCTAAGTAAAACTTAAATAATCCTGTTATTCTGATTAAATGTTGGCTGACGAGTGGACGATATGAAATAATTTATGACCTCTGCCAATTTGTTTGTTTGTTTCTCTGTTAGCAACATAACTCAAAAAGTTATGGATGGATTTCGATGTAATTTTCAGGAAATGTCCGGATTAGGACAAGGAACAAATGATTAGATCAGCGTAAATCCATCATGACGAAAAATGCATCATGACAGGATACAAGAAGTAGGGAGTTTTGTAGTTTAATGACAGTTCAAAGAGGTCGGTACACAGCAATCCAAACAGGCTAAGGTATCCAAAACACTGAGGCAAAGGCAAGGTCAGAAAGCAGAACAGGATCAGGACAAAAAGGAGAGGCTATGAAGACTGCTGGAACTCGACACTAAGGTACTAACAACCGGCAACACGAAAGGCGGACACTCAAGGTTTAAACACATGAGGTGATGGGGTTGGGAATCAGCTGTGGAAGCACAATCAGGGATCAGGTGTGAACGCCAGACAGGAAATAAAACGTACAGAGACAAGGAAAGACAGGTGAACTTTCAAAATAAAACAGGAAGCACATTGCAAGAGATGAATAATGAAAGTTCTGGGAATGCCCGTCTGTGGCTCGTTGTTGGAACAGGATATCCGCTCAATTGTCAGATATTTTTCTTTGACTATTTCTGTGTCAGTAACAACTCCACTATTAAACGATTTATCTCTACTGACATTGCCTGAGCACCAGGGAAGATTTATTCTTGCTGGTTTTACTGCTCGTGTGATTGGGATTGAGGAATCAAAGAATAATTTTTGGGTGTCAAAGAAAATTAAAAGAGTGGATCTAATTAGATAGCCAGCTAAGACCATTTACCACTGGGATCTGGGGTGCCCTGGGGTGGTGGGAGGGGCTGGGTGCATTTTTATTCTATTTTATTTTAATTAATTAATTAAACTATTATTATTACTATTATCATTATTGTTGTTATTATTATAATTATCATTATTATTATTATTATTATTATTTTTGTCGTCACTTTTATTATTACTGTTCTTTGTCCATTTTTATCTTGTTTTCTTTCTTGCTTTGGTTATATGCTGTTCTTCTTTGTGTGATTAAAATTTAATAAAAATTTGATCACAAAAAAGAAGACATGAATAATGAACACAATACAAGTAACTAAATTTAACACAGAAAACAGAATCATGATTTTAAAATAACATCTTCCTGGCAAATAACTCTTGTGATCATGTTATTCTTGTTCTGCTGGATTAACTGCAGCCTTTGACTTTGGACCGTAGTTACCTGGCAGGTACGTGTGGTGCTGAATCTCCAGTGTAAGCCCAAAAGATCCAGGGTCTGGTTCTACTTTACTGGTGCATGGTGTTCCACAGGGGTCGATTTCGGGCCCCTGCTTTTGTCTTTTTATTTGCTGCCCCCCGGCTCCATCCTGAGAAAGCATGGCATAGCTCCAGGGCACGACGAACGCCCTTTATAAGGCCTTAAGGAAAGAAGTAAGAAAGAGGATTGAAGAAAGGGGTGAGAGTGAGGGGTGTGTTGAGTGAGTGAAACAAAGTGGGGAAATGATAATAGTTAGAATTTACAGGAACATAGGAAGAGGCGTGGTTGAGGTGTGATCCTGCTCCTGAAATTCTGCTTAAAGCTCCACGTAAAGCTGCTTTGAGTACTCAGAAAAGAACTTTATAAGCTCAGGTCTATTTTCTTTACATCTATGATCACTGACCTCTAAGGGTCTGCAGGGAGGGGCAACCAGCGGCCGAGGGACCACATGCAGTCCTCCTACTCTCTCAATGCGCCCCAACAGGTGGTTCAAAACAACGCAAACATTTATGACTACAGAAATTCTGACAAAATTCCATGACAGCATTAAAACAACAATATTTCAGAGACAACAGAGACTGAAGTGTTTCTGTTTAGTTTCATGCTTCTGTTGATACAGTAAAAAGTAACGAAATTATTTTTAATATCATCAGAAAGAAGCAGAAACCCCGATTTCAAGGAAGTTGGGACACTGTGTAAAACCTAAATATTTTTTCTAACCTATTCTTCCAACCTGACATGCCAGACGGACAGCTCCATATTAGAAATATTTCACTAATCCATCTGAAAGGATGGATTAGTAGCTTTTGATTGGACGATCGTTTGGCTCGTCAAACTCATCACAGACTAACCATATCAAGCAGCACTGCTATGACGTAGCATATGTAGTGGCTTAACGTAGCGGCTAATGGCTTATAAGTGCAAACAACTGTTAATGGCCGTTAGCACAGAGGAAAGAAGGAAGGAAGAGTATTGAAGAAAGGAGTGGGAGGGAAGGGTGTGTCGAATTAGCAAAACAAAGTGGGGAAATGATAATAGTTAGAATTTACAGGAACACAGGAAAAGGCGTGGTTAAGGTGTGATCCTGCTCCTGAAATTATGCTTGTCTATAGTGACAAAAAGTCTCTTAAATCTCTATTTTGATCTCAATGGGAAGTCTGACATTATTAATTTTCCAGAAAAAAAGGTAAAACTCGTGATTTTCAGACTCTCTTTTTGGATAAACTCCTATTACAGTGTTTATCCAATTAACTTCAATTTTGGCACAGAGCGTAAAGAAAGAAACCCTGTTGGTTTAAAGCAAGAGTCATCAACTAAATTTCTACAGGGGCCTGTTTATCTTCCAACTTATGCTTCAGGGGCCAATTTTGAAAAGTGACAGCAGTCTTTAGCAGCCACATGAGGCCAGGTAAATATTTTTGCCACTACATTTAAGGGCTACCATATTTTCGAATGCTGTTTGACTGTAAAATATTAAAACTCCTGGTTAAGTATTGGCTGATACTGGCTGACAGGTGGATGTCTGTAAAAAAGATCAAATATGAAGTCATTTTTGACTGCAGTTGTTTTGGAGGCTGTTTAAATGCTTGTAGAAACAAAAACAACCAAAAATATCCTTAAAACGGCAATATGTTTTTCCCCTCTTATTTTTAAAACTTGATAATACTAAGGGGACCAAATGGGAAGCTGTGGGGGGCCTGATTTGGCCCCCAGGCCTCCAGTTGATGACCACTGGTTTAAAGTTATGAGAACTGTGTACGAAACTCACCTAGATGTTGAAACATTTTTCATCTTACGTCATGGCTATTGAGACTGCAGAGGCTTTATTGATGCAACACGTTATCAGAACCAAAACTATCCTGAACTATTTTTGTTTTTACAACGGCACATGACAGGAAATTTATAGTTTATAAAGCTTGATAGCATGTTTTATTACATGAGTTAACATTGGATTATTTTATAACATGCAGGGGTGAAAGGGGAAATGGTTTTGCCAACACTAGATGACGTCACTTTTGTCTAAAGTTTCATTTAAGTTAGCCGTTTGGTAGATCCTATCTTTAACCCTCTATCTGGCATTGTAACCGTACGGTTGACTTCTTGCTGCATTACCACTGTGTTTAAAAATTTTGAAAGCTCTTCTCTCTCTGAATAGTGTTTGTAACACTAATATGGATTTACTCAGAGGCGCTGCTGTACATTAATATAATTGTTCGCAAGCTAGAGAAAATCAGAAGTGAATCATTTCTACATAGCTTCTCAGGAACCTACCAGTAAGATCATACATCGGCATAAGAAAAAAATATATTCACATATTTCCAGATCCTCTAACAGTTAAGATTTAGTTGAAAGAAATCAATTTGATTGTTTGAAAAAAACAAAACAAAACAAAAAGAGTTGCAGAAATGAAAAAAAATCCATTCATGCCTAGTATAACCTTCAACAGGCAAGCCAACCGGCTGGTTGACCAACATATCTGCTTCTAATTGGGTAATCTTAAATAAAACCTGAAAGATTGATAAATGAACAGGAAGGAGCACAATTTTATCAACAGATAAAGTGTTGAATATTTTTCTTAGTTTGGAAGTCAAAGGGTTAAATGTTGAAAAAGTCTCATTTCCAAATACTTCCTTATAAGGAGTGTAAACCTGTGACATCAGCACCCAATCACAGCGGGATATTTCCAGCAGCCCAGAGGAAACTCCAGATAAGGAGAGATAATGTGTTGATAAATAAAAATGTGAAATAATGCCTCTGTTGTCCCTCACTCTCCCTGTTAGTCATCATTAGTTGCAGTTTGCATCATGCAGTCAACGCAGACGTGTGGGAGCAACAGAAACGCTGATAATGCATCGTTAATGGATAACTTCACTCCAGACGGGATCGGCTCACATCAGGTGTTTGTAAATCAGGCCAACGAGCTGCAAGGAAGCCGATCTGACGAAAATGTGTGGGCCGAGGAGGACGAAATAAAGTCAAGGCCAGGCGATGCTCCTCAATAGTTTAATTTCAGTCGTCAAATCTTCGCTCTAATGTGGCGTGAAGTGTTTGGCTGAAGGTCACAACCTCGCTCAGGCAGCCCAGGATGTTTTATCTGAGGTGAGCAGAGGTGAGCCCGTGCAGACAAATGCCAAGTAGCTGTTTATTTGCCAGTGATTGATCTGCTGTCAACATCTGCAGCATGTCCGAACTCCTCTGCAGAGCAAAACGGTCCTCAGGCCGTACGATGACGATCGCTCAGGCCGATGAATCAGGCGGAGGTAAATTATCAGCCTGAGCGTGAAAAGAATACGCTCGAGTGTTTGACTGACCTCCTCGCTGCCGTCAAGTGTGTCAGCAGGAAGACTTTCTCATTATTGAATCCTCATCAAGCTCCGTTTGTCTAAACATGAACTTTGACCTTCTTGAGTGCGAGACTCTTTGGAGGCGCAGAAGAAAAACAAGCTGGAGACAAAAAAACCTTCAGAAGACCTCAATAACACACTAAGAGTCCACATTTAGTTCCTGGATACTCAAGCCCTGGTGTTTCAATCCAAAACCTTAATTCCAATGAAGCTGGGATGCATGTAAAACACAAATAAAAGCAGAATATTTAGTTTTGCAAGTCATTTTTAACATATATTCAATAAATTCTCTCCAAAGAAAAGATACTCAGGGCTCTAATTTCGTAGACCAGGCGCGGCGCACCTGCCCTGCGCCTGGTCATCGCCGCGCCTAGAGGGTGTGTCCAGCGCACTTTGCAAGTTTCCTGCAGCGCCAAGAGAGGCGCAAAGCAGGCGCAGAGAGGCACATCCACGCCTCCGTCCCTGCCCCTCCACACAAGTGCCAGAGAGGGAGGAGAAAAGGTGTCAGTAGGTTTAACACAGCCAAGTGCTGTCTTCACCAATCAAATGAGCGCCTCTCCTTGCCTTTAAATGCGCTGCGGCCAAGGCCTGTTCAGTGGAGGCAGGCGTGGACTGCAGCAGGTCAGTTTAGTACCTGCTGTTGTGTTTCGAGCAGAGTGTGTTTTTGTCTTTTTTTTTGCCCCCGTTAGTTTTTTAGGAACACATTTCAAGCATCAAATATACAAATGAATGAAATTTGTAAGAAAACAACAAAGTTTCTAATTTGAACATTAAATATCTTGTGTTTGTAGTGCATTTAAATAAATATTGTATTTTAAAAAAGACTTACAGGACCTTCTTTTCTGTTTTTATTTACATTCTACACAGTGTCCTAACTTCATTGAAAGTGTGGCTTGTACCAAATTTAAATCTCACAGATTTTAAAATGACTGAGACGATCTTGATTAATTTTAATATTTTTGATCTGTGAGGTTAATCACTGTAATTCAGGCTGTGCTCATTCTCCTGTCCAAAGGTCACATCTCTCCTAACAATAATCTGCTGCTCTCTGTCATTAAGCATCTGATAAGATATCATTAGACTTATCATAAGTTTCCCTTTAAATGGAAAAAGGGCTCAACAGTTTGGCTTTACAGCATATGTTAATATTATTTTTTTAATATCATATTTTTACTATTATTTCATTAGAAGCATTTACCTTCAGTAAAGTGTGCCCCAACGGCTCTTTAGGTGAGTTTAGTTGTAGTTTAATCCTGATCAAACCACAAGAATTGATTTAAAATTAAACATGCTTTCATTTCATGTTGCTAAAGGTTTCTTAATGAAAATAAGGCTTTTTAATAGCAGATTAAAATTAAAATGATATTTTAATTGATGCACTGATGCAGAGACAGTCAGTACTGGTTTAATCAGTTTTGTTTTTGAGGAAGTAATAAAAAAGTACAGGAAGATTAATTCATTTGCTTACAATGAAAAGACATTTTTTTTGCTGCAATTGATCTCAGAAGTCATTTATGATTAATAGAAGGAGCTTAAACAGGAAAAGTATCCTGGTGCAGTAATATGGAAAATCAGGACTACTGACTGTGATGCATTGAGATGTCAAATTGAACTGAGTCATCAAATTAATAATTAAAACCAAATTGTGAGACTAATAAAAATGCATTGGTGGTTTAACACACTACAGCCTTTACTGATCTGGTCATTCATAAAGTTAAATGTACTGCATATTTTCGTTACTAGCAGCTGATACATTTTTTAAAAATTATATCTGATTAGTTTCACAAACTTAAAATGCAATCACATAATTGGAAAAAGTTTGTTTAAACAAAACAAAACATAAAAATTGAATATTTTAAAAATTAACACAGCTGTTAAATTTTTTAGGAATAAATTACTAGCAAAAAAAAAACATGTCTTGTGTGAAATGGCCTTCAGGTTTGTTATGCACCATTCTGCCCCCGAAACTGGCCACTTTATTAGGTACACCTTGCTTTTTTGTAGTTGTATCCCTTCTGCCTTCGAGGCTCTTTCTCTCTTGAAGGTGTGGAAACATCCCTCAGAGATGTTGGTCCGTACCTCCATCACAGCTTCACACAGTCAGTTTCAGATGCTTTTACAAAAATATTAAGTGATCTGAAAGAAAAGCCCCTGTGCAGCTTCAGTGTAATGTCATATACTTTGATGAAAATCTCATTTCCTGAACACTGTTGTATTAAATTATCAGGATGACAGGATTGTTGTAACAATAAATTCAGCCCTTCTGTGTTATTTTGTTAAAATCAAACGGTGTTTGCTTTCTTCATCTCTGTGTCCCTGCAGCAGACGGATGATCAGCTTGTTTCTGGTTCTGCTCGAGGTCCCTTCCTGTTAAAAATACATTTCCCTCGCCACTGAAGCTGAGTAATGCCAGACTGTTTGCTCATGGTGGATTGATTTGGACCAAGTAAATAAAAAAAATAAAGCTCTGACCAACCTGGTTCTTTGGAGGTGTTGTTAGAAAGCATTTGTTTTGATTGTTGTTTTACAAATATTAATATTAGAACTGGTTTATGAGCTCCGTTAACAGTTAACCAGTTAATCTACCCTAGTTTAGGAGCCTGGTTTTAAATCTTAATATAGTGGCACCACCATGGAGATGCTCCAGAGATAATCCTTAACCTAAAACAACAACAGGATTTTAAAGACAAACTGATAAATCAAGACCATGATCATCAAACATTGAGACTCAAACATGCCTGCTTGTCAGATAAAGTTTGGCTGCTTATAAATTGATAAATAAATATTTTATTTACATGTCTTGTACATTTAATTAACCAACCCTCATGGGTTAACAAGACACCAGAAGTACAGTTGCAGTGTTACCAAAATATAAATTCACAACAATTACCAAGTCTTGCAAATAAAATCTGCCAAAGCAAAAGCTCCTTTTCTGAAACAGAGCTCAATTTTTATTTTGTCATCAAACCAAAAAGGTAAAAAATGATCAAAAGACATTTTCTAGAAAAATAATAATTACAGAACAGATAATTGGATTGACGGATGAATATGGAATGAATGGATGGATGGATGGATGGATAGATGGATGAAAGATGTATGGATGGATTGATGGATGGATGGAATGATGGATGATGGATAGATGGATGGATGGATTGATAAATTAATTGATGACAATGGATGGATGGATAAATGGCTGGATGCATGGATAGATTGATAAATGGATGGATTGGTGTATGGATGGATGGATGGAAGGATGATAGATGCATTGATGGAATGATACATGATGGATAGATGGATTAATGGATGGATGGATAAATTAATTGGTGAGAATAGATGGATGGATAAATGATTCTATGGATGGATGGATGGATGATAATGGATGGATGGATAGATGGATGGATTGATAGATAGATGGATTGATGGATAGATGGATGAAAGGATGATAGATGAATGAATGGTATGATAGATAATGATAGATAGATAATGGATGGATGGATTAGTGGATGGATGGATAAATTAATTGATGATAAAGGATTAATGGATAAATATTCGATGGATGGATTGATAGATAGATTGATGGATGAATGGATGGATGATAATAGATGGATGCATGGATAGATTGATAGATGGATGATTGGTGTATGGATGGATGGATGGATGGAAGGATGATAGATGTATTGCTGAAATGATGGATGATGGATAGATGGATAATGGATGGATGGATGATAGATGGATAGATAGATGAAAGGATGGTAGATGAATGGATGGAATGATAAATTAATTGATTACAATGGATGGATGGATACTTGTCAGATGGATTAATGGTTGGATTAATGGATGGATGATAATGGATGGATGCATGGATAGATGGATGGATGGACTGGTGGATGGATAGATGGGTGGACTGAATGACGGACAATCAGAAAACCAAAAGCCTGCAGCCTGAACAAAAACATCAAGCATGTCCATCATGGCTCTTCTGGTTTGTGATTGGCCGTTGCTAAAGCTAACCAGCTGCTTGCTGAAGCTTTTATTTATGATTTATGTTCCAAAGCTCTGCTGCTTTAGCCTAAATGCTAAAGCTAACCAGCAGCTTGTTGAAGCTTTTATTTATGATTTATGTTCCAAAGCGATGTTGACTTTCTCACCTACTGTCAGGAACAAGCAGTCAGACTTATTACATAAGCAGAAAGTGAAGCACGAGGTTAAACCTTGTCATTTATTGATATAAATCCGGCTTCTGTGTGATTTTACGAGCTTTAAATCTCTGCGTATGAAGTCTTTGAGTGTCAGGCTCATAAAGTGCTCCACACTGCCCCGTCCCAGTGTCTGTTTGAATGAGTTTTGTAACCTTTTCTTATCAGAGTCCCAGTCGGTAAAGCAGACACTAAACCGTCCCGCCTAACGCTGTAAACTTCACAAATCATCTTCCTCAAACATGTTATGTCACAGAGCCAATAAAGAGACAACGGAGAGCTCTCGGAGGGAAACTGTGTGATGAAATGTTAAACCAACGCCGTGAATGAATCCTGAGGGACTGATGTGAGGACAAATGTCAAAGGAGTGAGACGGACCTGCTGAGAAAAGTCCAACAATCATCTTTTTATAAACGCAGTGACATGCTGAAGGCTGGAGGACTGTTTGGTGTTTGTTACTTTAATGACTCCATCTCTGATGTGCTGATGTGAGCCAGAGCTCTGAACAGGAGGCCTGGCAACTTTTGTTTTTGTATTGTTAGATCACTAAATTATTGCATATAAACTGTTTTTCTTTCATGAAATATGGGAGCACTTATTTTCAATTAACCAACAGAGATAAGTTTTACTTTCTTCTAGGGAAACTGTGTGATGAAATGTCAATTTGAATATATTTGAAATAAATAAGGTAAACAAGGCTTAAATGGGAAAGTAATCCATGGATGAACGGATGGATAATCTGTAAATTGGAAAAATGAATGTTAGTTGAATGGAAAAATGACTTTAAGTTGTATGTAGGCCTATTAATGGATAGATAGATAGATAGATAGATAGATAGATAGATAGATAGATAGATAGATAGATAGATAGATAGATATATAGATGGATAGATAGATAGATAGATAGATAGATAGATAGATAGATAGATAGATAGATAGATAGATAGATAGATAGGTCATTTCAGACTGTTCATTTTTCTGAACCATCTTTAATCATTTTATCCTCTGTTTATTTCATAACTCATTAATAATTATCAGGCTTAAACTTGTTAACAGTGTGACAAAGTATTGAACTTGTGAATGGATGAATTTCTTTATGAATACATAAGCTTTGATAAGTTTATAAGCATGTTGGATGGGTGGATGAGCTTTGGTAAGCTTGTTAGATATATGAAGAGTGTAAAAATGGATGGACGATGGCTTGCTGGTTGGATTAATGGATGGATAAGCTGATGCATAGAAGAGCTCTTAGTTGGATAACTGTTCAGATAGTTTGATTGACAGATGTTTAGATAGATAGATGTTTAGATAGATAGATAGATAGATAGATAGTTAGATAGATAGATAGATAGATAGATAGATAGATAGATAGATAGATAGATAGATAGATAGATAGATAGATAGATAGATAGATAGATAGATAGATAGATAGAAAAGTACCAATTAAAATGCATGCATGTGATTTCTTTTATGATCATTTAAATAGTAAAATGTGAATACATCATTATTCAGCAGGTTCACTGTAATTTAAAATGTGTTAAAGCTAGGGTCTACGATCTGAAAACAAGTTTGGCTGTTGAGACAGATCTGAAAAACGCAGCCTGCCTCCCCTTCACTCACCCCTCCCCTCCGTGTTCCAAGATCCCACCCCCCAGCTCGTGTCGCCTCCTTACAACATATATATACATATATATATATATATATATATATATATATATATATATGTATATATATATATATATATATATATATATATATATATATATATATATATATACATATATTTCTTCCTTACTTCAGCCTTTTTTCTCTTTCTCCGGCTCCATGACGCTTCAGTAGCTGTGCAGCTAGCTGCTCACCAGTACATGAGGGAGGTAGTGGGGAGGAGGTGGGACGGTGCGGAGCAGGGGAGACAGGGGATTGGATGGACTCACAGACCAATCCGAACCGCTGTTCCCCGGGGTTCGAATAGGTCAACTATTATGCCGCTTTGCAGCGGATATACTGAATGGATTTTTTCAACTTTGCGGTCTTTATATTGTGTAGATCGGACCATAGGACCATAACGGCCTTATAAACGGTGTTATTAAGATGTACCAGCCTTCCAAATCATAGACCATAGCTTTAATGGTGTAGCAGGATAATAAACTGTCAATATATAGTAAATGAAAATTACAGTTTGCTGCTGTTCTTGAAAATCCAGTAATCAAACTGATATTTAAAATAGAGAAATGCTACTGGATAGACATTTACAGTTTACATCTTGTTTCCAGTAAGTCACTAAAGTGAGTTGTTATGATTTGTTTTCTCCCCCTTTATTATCTTCTTCCATTATCGTGTTATCTTCTTCTACTCATAAACAGAGCCTTTGTTTTGTTGGCCTACTTCAGCGGTGGTTTGTGCCAGAGATGTGACATTTGCAAACAAGTCAAGTCTTTAAAGTGAAAGATGAGAAGTGATTTGCAGTTGAGAGTGAGCTGTTCATTTTCACCAGTGTTAGTGGCTTCAATTCTTAAATTTACAGACAGCTTTCTCATATTGTCATGGACTTGGGACTAAAACAACACTTGAAAACCAAACAAATGTTGGCCTATCTCTTTAGAGGAAGTCATTAACACTTACAGACAGAAAATCCCACGTTATTCCTGTTTCCTGGTTTCCTTTGACAGCAGTAAATTATTTATAAGACTGCAAAGCAGAGGAGTTCACTGGTGCCTGATAAGAAGTTTGCAATCTATGAGTGTTTGTTGGGACAGACGTATATCCACTCCCTTCAGTAAATGTTGGGGTCGGACAGGACGGTCACCTCTGCTCTTTAATAGGTGCATGAATGATCTCTCTGACCTCTGACCTGTATGGTGGGAGAGAGGCTTGTTAACCATCTGATGTCTGCTGATGGCTGGGTCCTCCTCTAACCTTATAGTGAACTTCTCCCTGTTTGTTCTGACTGTGGAGTGAAACATGATTTTCAGTTTAAAAGCAAAAGCAGTGTCAGTGTGAAAGAGGATCAAAAGCTTTGGTCTCCGTCTCTCTTCATCACAGATCAGAGCTCAGTCAAATATCAGGAGTGATTTTTGTGATGATGATGAAGAGAGTCAGAGCTGCAAACTATATGCACAAGCTAATATGCTAAAATGCTAGCAGGAAAATGTCCAATGTGCAAAGTCCGTGTTGGAGCTCACTGTAGTCCCCTGTATACTGCTCACCTGTGGACAAACTACAGTAAAGCAAGGATACAAGGATGCTGTATGAGTACTTCTCAAATGACCAAGATGTTCAAGCGCTATTAAGTTGTTACGAAACGTAATGTACCAATTTATGTGCCGAAAATCTACTTCTGTCACTGACTCCAGCCTCATTAAGTGACACCAGACAGGAGCTCAGTGAATTCCAGCGTGGAACTGTGATAGGATGCCACCTGTGCAACAAATCCAGTCGTGACATTTCCTCACTCCTAAATATTCCACAGTCAACTGTCAGCTGGATTATAAGAACGTGGAAGTGTTTGGGAACCACAGCAACTCAGCCACCAAGTGGTAGGCCACGTAAACTGACAGAGCGGGGTCAGCGGATGCTGAGGCGCATAGTGAGAAGAAGTCGCCAACTTTCTGCAGAGTCAATCTCTACAGACCTCCAAACTTCATGTGGCCTTCAGATTAGCTCAAGAACAGTGCAGAGAGCTTCATGGATGGGTTTCCATGGCCGAGCAGCTGCATCCAAGCCTCACATCACCAAATGCAAAGCGTGGATGCAGTGGTGTAAAGCACGCCGCTACTGGACTCTAGAGCAGTGGAGACGCATTCTCTGGAGTGACCAATCACGCTTCTCCATCTGACAATCTGATGGACCAGTCTGGGTTTGGAGGTTGCAGGAGAACCATACTTGTGGGACTGCATTGTGCCAAGTGTAAAGTTTGGTGGAGGGGGGATTATGGTGTGGGGGTGTTTTTCAGGAGCTGGCCTTGGCCCCTTAGCTCCAGTCAAAGGAACTCTGAATGCTTCAGCACACCAAGACATTTTGGACAATTCCATGCTCCAACTTTGTGGGAACAGTTTGGAGCTGGCCCCTTCCTCTTCCAACATGACTGTGCACCAGAGCACAAAGCAGGTCCATAAAGACATGGATGACAGAGCCTGGTGTGGATCAACTTGACTGGCCTGCACAGAATCCTGACCTCAACCCCATAGAGCACCTTTGGGATGAATTAGAGCAGAGACTGAGAGCCAGGCCTTCTCGTCCAACATCAGTGTGTGAGCTCACAAATGCTCTTCTGGAAGAATGGTCAAAAATTCCCATAAACACTCCTAAACCTTGTGGACAGCCTTCACAGAAGAGTTGAAGCTGTTATAGCTGCAAAGGGTGGACCCACGTCAGATTGAACCCTATGGATTAGGAATGGGATGGCACTTAAGTTCATATGTGAGTCAAGGCAGGTGAGCGAATACTTTTGGAAATATAGTGTATGTCATGGTAAAGAAAAAAGGTCTGCCTGTGAGTCAGATAAAGGATGAAGCATCTCGTCTTAAAGATCTACTACTTTGAGGACAGCCTGCTGTGCTGTGTGATTGGAAAGAGCTGAGAGAGACAGAAACAGGAGGGGAGGATATTTGTGGAGCACGACAAGCTGCTAATCAACCATGAGCCAGACTGATTGAGAGACAGTCACAGGAGAGTGAAGCTGCCTCAGACTCAACAAACATTTAAGGACAAAAACATAAAGATTCAGGTCTCCATAAACTTAGTTTTTGGTCAAAGTGCTGAGCTCAGTAAACCTCCACACTGTCCCAGAGCTGCTCATTACTCTGTTTGGGCTCAGACTGAGTCACTCATGGATATCTATCACCAGACTGTACCTACAGTGGCAGCTTTATCGGCCATAAACTGACACCGAGGGCTGAACACGTAGATTTATCAGAGGTGTCAGATTTATACTCTGCTCAGGAAACCACCTCTAAATCAGCTGCTGTCATCTGTTTAATACAGACTGATGTTAAATACACAGGACAGGGTAAACAGGACAGTGATGGATGGATGCATAGATGGATGGCTGGGTGTTGGTTTGTAACATGATAAAATCATGATGAATCATTCACAGGAGTGGTCCTTGAGTAGTAATAATAGTCTGAACAAATAATATTTTTAAAACTAAAACAAAAGTCAACCGTTTTTGTCAGATTATGATTAAGTTTACTTCATTTTCAGAAATTAGTTAGCTATTAATCCATTTTAAACTCCATCATGATTTTTTATTTAACCTTTAGTAGATCAGGCCCTTGGTTTGCTGGTTTAACCGTTAAATGGATGGATACTTGAATGGATGGCCGAACAGAATCCTGGATGGATGGACAGAGGAATGAATGAATGGATAAACTGGATGGCTGTTTGGAGGGATTAGGTCTGGGTAGATGGTTGGATGTCTTAAACACTCCTGAAGAGTCCACGTGAGGATCTGCAGGTTCACGTTTGGTTTGGTTTCTGATCCCAGAGGTCAGGTAACCAGGGGTGGACAGTAATGAAGTAGATTTACTTAAGTACTGTACTTAAGTACATTTTTTGAGTATCTATACTTTACTTGAGTTTTTTTTCTTTTTGGAACTTATGACTTTTACTTCACTACATTTAAAAGACAAATATTCTACTTTTAACTCCACTACATTTCTATAAATGGCCTCGTTACTCGTTACTTTGAGGTACAGGTATGAAGTCAGCGGATTAAATTTATTTTCTCTTCTAAAATGTGATTTGTTCAAGTGGTGTTATCTATACTTTGTGCATCCTGTTCCACACTCCAGTCCAGTTGGTGGCGGTAATGCACTTTTGAGTTGGTTTGCCAACTGCCATGAAAAAACAAAGAATCGGGCAGGTCAAGGTTGAGCTAACGTTGGTGATTACGGTTTGTCTTGGCAGTAATGATGGCTACTATGGCAGATTAAGACGACAATTCCACACCAGAGCACCCATGGTCATATCTGAAGGGGGGGAGTTAAATAAAAAAAAAGAAAATGTCAATGGTTGTCCTTTTTTTTTTTATTCATTAGTGTTTCAGTCTGCATTTCCATGGGCTTTGTAGCATATTTTCAAACTCTTTATTCTACATGATCTATAGGCAGGTCAGTGCATTCTGTAGATTGTTTCAGTCATCACGTTCTGTAAGGTCAACGGAAAAATGTACTTTTAATACTTGAGTATTTTCAAAAGCAGGTACTCCAGCACTATAACTTAAGTAAACATTTGATTGAACAACTTTCACTTGTATTGGAGTAGTATTTGAACATGAGTATCTATACTTTGACTCGAGTACTGGCATTGAGAACTTTGTCCACCACTGCAGGTGACTTCTGAGGAATCAGGGCAGCGTTAAACTTTCCTGTTAAATTATCTGAGCAGCCATAAATATATTAATAAAGTTCATGTAGAAGGTCTTATGGAGCCCTTTGGACCAGACATCTAGATCAGCGTTTATCTGCTCATGTGCAGTCACTCATTCTCCAGCTGATCCGACTGATCTGCTCCCTATGGCCTGTTTTCTGTTAATAACCTTAATTAATCCAGGATGACCTCGTTTAGCTCCCTCAATTATAGACTTAAATTAGATAACATGATGATGGGCAGCCTCTGCGCCCTGAGGATCTTCATCACTTCTTCTCTGGATCAGATCTGTGGCCACCGTGATGACGGCAGTAAAACCTCAAACTCACACCAGTTTGTGATCCTTATTTTTCATCTAAAGCAATTTTTCAGCATAAAATGTAAATAGAAGCAGAACACAATGATTTGTAAGTCCTTTTAGACCTATTTCCAATTAACTATGTTGATTATTTAACATTTAAAGTGATAAACGTCATTGTTTTCTTGCAATTATTCACTTAAATCATTGCTGACAAGGGCAACAAAAGACAAAAACAAGGCTTTAAATAATCCAGTGCAGTCACTGCACCCTGAGGAAGGTGTCAGCCTTCATGATGGTGAGATTTTTAATGCTTCTGGCTCCGTTAATAATTTTTATCAGATCTGGACCACATTTCTTTATTAAATGAGGAACAACAACACATCATGTTTTGCTCTTTTTCTGACCTGTTTTGATGAAGTTTGTTTTATGAAGTGACTCACATTCTCTTACTAAATTATCTAGAGGGGTCCAGCGGCAGACCTCCACTCTCAGCCAGCTAACGGCTCCTCCAATGTGAGATGGACGTAAATATAACCAATAACTATATAGCCCCCTTCACACCGCCACGCGGCAACGCGCCACCTCCAGTCGTTTTAATGAGGGATGGGCGGCTGACGGAAGTGGTACTAACCATGGCCGTAGGACAGAGAAGTGGTTGCCCCCCTTGTGAACACGCACAGATTTTGCCATAGACATTATATACGTATGTAATGTCTATGGATTTTGCTCTGCAGCACCGAAACTTTTTGGTGGTAGCTGCCGGGCAGCAGCCAATCACATCGAAGGAGGGAGAGAACCCGGAAATAGCAGGCTTCACGGGTCAAACATTAAATGAGCTCTACAAAATGGCTCTACCTTCATATAAAGATAATCGGGAGAAAAACTTGGCATGAGACAGCATTACACAAAAGAGTGTTTGGGGAGGGTGCGTTGTGAAGGACTTTTGGGCTCTGCTGTGACGTTCACCGAATCACCTCTTCGTCACTGCCACCTTGGACTCCATGCTTGCACCGCAGCGGCAGCAGACGCTTTAAAAAACACTTAGCATTTGGGGGACTCATCTAGCAGGGAGGCTATTTTTGGGGATGTTGCCGCGCGGCGCCGTGAAGGGGTCTTAACTAAGGGGCCGTTTACATGGAAACTCCTGACTTGAAGACGCAAAGATTCTTCCTTCGGGTTTTGAAATTCTTCTGCGTTTAGATGACAACGCTCTGAGACGAGTTTGTCCCCTGTAAATCCGCTGTAGTGTGCATGCTGGTTCAGTAGATGGCGGTGTAGGTCTGCAGAGCGGCAGCGCTGCTACAACACACGAACGAAGAAGGAAACCTTTCACAAACAATAATGGCGAATAGACGCACAGAGAAGCAGGAGTTTCTTTTCTGGACAACAAATCATTTCGGACAACAAATCTGTCTGGATAGTTTTTTCTGGATAACAAACCGAGCACGGTAAGACGCTCACACGTTACTCGGTGGACGGCCGAAGCTGTTATTGTTCCTGGTATGCGCACGCAGCCTCCATGTGAACGAGTACTGCGCATGCGGGGACGTCAGCGATTCACCCTGAAACGCTCTGATACGGGTTTACACGGAGCTGCATGGAGAGCGGATTCAAATCTTTCCACTCTGGAGCACGTTTTCAAAAGTTTGCGTTTTCAGAAAACGGGCTCCATCTAAACGCAAGGCCAAAACGCAATGAAAACTTGTCGGATTTGAGGGTTTTTGGCGTCATGTAAACGGCCCCTAATAAAACCTTGAACTGATGCTGACTTTGTCCCCGTGTTACGGTTAAAACAGCAGTGACTGTAAACACAGAGGCTGTGATAGGACTGTCAAGCAAATAAAACAACTTTGTCTCTCTCTAGGAAATGAAAACGCCTGAGATCATTACACCAAACGGAGGTGCCCACACACTTATGTTGCTCTTCTGATGACCTGCACTTTAAACTTTGTGTTTTTAAATTTAACACGATTGAGGGGTCAAGTTAACCAAGGTAATCAAAATGCAGAAAAACTGAACAAACGCAGCTTTGGAGACAATGATCTCTGTTTTATTTTGTAGTATTTTACTTTGATATCATGACACCATTTCCTTCTGACATTGGAGGAGTGGAGTCTCCAAGACAGTTGGCTGAGAGTGGAGGTCTGCAGCTGGACTGTCCTGAAATTATCTGATTGTCCTGTAATAAATGTGATTGACAGAATGATCATCCAGTCAGCTGCTGGATATGCCTTTGAAAGGTTATACCCTTCCCCAACACTTCCTTTGGGCTCTTTTCTGGAGGAGGTATATTGAGTGATCCATCGGGTGTGTCAGTTAATTTCCCACTGAGATCATGATCTCATTCAGAAAGGCCACCTGGCCAAGACCTCAGCAGCACATGACAACATAAATACAATTCCTCCATGCCAAGCTAGTGTCTATTTCTGTGTCATGTGACTGTGGAGACCAATCAGGCATATCTGGCATGTTTCTGTGTAGAGGAGTTAAAGCTAGGGTAGGTAATTTTGGTAAACTAGCATGAATTTAAATGTAGCAAAGCAGTGTACAGGATGTACAGGATCGAGAGAGAAACACACCCTGAGGGGAACCAGTGGAGGAGAACAGTAGCTTTTAATACCGAGCCATTTACTCCTGACAACTTGGGATCTACCCACTAGAAAAAATCTAAAATCCACCCAACTAGACCAGGACACAGGTTAAAATGAGACAATAATTTATTCACTAAAATATGGGGCTGGATTGTATTAAAAGCAAGACTTAAAAATCTAAAAAAAAAAAAAAAAAAAACAATATGTGAGCATGTGCTGACCTCTGAACTGAAAACTTTTACGCTGCCGCGATGCTATACGGCTCGCTGTTTCAGGGCTTAATCGCTGGCTGCACAATCCACTTTCTTCTTCCAAAGGTTTTGTGTAAAAACGGATATCTGTCGGATGAAGATGTTGTGGAGCATCATGGGTGTCCAATCTGCTAAGCCAGCTCCTGTAAGGTGATGAGGAGCCTGGCAAGGATCAAGCCGCACTGAGCATGCGCTGCAGCCAGAAGAAAGTTTTTCAGTTCAGAGGTCAGAAATAGCTTATAAAAACATGTCTGGATAAACACAGCCTTTCGAGGAGTAGCGTGAGCAGACCCATTCATTGGTGAAACTAATGAGTTTTTGGACGACACGTAGGTTTAGGAGCGGCGCTTATACATGCCCCTGTGCTACCATATTAAGTCATGTCAGCCAACATTTTGGGATCTACATTTTGCCACAGGCACAATAGTTTGGATCAGGAAAGCCTTCTGGGTGAGTATAATGTTCTACTTCATTCTATAAACAACGTAAAAGCTGTAGAAACCAAACTTATCCTTTAATGCTCACAGCTCGATGTTGAGCGGGTATAGGTGGTTCCTCTTCCATTTTGTGCCACGAAATTTCACAAAATAAAAAAAGACGAAATAGAATTCAAAGACGCACAAAATAAAAGCACAAAATAAGGGGCACGCATGACTGGTGATGTTTTACCCTCCTCGCCCACCGTAGCAAAACACGCACTTTAATATGGAGGAAGACGAGGTCGAGGAATTAGCTGATGCTCCTTCGTCAAATAAATCGGTTGTGTGGACCTATTTTGGCTTCCCATGTAAAAGACGAGAGAACGGTGAGAAGATTACGTACAAAACAACAACCGTGTGCAAAAGTTTAGTATATGGCTCTAAAGTTCGCCATAAACTGCGGCGAGTACAACTACCAACTACTTTGAACTGGAGACAGGCAGCAACTGTATGTTTGTGTAAGTCTGCATAAAAAACAATATTTGATTTTTGCATCTACTGTTGAGTTGACAGAATTTGATCATACTTGAAGATCAGAAGTATATGCACTGTTATAGGCTAAATATTATAGTTCACAGTTCAGACATTTAGAGGTCTAAACTGCAGCTCTGAGGACTGCTATTTGTTTTCCTTTTCATTCAAGAATGTACTTATCCTGATCGTTACAACAACAAAGCACTTTTTATTGAGATTTTATGTTTGTATTTGCACTGTAGTCTAAATAAGGGGAAAAAATACAATTTTGTTTTTTTCAAAGAGCATTTATTTTGAACTGATGCAGCAATATTTTTTGTATTTTTAGACCTTTTTAATTGTCTTATCTCTTGCTCATGTTTATTACTGTATTTTATCATTGACACTTATTTTTATTATTTTGTAATTTTATCATCATTGCTCATTTTATCATTTATTATTTTCTGACCTGATTTCTGCTTTCATCCCCTTTTTTATTGCGTTTCCTATTCTTGCTGATTTTATGTTTTTATGTTTATGGTCTCTTTTCATGCTGCATGGTTCTTGTATTGTCTGGGTTCATATAAAGTATGAAAAGGGCCTTCAGTAAGAAATCTGGAGTATTAACACAGAATCAACCGTCGCCCCTCTGTCTTTTCACCTCGTGTCTTTTTACCTTTGTGTCTTTCTGTTAGTCTTGATTTAAGCTGTGCTTTTTGTTTTTACTTCATTGTTCTCATTGTTTGTGTTTTATTATTTTGTGCTGAATGCTTGTCAAAGCACTTTGTAAACTGTTTTTAAAAGTGCTATACAAATAAAATGATTATTATTATTATTATTACGTCTGCTTTAGGAAGAAAATAAAGAAAATGAGATTTTTGAACAACTTTCTACTGTTGGGGATTTTCTATAATCTTTATTTTGTATCGTGAGCCCTGTTTCGTATTTCGTATCGTTTTGTAAGTTGACCATTTCATCACCCCTAGTATACTGTCTTTTGTTTTAGTCTAAAAAGTAAGCGTGATTTCAGCTCGGTTTTTGGGTGCCTTTGGTGAATAAAGTTGGAAAAGCACAGACTTAAAGCCTGAAGAGAAACTGCTCGTCAGGCTGCAGGCTCTTGTCCTCTTTGTTCCAATCAGAGAGCTTCAAGTGTTCACTCCTGACAAACCGGCACAGAAATGATCCACATTAATCCTGCAGAGGTTCAGACAATTTCAGCCTCCCTCTGCCATCAGGATCAGAGCGACAGCCCCGATCATTCTGAAACTATAAAGATGTCACACCGTGTCCTGTTCCCGTTATCAACCTGCTGGCTCTTTGTGTGCACGGTGTTCCTTCTGACAGGCAGAGTCCAGCTTTCACCTGATCCAGGTAAAACTTAAAGTCCCATAAACATTGGCCCAGTTGTGCAGTGAAGCCTGAAGAGGAGCACAAACTCAATTTAAGCCCTCGACCTGTCAGTGAATGATGGATGGTTGAGCTTGGCTGGTTTAATACAAATAAAAACAGTTTTCTCATTGGCACATTGATATTGAATGTCTGCGGTGTGCTTCAGGTGTTGTCGGGATCATTCTGAAACTATGAGAGAGAAATCTGATGGGATATAAGGACAATATACCAGGTGGTTTTGGTCTTTATTTCATTCTGTTAGTATATGAAACATACAATACAAACAAAGAAAATCTCAAACACGTGAAAAAAATTAACTAAACACATAATACAAATAAAAAAGAGCTACAGGTCAACATGCCTTTTTACAGTTCATTATTTCCTATCCTCAAAAACAACCAACAAAACAAACAAACGAAATGTCCACGTCACCTGCCTTGACTCTCCTATGGGTTCAATCTGACGTGGGTCCACCCTTTGCAGCT
Organism: Scarus forsteni; assembly: GCA_036419115.1. Lineage (NCBI taxonomy): Eukaryota > Metazoa > Chordata > Actinopteri > Labriformes > Labridae > Scarus > Scarus forsteni. The sequence goes on along the minus strand of JAZDUH010000103.1, from coordinate 609,189 downwards.
ATAACAGCTTCAACTCTTCTGGGAAGGCTGTCCACAAGGTTTAGGAGTGTTTATGGGAATTTTTGACCATTCTTCCAGAAGAGCATTTGTGAGCTCACACACTGATGTTGGACGAGAAGGCCTGGCTCTCAGTCTCTGCTCTAATTCATCCCAAAGGTGTTCTATGGGGTTGAGGTCAGGACTCTGTGCAGGCCAGTCAAGTTGATCCACAGCAGACTCTGTCCTCCATGTCTTTATGGACCTGCTTTGTGCTCTGGTGCACAGTCATGTTGGAAGAGGAAGGGGCCAGCTCCAAACTGTTCCCACAAAGTTGGAGCATGGAATTGTCCAAAATGTCTTGGTGTGCTGAAGCATTCAGAGTTCCTTTGATTGGAACTAAGGGGCCAAGCCCAGCTCCTGAAAAACACACCCACACCATAATCCCCCCTCCATCAAACTTTACACTTGGCACAATGCAGTCCCACAAGTATGGTTCTCCTGGCAACCTCCAAACCCAGACTGGTCCATCAGATTGTCAGATGGAGAAGCGTGATTGGTCACTCCAGAGAACGCATCTCCACTGCTCTAGAGTCCAGTGGCGGCGCTTTTACACCACTGCATCCACGCTTTGCATTGCACTTGGTGATGTGAGGCTTGGATGCAGCTGCTCGGCCATGGAAACCCATCCATGAAGCTCTCTGCACTGTTCTTGAGCTAATCTGAAGGCCACATGAAGTTTGGAGGTCTGTAGCGACTGACTCTGCAGAAAGTTGGCGACCTCTTCTCACTATGCGCCTCAGCATCCTCTGCCTCGCTCTGTCAGTTTACGTGGCCTACCACTTGGTGGCTGAGTTGCTGTGGTTCCCAAACACTTCCACATTCTTATAATCCAGCTGACAGTTGACTGTGGAATATTTAGGAGTGAGGAAATGTCACCACTGGATTTGTTGCTCAGGTGGCATCCTATCACAGTTCCACGCTGGAATTCACTGAGCTCCTGAGAGCGACCTATTCTTTCACTAATGTTTGTAAAAGCAGTCTGCATGCCTAGGTGATGATTTTATACACCTGTGGACATGGAAGAGACTGGAACACCTGAGTATGATTATGTGGAAGGATTAGCAAATACTTTTAGCAATATAGTGTATACCAAAAAAAAGTAAAACAAATAAAGGGCAAAGTAGCAGCGATGAAAGTGCAGCGTTTTTCATTATTATTGAACTTTCTTTTTTTTTTGTTTGTTTGTTTTTTGCAGGGTTGTTAGTGTTTAAGGTGAAACTGGGACCACCTGTTAGCAGAGCCGTGAGCCCCCACAGGACATCCTGCAGGATTTGTCCTGTTATCTCTGTCATAGTCTCCAGTGGGGTCAGTAACAGCCATCACAGATCTGGGTTAAGTGCTGTATAGATTATATAGATTATGTATTGATATGGTCGTTACATTCCCTCGTAAAGCCTTATCAGGGGATGTAGTTAACTTTGCCTGTCACCCCAGTAACGGAGCACACACAAAAAAAATCAACAGTAGCTCCGACTGAAGTTCATTTGAACCGTCGGCCTTTAAAATGAACTGAATCAGCTCAAACCTTTGAAGCCAAGGTCGACGTGTGAAAGAGCTGTTCTGGTCTCCGTGAGCCTCCCTCTGCTTTTATTCCACACAATCATCAACATCAGAGTTTTATTGATGGAACAAAACATCCTTTGTGGCGTGACGATCCGTGCAGGCGCATCGCTTCGTTCCCAGCCTCAACTGATCTTATTTTTTCTCCTGTAAATGATCACCTCAAAGCAAAGAGCACGGCACCTTTGATTTATGTCTGCACGCTGACATTTTCTGCCATTTGGAGGCTGGCAGTGGAGTGAAAGGACAAATATGTTAGTATGATAAAGATTAGAGGAACTGCTGTGGGAGAGACATTCAGAGCTCCAATGTGTCAGGACTTCTGTTTAATTTTCCCAAATATAACAGTAAAACCAGACCTGCAGTCCTCATATGATCTCCTGCAGGACACCCCGCACAGGCCGAGGAGAGGGACATCGTTCCCATGTGTTGAAGCAGGCAGAGGTGTTAAAGCGTCAAAAACAGGCCGCACTTTGGGTAAAACTAACAAAGCCCTGCAGACAGCAGAGGTGTTATATTTTCTTGTATGTTCATATCCAGTGTTGGGAGTAACCGAACCCAAAACCAGAGAAGTTGGCATGTTGTGTAAATCGTAAATAAAAACAGAATACAATGATTTGTAAATCCTTTGCAACCTATATTCAATTGAATACACAGCAAAGACAAGATACTTAATGTTTGAACTGAAAAACTTCATTTTTTGCAAATATTAGCTCTTTTGGAACATGTTTCAAAAAAGCTGGCACAAGTGGCAAAAAAGACTGAGAAAGTTGAGGAATGCTCATCAAACACTTATTTGGAACATCCCACAGGTGAACAGGCTAATTGGGAACAGGTGGGTGCCATGATTGGGTATAAAAGCAGATTCCCTGAAATGCTCAGTCATTCACAAACAAGGATGGGGCGAGGGTCACCACTTTGTGAACAAATGTGTGAGCAAATTGTCCAACAGTTTAAGAAAAACATTTCTCAACCAGCTATTGCAAAGAATTTAGGGATTTCATCATCTACGGTCCGTAATATCATCAAAAGGTTCAGAGAATCTGGAGAAATTACTGCACGTAAGCAGCAAGGCCCAAAACCAACATTGAATGCCCGTGACCTTCGATCCCTCAGGCGGTACTGCATCAAAACCGCATCACTGTGTAAAGGATATCACCACATGGGCTCAGGAACACTTCAGAAAACCACTGTCAGTAACTACAGTTCATCTACATCTGTAAGTGCAAGTTAAAACTCTACTATGCAAAGCCAAAGCCATTTATCAACAACACCCAGAAACACCGCCGGCTTCGCTGGGCCTGAGCTCATCTAAGATGGACTGATGCAAAGTGGAAAAGTGTTCTGTGGTCTGACCAGTCCACATTTACAATTGTTTTTGGAAACTGTGGTCGTCGTGTCCTCCAGACCAAAGAGGAAAAGAACCATCCGGACTGTTATAGGCACAAAGTTCAAAAGCCAGCATCTGTGATGGTATGGGGGTGTATTAGTGCCCAAGACATGGGTAACTTACACATCTGTGAAGGCACCATTAATGCTGAAAAGTACATACAGGTTTTGGAGCAACATATGTTGCCATCCAAGCAACGTCTTTTTCATGGACGCTCCTGCTTATTTCAGCAAGACAATGCCAAGCCACATTCTGCGGGTGTGAGTGCGGGTACTAGACTGGCCTGCCTGTAGTCCAGACCTGTCCCCCATTGAAAATGTGTGGCGCATTATGAAGCGTAAAATACAACAATGGAGACCCCGGACTGTTGAACAACTTAAGCCGTACATCAAGCAAGAATGGGAAAGAATTCCACCTGAAAAGCTTCAAAAATTGGTCTCCTCAGTTCCCAAACGTTTACTGAGTGTTGTTAAAAGGAAAGGCGATGTAACACAGTGGTAAAAATGACCCTGTGACAACTTTTTGCAACGTGTTGCTGCCATTAAATTCTAAGTTGATGATTATTTGCAAAGGAAAATAAAGTTTCTCAGTTCAAACATTAAGTATCTTGTCTTTGCTGTGTATTCAATGGAATAGAGGTTGAAAAGGATTTGCAAATCATTGTATTCTGTTTTTATTTACAATTTACACAACGTGCCAACTTCACTGGTTTTTGGTTGTACAATAACAGTGTTATTTTTTCCCAGTAACGGGTAATCTAATTATTTACTTTTTCAAAATTTTATAACACCGTTACCGACAGTGAAATGCGGAGCGTTACTTTGCGCCGATGTCAAGCATCTGTTATCTGACCTGCTTTGTTCAGCCAGACACAGACAGGAGCTGCACTGCCAACAGACAGACGAGAAAACTTGATGCAAAAGTTGCCAGGTCTGCTTATTACAAGTGACTTTCGGCTTCTTTTTCTGACTTGCATGTGCATATTGGGAGTTGTGGGTTGCAGTTTTTTGGGCTTCTTCCAATGTTGCAGTTTCTCATTTGGACTTGTTGTGCCCCCAAACCATCAACATAAACCCAGTTCAGAAGTTATTAAAATTATTTTAACTCACACTAGAACAAAAATTTAATTTTAGTGTAAAAATGATGTTTCCACCCTAAAATAAATCCGTATAGGCAGAATTAAATTGATTTCTAATGTGGCTACTACTGTTTCTACAATAGTTAAGCTGTAGAGGATTAAAATACAACTTAGATAAAAACCTGACATGTCTGTTTGGTTACAAAAATCAATGTTAGATTGTTTAGCAATAACAGAGTTATAAATAACAGCAGCCCCTCCCTTCACTTCTGTATAAAGAAAAGAATGTTCCACCTCCAAACAAAAGGATGTTTAATAAGTAAATAAAGAGACAAAAAAGAAGAAACATGACTTTGAAATTGAAATGTAATGTGGATAAAAATAAAACATGCTTCATGTAGGTTTTTCTTTTTTAAAAAATGCTTATTTCAATCACAAAATCTGGCAACACAGCTAGCTGCAGCAACGGTGAGTCTGGAGCGTCTGTGGAGTTAAAACTGGGGTTTTCAGGATGGAGGTAAAAGAAGTAAAAGTCAAGAACACACATGTGAAGTGTCCATTATGTCCTAAAGCAAAGTGTTTGTCTGTTGTTAGTAAATCTAAAATCTAGAGACCAAAAACAGCGAGAACTCCGCTGATGATGTCAGAGCTGCTGCAGCAGGTAACAACAAGGAAGGACACAGAGACGGAGACACACAGTTCAAGAGGAAAAGAGTTTTCAGAAAAGTAACACATCAGTTACTTTACCTGGTAACTAATTACATTTATGTAGGAGTAATTCTGTTAGTAGTTCAGTTACTTTTTGGGGAAACTCATCTTTAAACTTAAAACAGCAAAATTTCGTCCAAAACAAACTGAAAATATAAACCATCTCAGGATAAACACGAGCTGAACAACAAGATCAGGATGCAGCTCTGCTCTTTTTATTACAATAATAATAATAATAATAATACAATTTACTTTAAAGTGCCTTTCATTGTGCTAAAGAACACTGTGCAAACTTTAAAAAATCACAACAATAAGGAGAAAGATTTCTGCGATGTTACAGATGATCCTGACTGGCAGGAAGTCTGGTCTAAGGCTATGACCGTAACAAATCCACCTTATACATATAACACCTGCTGTCAAGAACAAAAAGGAAACTTATATTTCCCCGCTCTGCTGAAATTGCAGTTCTGAGGCTTGTAATTACATCTACTGTCTCAGGTCATGTGTGAAGTTAGAAAGGTGCAGGTCCAGTATTGTGAATGAACCGACACTGGGCCTGATACAAAGAACATTTTACTGTTCTGGATGAAGAATGCTGCTGCAAGGAGAAATCATGGCATCGTTATGGACTGCAGTCCCTGTGAATACATCACATACATGCTTGTCTCCAAAACAGATGCTCTCCATAAGGCTCTGGACTCTTATGTACAGCATATGGACCCATGCTGTCATCTTCCTCGCTTCTTGCTTCTGCATTAATTCTCATCTGGATGCTGTTTTGTCTTGCAGGAGATTGAAAGAGAGGAGACTGGATGGGAAATGTGCTCACTGTCATTCATTTTTTTGTTCATAATTATTTTCATTTACTGTCCCCACATGTCCACATTCTGCTGATTGTTTTTCTTTCTCTGCGTCTGAGCAGTTCTGCGCAGCACCTTTTTATTTGGTTTTAGTCATAATGTAGTCGTCTTAATTGTTTTAATTTCAGTCTAGTTTAAAGATGCTATGAGGAGTTTCTAAGTAATTACAAAACAGTCTCACTTTTAGATATATGCCTGATGGAAATCAGTGGCGGCTGCTGGTCAGTCAGGGAGGGGAAGCTCATTTTTTTCTGTCCTACATCATAAAATTATTTATTTATGTAAATGATCTGTGACCCTGTTGTACCAACTAGGTGTCTCCTGGGATTTTATTCCCCAAAACCCACTTTTGACCAGACAACACATTTTATTTGTGACAGCACTTCCAGTGAGCCAGCTCACTTTGTCATACCAGGAATGCTGAAAAGACCTGTTACTTTTCCTCACCTTTTGCACTAAATCAATCTTAGGAGTTGATCTGCCCTGCTGTTTAACTCTAATTTTCTCTTCGTAAGGAAGACTATCAGATGGCCTCTCCAAAATCTGGTCTCCAACATTCATACTATCTGCCATGACGTGCAGCTTGCTCGCAGCTGGAGCTGCTGCGTGAGACCACTGTTTGACAGGCTGTGAGTGTGAGTGACAGGGAGAGAAGCTCCCCAGCCACAGCTGCTCGTTGGTGAAAAGAAAAGGTGGCAGGAGAGAATCTTCAAACACAACGCTAGTCGTTTTTAAGAAAGATAAAGTCGCCGGTGACCGACAAATCCTCCGAATCAGTCCAGAACAACTGAATGTAAAACTCAGAAGATGCTGCAGTAAAGGGTGAGCCTTCAAGATCGCTGATTGGCTCATTTCACTGTCAATCAAAAAAGGATTCGGCCTCAGACAGATCATCCAATCATCATGCAGAAGCTGAGCGTCCAGGCCAGCCCACTGCCTCATAGACCCCCAGAGACGCTGAGCGTCCGATGGGCGGGACAAAGCCCAGCGTTTATCCAATGACCGCCTAGTTTCCACAGTGGAACAACCCACTCTATATTTAAGCGCTGAAGTCTGAAGACGCTCAGCGTCCGACTGTGTTGAACCGCTGAGACGCTGCGGGGATGAATGAGAAGGAAGTCGCGCCAGTTACCTGTGATAAGTAGCTGATTCTGAACAAAAGATGAAGGTATTCTAGAGCATATTTAGTCAATGAAATGTACACACAGCAGGACATATCACCACTTTTTTGGGGGACATTTTAGGGGAAGCTGAGCTTCCCTTGCAGTCTTAGAGCAATCACCACTGATGGAAATACACACTTTAAGATGAGTTTTATAGCATCAAAATAGGTTATCTATAAATGCTATTCCTTAGCTTCGTGGTCGGGTCAGACAGGGCTGGACTGGCCTGGATACTCAACTTCAGGAACAAGACAATTAAAACTAGAGCAAATTTATATTATTCAGACACGTCTTCGAGCACCGGGCTGTAAGTAGCCATATATAGCCGGCTACAAAACTACGATACTAAGTTTTTCAAAAGTTGCTTGTTGTCACACGTCAAAAACTACCGCTACGTAACTAGAAAGAGATACATTACCTCGTGGCTTTGCATCCTGTAAGTTGTTGAAAAAAGAAGTTGTAAAGCAATACAGAGTTCTGAGGAAGGTCTGAGCTGCATTCATTAGCATCACAACAAACACACGCTTTGGCTTGGGTCACGTCTTTACGACAGTCCCCACGCGTGCTCATGGGTAGCAGAGTTTATGTCGCCGGAAATAGATTCTCCTCATGGCACCTTTAAGGAAGGAAATGCAAAAATAAGGCACTGAATTGCTTGTAGTTAAGAGAAACAATCTGTGAAACAAGTTTAATATCTACTCAAATTAAATTTGCCATCTTTTATTGGCAGATTATTTTACTAATTATAAGCAACTCAGGCTTTATTTTTTAGTTTTTATGTCTTCAAATAAGATCTAAATCCAGACATGTAAGGAAATTGTGGATTAGAAAAAGTTTGATAAGATTTTTTTGTCTTGAAATTGGGCAAATAGTCTCATATCTGCGTTTTTGGTGCAGAGAAGGAAGTAAGCAAGGCTGCACATCATCATCTTTACTTATTCATTTTTCTCTGGTATATCAGCTACTGTTTTTTATGTTTTGGTTTCTTTTTTTAACTGAATTATTTTGTATTTCTTGGACGAACTGAAAGAGGAAACGTCAGTGGTTTGACAAGTTTCTTTGAACTGAACAAATTAAAAGATTAAAAAAACTGAACTGAACAAAAAGTTTATTTGGTTGGATAATGACTTTCAGTTAATCTTAATTAAAGTTTAATTCAAACTCATACTTTAGGCACAATCGTTTTTTCATTTGGAGAAACTGTGGAGATTGTGACGTTGGGAAGTGGGACACATAAAAAGTAAAAGAAGGATTTGAAACTTTAAAAACTGATGATGTTTTCTAATAAAGTGAATAATATGCAGAACCCTTTGAGTAAGTAGCACCTGCTTGAGAAATGTCTGGTTGTTATCACATGTTGAGGGCAGCACAGCTTAATTAAACTTAAATTTGAGGTGAGATTGTGTTTCTTCATGCCTTTATGCTGAATTGTACTCTTCCTAACTCCTGAGGCGATCACCTCCTCGCGAGCTGCACCGTATTCACAGGATACTGGTTAATTGGGTGTTTATGTTTATTTGGCAGGAACATCTGCTGCTGTTTTTGTGAGCCAGAAAACCCAAACTAATTAGCTGATAGAGGCAGAAACGTTACGATGGAGGGCTGTAGGCGTGCGATACATGGACGTTCTCCTGCTCCAGTTTGCCAATTATGTCCCGTTTAACGGCTCTGTTGACGTTCGTCACCCATTCAGCTTCTGTTCACTCTCCTGTCCCTCGTCTCTGTCATTGTCTCCAGCTCTGAACGCTGAAGGAGGCTCCTGACAGAGAAGATTGGACCTGATGTTACAGCAACACTTCAGAGAACAGAGCGCTCCCATGCTCTGTTGACGTTCAGCTTCTGTTCACTCGTGCCTGTCCTTCGCTCTGAACAGCAGAAGAGGATTGTCTCCAGAAGATTGAGGATTCGCTGAGAGCTCACTTCAGAGAACAGAGGAGTGGAGAGGCTTCAGTCAAATGAGGCTTAGTAACAGAAACAGAGAGGCACTCTGCCCCTGGAGGAATTCTGGTTTTTGGAGGCTGTTTGGCTCTAGTAAAGATAAATAGAGCACTCTGCCCCTGAGGAAAATGTGAACAATGTGGAGGCCTTTTCCTGCAATCAAATGCATTTTAAGACACACAATTGCTAGCCCTGCCTGATTCTGAAATCATGCATCTCCATCTTGCCAGCCTCCATTGTTCAATGGTTTCATTCGGCTAAATGCTTTACGGCCCAATCATGGAAGAGAGGCGGGAGCAGTTGGAGTGAAGTCACTTCCTGTTCCTGTACAAATAATGGCGGCTAATGTTGGTTAGCTTGTGGTCATCATGGTTACTCAGTTATACTTGACGAAATCTGCTCTCCTCATTAGTTTACTTCATAGGGATTGTCTTTGACGGGGTTCATGTCACATTTAAGTTTTAAATGAATCATCTGTGGTATAATTTAATGTGAAACGATAGTCTTAAGGTAGTTAAGCTAACGGATAACAAGGGCAAAAACAGTTAACAGCCGTCAGCTATAGTCAACAACAGTTAGCTGCTAATAACCTTAAAATGGGAAAATGTTGTATTTTATTTTTTTAGAAGGCATAGAAGAGAAGATATATATTTTATTATAAATTTATTAATTATCCTAGCTAAGTTTTGTCTCCACAAATGCAAGTACAGTAACCAAAAACCAATCTTTAAACACTTTTATAATGATACTCTATCTTATATAAAGATGATCAGTGGTTCTCTTCACAAAAAGGCTATAAAAACAATTTCTATCTGTACTTCTTATAAGATTTTTGAATGCAAGTGAACTGTTATACCCCCTGGCATATGTTTGTTGCTTGTTACATGTTGTATACTTCTGTATACTGACACTTTTGAATAAAAAATTTATATATATTTATGAAAAACAAAACAAAACAAAACAGCTGCTAAGGCTAATGGCCATTAACTTGTTTGCCCTTATAAGCCGTTAGCCGTAGTGCTAGCTGCTACACACACCACAGTGCAGGGGCCTCCAGCCAAGCAGGCGGAGCCATCCCCCAGCAGCGGCCCCAGAAGTGGACCAGGAGCAGCTCCCAGTGTGGAGAGCCCCCACGAGGAAGCACTGGAGCTAAAAACCATCATACTAAAACAATAATAAAAATATAAGAAAAGGGGGACATAAAGAAGAGAGATAAAATAACATAAAACAGATAACTGAAATAACGTAAAAAAATAACAATTAACTATGATAAGAAATTTGACTAAAAGAATAAAAAAGTTATAAAGTAATAGAAGAATAAATGATAAAGGAATCAATAGGTCGATTAAATCAAGTAAAAGCTAGATTAAAAAGGTGGGTTTTAAGCCTCTTTTTGAAAGTATCAACAGACTCTGCGGCCCTGAGACTCTCCAGCAGGCTGTTCCACAATCGGGGGCCATAATAACTAAAAACCGCTTCCCCGTGTGTCTTAGTTATGTCAGCCTCCACAGAGGGGAGACCCACAGTACGTAGATATAAAAAGCTTTTTCTAACTTAAGAAAAAGAAAAAGAAAATTATATGGGGATGATTGTACGAAACGCTGCCAACAACACACCTTTAAATTTTAACACTAAACTTCAAAGCAAAGGTTAAATAGTAATCTACTGTATATACAGGCCCATCTTTGGCACTTTTATTTAAGTTCTAGGCACTGTCCTGTTTGTCCTATTTCTAACACCAAACACCACTCACAAGAATCATTAATGCCCCGCAACATGTTGCATTAAAATTAGATATAAATTTTGGCCTGCATTGGCCAAATTTACCTCAAATGAAGTTGGGATGTTGTATAAAATGTAAATAAAACCAGAATTCAATCATTTGCAGTCCTTGTTGACTTATATGCACTTAAATAAACACTAAAGAAAAGATATTGAATGGTAAAACTAATTGTTTACATTGAAATATTCACTTTTTTAAAATTTGATACCTGCAGTATGTTAAAAAAAAAGGCTTGGACAGGGGCAACAAAAGATCAGGAGGGTTTAGGAATGCTCTAAAAACACCTGTTTGGAACAATTCAACAGGTGAGGAGGTTAACTGGAAGCAGGTGAGTGATATTATTACAATTTTTAGATTAATGTCAGATCTGAAAATGCCCCATAAGACCGTACATATGGTGCTACAGTCAGAGCTGCAGCCTGGACTCAGTGCCCCCTCTGTTGGCAGCCTCAGGTGAACAGGTGAACACCTTTAAACACACCTGTCCGTTTAAACATCTCCATCTGTGAGTCTGAACATCATCTCACAGACAGCAGAGACCCTGAACTTGTAACAATCTCTGCAGAACAACAGTGGAGGTCTGTGTGCGAGCTCAAATTGAAAGTATTGATCCTCCTTGAGCTTTTCTGAAACATAATTTCATCTCACAAAAGAGAAAGTGAAGTGTTCCCTTTGCTTTTAAATTAAGAATTACTTCAATTCAGTTAGACAGGAACAGAGAAATAAAATAAAACTCTGACTCACCACTTTCCCAGAGCCATGAATGCCTTCTTTTACTTCCTCTGTTTACCTGGTTCAGACTTTCTGTTTCACTTTTTTATGAAGGTTTTGTTAAAGTCTGTAACTGCATATTTGTCCTGAAGCATTGCTGCAACAGAAGGTCATATTCTTAAAGAAAATAAAAAGTCTGCAGGAGCTGCAGTTTAATCCAGCTGTCTTTATTCTTTACGCTGTTTACAAAATCCAAACTAAAAGGTTATAGGCCTCCATCAGGTTTGTGTTTGCAGGTGAAAATGAGATGGATGGATGGAAACAAAGTTTAAGTGATGACGGACAGATGGACAGACAGATCAAACAATTAAGAGATGATGGATTGATGATGTATGATGGATGAATGTTATGGGTGGAAGAGGTTGGATGGATAGATAGATGGATGAACAGAGGATATATAGGCAGATGTGTGTGTGGATCGAGGGATGAACAGGAAAAGACAAATTCATCGGGATGGCAGTATCACAGTATTGATACTTTTAGAAGCAGTTTTCTGGTAATATTACAGTTTTTCACAGTTCTTAACACACAGCAATCAATAATTTGGCACAGTTTGCAAAACCCTCACTTCAAGTACCAATTGCACAGCCCAATTTGCCACATCTAAACACTCCCTTATCTGCATTAGACTCTGACTTTCCTTCTTTACACTCTGATGTCAATTACACATCACCTTTTGAACCATTTAGACGGAAATCGATTAAAATCGAATAAACTGATTTTATAAACCCAGCCCTATACTTCAATCAGTTAAAATGTGGACTAGAAGTATATGCCTAGTACTCTTTAAATTTGAAGACAGCGACATACCTTATAAAGTATTTAGTTAGAAGTATTAAATTATTATCCCTTCTAGTGCACTACAAGTACATGGTCCGTTGTATACTTTTATTTTATTTAACCTTTATTGAAAGATGCCGTGAGGAGTTTCTAAGTAATTACAAAAAAGTCTCCCTTTTAGATATATGCTTGATGGAAATACACACTTTAAGATGAGTTTTATAGCATCTAAATAGGTTATCTATAAATGCTATTCCTTAGCTTCTTGGTCGGGTCAGACAGGGCTGGACTGGCCTGGATACTCAACTTCAGGAACAAGACAATTAAAACTAGAGCAAATTTATATTATTCAGACACGTCTTAGAGCACCGGGCTGTAAGTAGCCATATATAGCCGGCTACAAAACTACGATACTAAGTTTTCCAAAAAATTGCTTGTTGTCACACATCAAAAACTACCGCTACGTACCTTGGGTCATGTCTTTTGGTGCGTTCCAGTTGTAGTCAGAAGTAAGAATTTCCGAGTTCCGAGTAGGAAACTGCAACTGGATCACCCCCCGAAGTCGGAATTTCCTACTGAGAACTCGGTGAAACCTCGCCACCCCCGAGTTGACAATGGAAGATGGATGCCCCCAGTGTGAACAGTTATTTAGCTCCTGTAATAATCAATTTATTTGCACTTCTGACTGGGGTGTGTGGCTCTAGATCAGCTGTATACATAGTATTGTTAGACTTATATTTACAAAAATGCTGCCATAGTGATAATCACATTCTTCATGTGATATTTGTGAACAACAACACAGGGCGTGCTAACAACAGCTAACAATAGCCTGGTAGATTGGCATGTTTTTTTCCGACTTCAACTGGAACACTGATAAGTCGGAGATGATGTCACTCCCAGTTCCGAGGTTACTGGAACGCAGCATTACGACAGTCACCGCGCGTCCTCATGGGTAGCAGAGTCTTAATGTTGCCGGGAATAGATTCTCCTCATAGCACCTTTAACCAAGTTAGTCCCATTGAGATCAGCAGATCTCTTTTCCAAGGCAAACCTGACCAAGTACGGCAGCAAAACAGTTTCAACAGTCACACAGACTCAATCCGGTACAGAGAAGTGAGGAAAACAATAAAAGTCATCAGTTAAAACAGTGACATTCCTAACTTCTGTATTCCAGAGCTTTCATTGCAGATTTGAAGACATTCAGAGACACCAAGTTCTGCAGCTTTAAATCAGTCTGCAGATTATTCCATGCAGAAGGTGCAGAGAAGCTAAAAGCCTTCTTTCCCAATTCAGTTCAGACAACAAACTGTATAAATCACATCGATCTAAGGAAATGTAATCTGCCCTTTAAGGTCAATAAGGAAGATATATAGTTGGAAATTTTACCAAGAATGACTTTGTAGACAAACACGTACTAGTGTCAAAGTCGTCAACGTGCACTTAAAGAAGTCCAACTGACTTTAGAGTATGAAGTGAGTGATACTTCTTTTTTCAACAACTTACAGGATGCAAAGCCACGAGGTAATGTATCTCTTTCTAGTTACATAGCGGCAGTTTTTGATGTGTGACAACAAGCAATTTTTGGAAAACTTAGTATCGTAGTTTTGTAGTCGGCTATATATCTCTACTTACAGCCCGGTGCTCTAAGACGTGTCTGAATAATATAAATTTGCTCTAGTTTTAATCGTCTTGTTCCTGAAGTTGAGTATCCAGTCCAGTCCAGCCCTGTCTGACCTGACCATGAAGCTAAGGAATAGCATTTATAGATAACCTATTTTGATGCTATAAAACTCATCTTAAAATGTGTATTTCCATCAGGCAGATATCTAAAAGGGAGACTTTTTGTAATTATTTAGAAACTCCTCATGGCATCTTTAAAAGGAGATACAAGCTCAATTTCTTGACTGTCAATATTAACAATTTTCTACGACAGTGTTCCCTTTGTTGCTCTTGAAGTTGAAAACAACATGAGTTTGGTTTTCTCTACATTGAGAACAAGCTGCAGCTGCCTAAGCTGATCTTGGACTTGATCAAAAGCATGCTGAAGATTTACCAAAGCTAACGCAGGTGTAGGTGCACAGCGATAAATAACGGCATCATCAGCATAAAAATGAAAATTAACATTTGGAACATTCTGACACAGGCAGTCGATATAAATAATAAACAAGAGCGGCCCCAGAAGTGAACCTTGAGGTACACCTTCATGTATTTGAAGTACCTCAATACTATGCTTTCCATATTTATACTCAAGTATACAAGATAAAATGAAAATCAAGTACACTGCTTTGTTAAAGGTCTTCCTGCGTGATCATTCACCATGGCTTCATGACTGTTGGTTAAATTTGGTGCCATGTGAAGTAAAAACCTGCAATCATCACAGTAAACACTTTTCTTTTTGTTTCAGAGCCTGAAGAAGACTTCCTCCAAACTTCCTCTCTCTTCCCAAAATTAGCTTTTCTGCTCCGTCACGTCCAACAGTTCTGCACAACAGCTCATGACTCATGGTATCATTTTGGACTCGGCGGGCTGCTTTTAGCTTCTGAGAGAGCTCCAAAATGCTGCTCCATTTTTGCAGCCTTGGCAACAAACAACATGCCGACAAATCAACTGCCAGATCCTCGCCGGTGTGGATAATTGAGCATTTAGCAGCTCGAGGAGCGCACATTTCCCACAGGAGCTGTTGGAGAACAAAATCCAGGGCTGAGGTCACAGTGATTATTGGTTTTATATTTATTTGGAGACAAAAAATACGAAAAACAGTGATGACCTTAAAACTCTGCTGCGTTTCCTATAAGCTGATAAAACGATCCAGGTCTTTTCTTTTTATCACTTTGCCAGATTAAAAGCTTTTGGCTCAAAATAAAGTCCCGCAGTAATTTACTGGCAACAGGATGCCTGTAAATTACTGTAAATGTCTTTACAGTGGCATTACTCTTTCTAAATTAACAGGAATATTATTGAATTTTCTGTAATAGTTTAACTTCTGCAGTTTTATTCAAGGTACTATAACAGTCTGTCAGTTTACAGCATTATTACTGTATTATTAAAAACAGCTTCCTCGCTATTTTTTCATTTACAGTATCATTATTCTACCACTTTTTGATGCACTTTAAATTTCAGTGAATTTGACATATTTTAAAGCATAAAAAGATATCTTTAACTATCATACGGACCATTTACTAGAAAGATAATTTTGTTAATTCAATACACAAATAAATACATAATTATTTATCTAATAAAATGCATTTACACAATCAATGGTTTCACCCAAATATGTGAAACATAACCGAAAAAATCTTACCTGCTACTGGTTAGTTTTCCTGGGAAAAGTGTTTTTTCTCCTGATCCATTGCCATCTTCAGTATTTACTGTTTGGTTATTTTACAGTAAATAATTGAAGATTTTTTTTTGTAAATTTTACAAAAATCTATTTTTTTTCACAATATTTTCCATTTACAATAACAAAATATTTTTGATCAGGGCTGA
Organism: Scarus forsteni; assembly: GCA_036419115.1. Lineage (NCBI taxonomy): Eukaryota > Metazoa > Chordata > Actinopteri > Labriformes > Labridae > Scarus > Scarus forsteni. The sequence goes on along the minus strand of JAZDUH010000103.1, from coordinate 593,633 downwards.
GCTTGATAATGAGATTTGAGCCAAAAAAAATGAAAAAAAAATTATCCGATAATTTTTATACAGCAGGACCAAAGAGAGAACATTTGATGTTGAGCAAAAAATAAGAATAAATCATTATCAATTTCTTTATTAATCTCTGGCATATCCAAGACAGTGATAGCACGTAAAGAATCTTCAGCTTAGGATAATTTTTATCTTGAAAATCAGTTAGTTGGTGTGTTTTTTTCTTCCAAATCAGGGACATCACCTATAAAATTGGAATTTAAGGGTTCAAATCTATAACTTAAAAAATGTAACAGTTTAAATCAGGACTGACACTGATGAAGAGATCAGAACAAAAAAGTGTAGAATTTAAGTTCTCCACCAAAAATTATTCCACTCTATCACATAGGGCCCTAATTTCGTGGTGTAGCGCAGGGTGCGCAGAGCTGGCGCACCCCGTGCAGTGTTAATTTCGTCTGGTGCATCGCTGTGCGCTGCCAATTTGACAATTTGGTAGACTGTCTGTGCAGAGATGGGTGTGACGGCGCACCAGGGGGAGGTGCCGGCAGATTCAAGTTGGTGCAGGGACAATTTTGCGCCAAAAAATTGTGCGTAAGGTGCGCTGAAAGCTCGCCAGCTCCAACCTGGTCTATTCTCAGCGCAGGTGAAGCGCACCCTCCGCAGCTGTAGTGACAGGCGTACATGTGCGCACATGTCACCAAAGCCTCAGAGGCAGGTTTCCAGAGTGTCAGGCACATTTTAATGCAATAAACAATCAAAGCAAACACTATTTAATGTAACCGTCTGAACCAGCGTATACATTTGTATCTATGTTAATTGTTCCGTCACATATGATGTCGGATTACAGCCGTTTGTCATAATGGAAACTTAACCTGACGGCAGCTGGAAGTTTGATGCACATCAACAATAAACAGCCTGAACATCCGGTACTGAGTATACATCTGGCTTCTCTCATTTCATTAAATTCAAAGAAAAGAGGGAGAAAAAGATGACAAACCAGGAGTACAGGTGGATCACAAGCATGATGAATGGATAAGCCTGCTGCTGTGTAACTGTCTCTTAATTTTTTACTCCTATTAGTGACAAAGGAACAGATTACATATGTCCTGGGAGCTGGCCCACACGGTGACGCGCTTTGTGGCCTCTGATGCGCGCCCCGATGGCCAGTCTGTTCTCCCAGTTGGCGGGGATCAGTCAGACCAATCAGTTGCTGCTCCTCGGCCGCAGAGCATTTAAAGGCAAGAAGAGGCGGTCATTTGATTGGTGAAGACAGCACTCGGCTGTGTTAAACCCACTCACTCCTTTTCTCCTCCCTCTCTGCCACTTGCGCGGAGGGGCAGGGACCGAGGCGTGGATGCGCCTCTCTGCGCCTCTCTTGGCACTGCAGGAAACTTGCAAACTGCGCTGGACACACCCCCTCGGCGCGGCGCAGACAGGGCGCAGGGCAGGTGCGCTGCTTCTGCGCCTGGTCTACGAAATTAGAGTTAAAGTTAGGGTTTAATAAGTCGTACACATCACCCCCTTGTGGCCGCAAACAGCCACATAGAGACCCGAGGGTTCAATCATGTCACAGGAGAGTTTTGGCTTCATTTCATGACAAATGAAGGAGTCTAACAAACTCAATCCACTGTAATATTCACTCTGATGCTTCCTGAATCCTCGCCCTAAACTCCGACATTAAAGTTGAATTCTTCGCCAACGAGACAAAAGCTTAGAGCAAAGTTAGTCATGAAGACCAAACTCGTCAGAAGAACAGCAGGTGGTGTTTTGTATATAAAGAGACATAGCTGCAGACAAAGAGGCTTCAGATGATGAAGGCTGTATAAATTCACAGCTCTTATAAGGAGAGACGAGGCAGCCTGAATACTGATGAGAGTTTAAAGCACATAACTCACAGAAACTCTGGAGTGTTTGAAGAGAAGAACAGGTTTGAAGGAAGTGGGTCGGTCACTTCAGCTGAATAACAGCGCAGCGTGAATAATTAGAGACGGAGAAGCTGCACTTCAAAAGATTTTATATGGTTTTAGATTTTAAAAAGCTGATGGAGCAGATTTAAGTGTCTGGGTTTGATTAACTGGAGCCTCTTAATTCACCTGATGTTCAGGAGAGAGGACTAAAGGTACAGGAGGCCGTCAGTCTGACGCTCAACAGGAAGAACGTTAAACCAGAAAGTGGAGCTGAAGCTGCAGCTGAGGGCATGACTGCCTGGTCAGGTCAGATGTGGGATTGATGCTGCAAAAACTCAGATCCAGGTGTGAGTATTTGACCAATTTCAAGCCTAAAATACCTCCCTAGACTTCCTTTAAGCAACAATTCCCTGCTATGTCTTAAATATATTATTTAAGACATATATTCTTAAAAGCAACGTCAAGATCTACCTTTCTTTTTACCATCCCACTTTTAGCTGCTTTTGTTACACATCTGGTTTCAGGTTATCTAATTTTACCATATCATTTATTTACATTTTATTATATTCATTTATTTATATATTTATTTACCTTTATGATTTTTATTATAAATTAAGTATTAGCTCCTGTGTTTCCTCACATTTAATTAAAGATAGGGTTTCCTCAGTCTTCTAATTCTTTTTGAATTTTTGTATTATCCCTTGTACATTTGATTAATTTAGTGTGTGTGTTGTATGTGAATTGTGAAGTTTGGTGATGTCTTTTATTTTCACTTGTACACAATTTTCTACTTTGTATGTTATTTATTGTTACTTTTTTATTTCTTTTTTTTTAATTAATACTTTATTGAACATTTGAACAAACACTGCCACATCAAAGTCTATAAACCTAATGTACTGTTCATCATTTTTTTAAGGTTTAAAAAGATAAAGGAAACAATGATACATTTTAAATACAAAGGTAGAATAATAAAAAAAAGATAATGCAAAAAGAATATAAAAGTAGAATAAAACAAAGACTTATTAAAATATGAAGTTAAAGAAATCATCCTTAATATAAATATATTCACTTTAACACGTGTTAGACATGTATATTTACATTTCCACCCAAATCTAGCAAATTAAAATAATAACAATAATAGAAATTAAATGAAAAGAAAAAAAAAGCAAGAAAATACGTATGTGTATCTGCTTTTTGTGAAGCACTTTGTGCTACAAATGTTTGTATGAAATTTTATTTTTATTTATTTATTTATTTATTTTTTACAAAATATATCTTGCTAATAACAGATCAGTAAAATGTTTAAAAATATCTGTAATATAAAACATGGAAAAGATGCTGTAAAAGGAAAAGACTACAAGGGTGCTTTTTTAAAGTCCAGCATCTTTTCTATAAATCAGAAGAAGGCTAATAAAAGCAGAAATAGAAAGATAAATAATTAAAATGATCTAAAAGTGTGCTTTAATAAAGAACATTCATTTTACATTATGATCATTGCTTTTGAGTTGTACTTTGTTGTTGCTTTCTGTAATTTTTTCATTTAGATTTTAAAAGTGACATTGTCAGTGGTAAAATAAACTAAATAAAGTTAGAATGAAAAAAAAAGGACAAAAAGAAAAAAGTAAGCAGTTTAAGCAATGATACTGATCATAATGTAAAATTAATGTGCTTTATAAAAACACATTTCTGGATATTTCTATTTATCTTTTCTTTTGTAGATTTATTTTTTGATCAATATTGCTTTATATAGACACACTATTTTTAAAAAAATTCATTTAAAAGCACATTTCTTTAACATTTTTTAAATTATTTGATTTCATTATTTTATCAATGTGTCTTTATAATGCAATATTAATTATCCTTTTCTTTTATGGATTTATTTTTTGATTAGTTTTGCATTATATTTCTCCAGTATAACTTTTTTATTTTATTTATTTGTCTTTATATTTCCACTTTTGTTAGCTTTTTCATTTATACATTTATTTTGGTAATTTGGCACTCTAACGACTTTAGTCTCATAAAAGACCCAGCAGCTAACTCTCCTGAACAAAAGAGCTGAATATTAAAACATGTCCACATCTCCTCCACCGTCATTTCTTCTCCTGCTTTAATAACCCACCCTGCAGCCCCCAGACTCCATCTGATCCGTCATATTTGGTAAAATCCTCTAACCTGCTGCTCCTCCAGTGCCCTTCATCCATGTTCAATAAAGCCTTCACATGACCTTCTTCACCCCAAATCCCCCCGGCCTGTTCCTCAGCGAGCCTCTTACTCCTCCTGCTCTCAAGTCTCTCACGTAAACCTGCTGTATCCTGATATCTCAGTGATTTCTTTCTCAAATAAAACTGTTATGACCGAGGTCGTGATGTGTTTAGTTTTGTTTTTGTAATTTTTCTTTCTTATTATTATTATCATTTTTCCCTCTGGTCTTTAAATCCTAATTTGACCCCCTAAACATGCTCAAAAACTCACCAAAACTGGCACACACCTCTGGGATACAAAAAAATTTGATCAAAAGAAAAAATTAACCCCCAATATGCCAAAATGTGCTCTCTAGTGCCACCTGGAAACACTAAAATGGACCTCACGGCCACTGGGAATGTTGTAGAGAGCTCAAACTAACTCCAAAGCATAGGTCTCTTGCTGCCCACAAATCACATGTCGATACACCTGACCTATCTCAAACAGGAAGATAGCAATTTGGATTTCAAAATAAAACATTGCTCTATAAAGACGTTATCCAGAAAAAAAAAAAATTCCTAGACCAGCCCTATTCAATTAGCGGCCCGAGGACCACATGCTGCCCAAAAGCAACCCTCGAGTGGCCCCGAAATCAACCAGATTGGGGCCTAGATCTGGCAAGAAAAACAGGAAAAATGTTTACAAACACTGACAAGGTCTTACAAAAATTCCAACATTATTCAGACACTGAATGCAACATTTTCCGAAAAGTTGGTGCTGATCAAGTTACTTTTAATGCACTTTCAAATGTGACCAAAAGATGGTGTCTTTTATCTGCACTTTTTTATGTTCATACGCACCTTAACATGTGCTTGTATTAACCTGTCAAAACATGTTGAAGTTATCTGTTGGAAGTGTTACATTTAAAGAAACAGTATTTCAACTGAAGTTTAGTTTAAACACTGCTCTTTATTGAGTTTATGACCTTTTGGAAATAGCAATAAATTACTAAACACCTACTGTGTTTGTCATCTATTTTTTTTTCTTTTAAGTGGTAAAATTTGCTCTGTCCGCCAAAACTTTCCAGACCAGCTCATGTCCTAAGGACTGAATTTCTAATTGAATAGCCTTGTCCTAGACCGTTAATGTTATGGTTAGATGACAGAGGAGGCATTGATGAACAAAAATTATGAAGGAATTTGTTGTTTCTCAAACAGTTTCCGAATGATGAGCCCTCAAAGTTGGTAAACCCCAAAAAAGCTCCTCCTATTCAAATGAATGGGAAAGGAAAACTCAGAATCAGACAAGCTTTGGCAGTTAGGCCTCTACAGAAAAAACAAAAGTGCTAAAGCTTTAAAACTGTCACGGTTGGATTCCTGACAAAATTAACTGTAAAAATGTGTATTGTTTGTAGAGATTTGGTCAAAAATTGTGGCCTCTTTAAAAAAAATGTTTCAGAGTTTTTGCTGCTCTACTGCCCAGGCCAGTTGTGATGATGTCACTCCCTGATCGACAGTTGAGTGCAGGTGTAACACAGACCCATTACAAAGACTGAGGCTCCTGACAGAGCTGCAGAAACACACAATAGTCTAGCTTACGTGTGCTGAGGTTTAGTGTTTATAGGTATAGGCTATAGGTATCTTCTTTTTCAATGAGGTTGGTTGATCAACCACACAGGATTGGCTGTGACCGAGTCTGGGTGGTATATATGCTGTGTATGGAGAGCATGATGTCAGCAAGTCGCAGGGGGAACCCTGATCTCTCTTCTCTCCCAACCGCCCCGCCACGCCACGCCACGCCACGCCACGCCACGCCACGCCACAAGTTGTTTTGTTTTTATCTGATTTGGATTATTATAATTTAGATTAATCTAAACTTCCAGTAAACTTTAATAAGTCAAGTTGTAACATAGTTTCTTTGGTTCCTCAAATTATGTTCTTTTATTATTAGAGTTGTTTTTGAGTTAAGTCACCCTGAGGTACTTTTGTTGTTGTGAATTTTTGGTTGTCTTTTTGTGTAAATAAATCATTGTAACTGCTTTTCTGCAACCCTTTGTGCATTCGTAACTGCTTGGAACTTGGGGGATAAGGCCTTCATCATGTTGGGTTCAGGTTCAGAACCCTAACCTGAACTTTGGGGTCATTACTGAGTGAAATAATCCTGAGGTAGTTTGTGATAAGAACTGTTTGAATAGTCTAAATGCTTAGGAAAGGAGGCTCAATGTTTCCTTTATTGTTTCCTTTAGCATAGGATACACCGGACCATCCTTTACCAAGGGAGAGGAGATTATTCTGTCCCACAATTCTCTGCAGCAGCAGCATCTATAAACAGTGTTTTTCCAACTGCTTCTGAATTCAACAGAATAATAACAAATCCCTCAGACCATGTGAGTTCCCTCTGCTGTTCATCCTTTCTAAAGTTTACCAAAACCTGCCTTAACTTTCCAGCAGTCTGATTCTCTGAAGAGAGCAGGATATGAGACATTTGATGTTGATTCTGTTTTAAACTTGGTTCAATATGAATCATTTGTACTCTATTAGATTGTGGTCTTAACAGTTTGTGCCTTTCTTTCCTTCAGTTCATTTATTTTCATGCACTGATTGGTGTTCATGTTGATAATGAGAGGACAGATTTATTTCAATCCTCACTTCAACATCGGTTATGCAGACGTCATTTTTACTGAGCTTTTCTAAGACGCCATTTTTGCAAAATTGTAGTTTCACTGCAGCAGTAACATCCGCCGTCACATGATGACGTAGCGTAGTGAAAGTGTAGTATTCTCCTTTCCTTAACCTCAAGACGTTCTCCATCAGGTTAAGGAAAAGTGGTTAGGAAAGGAGAAAGGAGGCGACTATTTAACTGTAGCCACTGTCTGGAGAGTCGACCCTGTTCGGCTGTATTCTGCTGAGTCAGCACTAGAGGTCATTAAGTCCTCTGCTGTTTTGGACATGCTCCTCCTCTGAAGTGTGACCGACTGATTTTACATTCACTCCTCGTCTGTTTATCCTCGCTCCAGTTTGAGGTGTTTCGTCAGACATGTGGTGGATGTGTTTCTCTCTAGACTGCATTCAAAATGCTGTCAGATAAATGGAGCCTGGCAGAGTGTCCCTGCTAAGCTGTGGAGGACTAAGCTCACCCTGCAGGGATGGAGACAAAACAGGGACGAACGTCCTGAGAGGGAGCTGCACATGGAGACCAGAGATTACACTTCATGTTAGGAGGTGCCAGCGTTCATGTTTGATGCTTTCTCACCAGCACAGGACGATTCCTTCGTCCTCATTTAACACCATCACAGTATCTCCATCAATGTCCTTCCAGCTCTTGGATCCTCCTCTCCTGTAGTCATGTTTTTAGTCGGACAGTTTGAGTAATCCGGCAAATTTTGTTTTATTTTCAGGTGGAATATGAATCCAGAGGTACAATGCAAACCTAAAATCTTAGGCAGTGTTCGAAATGGCATACTGCCTAATGTCTACTAACCTACTCAACCAGTACGTACTGCATACTGAATACTCAAAGATGATCCCAGAATGCATTTCGTGCTGGCCGGGGAGCAGCGCCGGGAAAATTAAAATAGTCTGACCACAAGCAACAGAAAATGACTGCATTCCAGAAAAACTACAAATTCATTCAGTAATAATATATTTTCTAGCAAGAAAGTAAGTATTTACATCACGATTATGAGCCCAGTTGTTTGAAATAGCGACTGTTTTTAATTTGTTCCGCCGTTTCAGGAACCGAAGCGTCCGCTTGGTGGGTGTTTCCATCTACTGTAAACAGCGGGCAGCAGCAGCCCCCCCTTTTCCAAGTTATTGCGAAGTGTTTTCATTATCAACAGCTGCATGACACAAACCGAGCGGCAGTGAGTGAAAAAAATTAACACAAACACCTGTGTATCCATGGTGATAACGCTATACAGCACTTACATTTATAAGCGCTTTGTGGTTGGCGCTGGAAGCTGCTGCCGGCTGTCTTCATTTTGTATTTCGTCTCCCCACGTCAGAAGTGCGCAATGCATTGTGGGGCAGAAGCAGTACGTGAAGCAAGCTCCGCTCCATACTCAGAAATCGAAGCCGATTGAGTATACATCTGGGCATTTCTCACATACACAAAATTCACATGCTTTACATTGTGAACGCACTGCATACTCAATATGGGGGCGGGGCTAGTATGAGTAGTACGAGTAGTACGCCATTTCGAACACTCCCTTAGGCGCTACTACTCATACTAAGTGTGACGTCAAAATGAGTTTGTAGTGCGTTCACATTAGATTGAGTGCGTGAGAAATACCCGAATGTATATTATATCGGAAAAAAATTTCGCATACTTTTTCGCAAAGTATGCGAGGTGGGTATACTGGTCACACTCAAATGCCCCATAATGCATTGCGGCATGCATTATGACCGACCGGCATTCAGGTAAAAATCAGCCACTAGCAAACTTCCCGTTTTTCAAAATGAAAGCATCTTTTATTATCTCCTTTTAGTTCTTTAACACTTTTGTAAATTGGGCTCTTGTTTTGGAGCTGACCAGAAGTTTCTTCGATAGCATAATGGCGCACATAACGGAATGTCCGAAATGCCAAAATGAAATTTGTATCCGTGCGTTTTATGGCTGAAATGACCACATTTTGGTATTCTACGTGGGGACATTCTCTCCTAAAATGCTCTCTGAACTTTCAAATGTGGTGAATCAACAGAGATATTTGATAGCCTGGTGTGCTTCCGATTTTTGTCGTCGGAGGTTTGAAATGCATCATGGGAAACTTAGTAGTATACTACAGTGTGAACGGTTGGCATTCTAATCATACTTATAGTATGTAGTATACAGTATATACACATGAGTATGTAGTATGTAGTATGTTAGTATGCCATTTCGGACACAGCCTAAGTTTATTCATCCCGGCAGACAGACAAAGATGGCAGCTGCTACAGCGAAGAAAAGAAGATACAATCAGGCAGAAGCAAAACACCAAGCAGACAAAGCTCGGTCTAAAACCAGAGTGAATCTAGGGTTGACTTTTATCTGCCTCTGAGCTCTGAAGGACTGTCTGGGATGAAAAAGTTCAGACGGAGACGGTAGAAATGAATGAAGACCAGGTCTATTAATATACGTACCTACACATACATACACCCCAGCATACACACTCAGATACATATAAACATGCCTGATGTAATTTCTTCTCCAGCAATTTATTAAAATGACCTGCACTGTAAAAAAAAATAGTAGTATAACAGTATTTTACTGTTTATTTTAAAGTTTTTTTTCTGTATTTTTAAAATGGCAGTTAATTCACAGAAATAAACTGTGATTTTACATGTCAAATGTAATATAACAAGAAATTACTGTAACTGTGAAAAACACAATATTTCTGTTCTTTTACAAAGAAACCCCGTTAGAAATAGAATATTTATTGTTAAAATACGTTAACAAGTGTAGTGTATTTTTAAAATATTTTTCTGTTATTTAAGAGAATAAACTGTAAAATTCAACCTTACAACTCTAAAAAAAGGGAAAAATCATTTAAAATTAAATAGAAATTAATAGTAAAAATATTGTAATTTCACTAATATTTTTCTGTTATTTAAGGAAATAAACTATAAAATTCAAATTTACAACTCTAAAACAAACTTTTTCTATAAAATACAGTCATTAAGGGGTGCTGGTTTGGCGGAGTGGTTAGCATCCATGCACGTCCCATGTACATGCTTCTGTCGGTCCAGGTTCCAATCCCGCCTGTGACCAGTTTGCAGAGTGTCCTCCCCTACTCTCTCTCCCTCTTTCACAAGCCTATCCACTGTCTCTCCCCTATCAATAAAGGCCCAAAGTGCCCAAAAATACATAAAAAATAATAATAATGTCATTAAAACCAACTGTTAGCAGCACATTCTTGTAAATTTAAGCATTACAATGTCGATTTACCATCTTTATGGGCAATTTAATTGTTTTTTAATGTTAAATGTTTGTAATTAAACGTCAAAGAACCTTAAATTAAGGCAAAATCTTGTTAAAATTACAACTACAAACTGTATTTTAATTACGGAAAGAAACTGTATTTTTATGAGAAAGCAATTTTGTGTTATTTCACTGTATTTTTTTGGCGCCCCAGCTGCCAGAAAATTAACATTGTTTTACTTTTTCTTTTTTTTTTTTACAGTGTGTGAGACTCTACATCTGCAGCAATGAGCCAAAACGTTATTTATTTTCCAGTTTGGTAAATGCTGATCATTTCCTGTACATGACTATGAACAGGTAGGATGAGTGTCCCTCTTATTTTAAGTACTGGTGCATATTGCTGCCTTTCCTTTAGAAGAGTGGTGTGATATCTTGGGCTAACCTGAGCTGCTGCAGGAGTTTACACAACAATACATAAAAGCTGTTTGTAAATGCTGCAACTCTCATATTAAACCACGAGTGTCATATTAAAAAGGTTATAAATGTATATAGAACTGCATCATGACAGTAAAAAGCTACTTCTCAGATGCACTGAGGCATGTAGGCAAGTTTAATACGACCTGCTGCAGATCAAACAGTTTGAAAGCTTGAACATTATGGCATCTGCAGAACAAACAGAATATGAGTGCATTATTTTTTAAACAGGGACCATGAGAGGTTAGAACACCAGAACATATCTGCAGGGAAATGAATTTGTTCCTCCCTTTATCACCTTGGAAATGCTCTCCAAAGGTATTCGGGTGTCTTGATTGAGCGATGATTATGTCTGCAGACGCTCTTTCGCTGATCACTTTGAATATTCTAACAGCTTTTCTTCCCAGAGGACGGGTTACCATCAGAGAAGATTGATTCTTCTGCTCCGTTTCCTCCTGACTTTTTCAATCATCTCGTTCATAATGATTGTTTTAGATCATTTTTCTGTTTCCGCTGGGGACCAGAGAGTCGGAGTTAAAAACAGAAAAGTGTTGGAAGTTTAATGGATGAAACTTTTTATTGAGTTCTGTGTTTGCCGAAGGTTCTTATCTAAAGTCAGACGTTACCAGAGGGAGGAAGAAGCTCTGCATCCGTCACTCTGAAGGAGACACAGCGAGGCGGCAGACACCGTGTTTAAATTTAATAAAATATCTTTTTGTATCAGGAAAGAGAGCTGCATCTGGGTAGGAATTCACAGACTAACTGGGGGATTCCACTGGATGCGTATCCGGGCCTTCTCCACTCCGCTCCGCTCCGTCATCTGACGTGCGTCAACTCCCACTGGATCCGTCTGCGGTACGAAGCATTGCAGCTCCGCCTTGCAGCTCCGCCTTGCAGCGGGTCAACGAGCTCATAAAGTATTTTGTAGTTTTGCACCTCCAAAATCAAAAGCTCCTCATCCATGGTGAAGTGGGGTGAGACTGAACTTTGACACCAGGTCTGTCTCCGCCCTAAATGACGTTTTCCAGGAACAGTACGTTTCCGTTGTTGTCACGGTTTATTTTATTTTGAAACATCTATGGATGTTTTATTTTGTGTTTGTGCTCAACTTCCTGTCCCGCACGATATTCTGTGTGCTAAATTGCTGCGCCGTGGTCCGGCATCTGGCAAAAATAGAAGCTCTGCGTATCTGCTCCGTCTGTTGGAGGCCGGCGGAGCAGATACGCAGCCGTGCCGGAGCCGTGCCACAGCTGGTGGAAGTACACGCATTGCTTATAATGGAAACGGATCAGCTCTGCTGCCGCAGCGGAGTGGAGATGGACCGGATATGCATGCAGTGGAATTTGGGCTTAATGATTCAAAAAAAGGGTAAAATTAATCTTAAATAGTTAAATATTACCATGTGGAAGCAGTATTCACTGCAAAAACTCAAATCTAAGGAAGTTTATTCATCCAATTTCTTGACTAAAAGATTCACAAGACTTTTTTGTAAGCCAAAATTGCCTGACTTGTCCAGCTACACATCTTATTTCAATTTTTTAAAAACAAAAAACAAACCCTGGATTGCTTGTAGTTAGAATTTCTGCGACAAGTCTTGCTTGAACAATGTTTCTGAAGTAAGATTTGCTTTCTTAAGTGGAACTTTAAGCAGAATTTCAGGAGCGGGATCACACGAGAGGATGACATTTTTCAGGAATTCCCCTGGGTCACGCGATTATGGGAGTCATTTTTTAATTAATCCTGTGATCGGGACAGAACTGGAAGAAAAGCAACGGGAGCGGGCAGGAGCGGGAATGACATTAATAGATGATCATTATCAGCCGTGTTAAACAACCAGATGAACAGATGCGTCCATTTTTGTAGTCATCTCTCAGTGAGAGCCAACACTCTTGACTGCGCGAGCAACACAAAAGAACTACAAAAGTGATTTGACTTCCTGTCACAACCGGAAGTGAAAAGTGACTCCAACACACGTAACAAAACAACATGGAGGGAGAAGACGACAGAATTTGGTGAAGATTAGCACATAACTTCTTTAGAATAATGTCCAAATTTATTGTTGCAGGTCAGAATTGGTAGGTTACAGTTTTTTCCAGTTTCTTTTTAAATTTACTCCAAACTGCAAGGTAAGAAGGCGACAATTAGCAAATAATTTATTTGAAATTAAATCACAACCCACCACAAAATGATTTAGAAGTCTCCCAAATTCTCATGAAATTTCAGGGGTGATTTCAAAGGATTAAGAAAAAACTTTGTCTAATTATTACCGAAGTGCAGTGACAATTGTGGACTTCAAAAGTAAAGTGTTACCAAAAAAGGTGTAGTTAAACGTAGTAAAACTTGACTGTCCCATGTTATGGTCCATACAGTGGTTATCAAAAGTCTGTTTATGTTGTTTTCCTGATGGAAACTTATTCTGATAATTATTAAGATTACTCTTGGTTTACTGATTTACTGAGAACAAGGATGTGAACTAAATTTGCTCCACAATCCTAAATTCAGGTTACAATCCATAAAAAGAGCGTATTATCAGGTATTGTTGTCCCATTGTTACCGTTGTAGTTACAAAACAGAGTCATTAAAATGAGATCATGAGTTTTATTCATCAGCAACATTCTCAGGACTAATCTTTACCTGTATTTAATCTGTAGCTCTGGGCCTGTGAGCAGGGTCGTTCGTCTAAGAGTGTGCCGTTAGCGTGTTTTGCTGTGTCAAGCTTCTTTTCATGTGCTGTGTCATGCTTGTGCTAATTATGTTTTTCATCACATTATAAATATTCTCAGAAACGCTGGAGGTGACTCATTAAAGCTGGGGTTGGCGAATTGATTTAGATCCACTTTTTGTAATACTGGTTAAAATGCTCTTTATGACCCGATGCTAATCAACTCATAATGTGTTCTTAAAACAGAGAGAAAAATATCCGCTATCTACAGCAGGAGTAAAACAGAGAAAACACCAACCAATGATCAGGCCGGGACACCTGTTTTTAAACCAATCAAATCCCGTCGCCATTCTGCCCGCCTGCTGCGCGTGCATTTTCCTGGCGTACACAGACTTTGTGCGTGTAGCCGAGCTCATACTTATCAGAGTCCGCCGGAGAATGCTTACCTGTCAAGTTTAGTCTTTGAAAATAAGGGAAGCCCACTGTGAGCCGTCCCACAACCCCAACCAAGCTCCAGTATCCCTCACATTTTAAGACAGGTGTACAGAAATCTAAAATAAACTCCTTGTTTTTCTAAGTTTGTTCTGTTGCTCTAATCTCACCACAGCTGCCACCCAGGCTACTGCAGGTGAATGTTCTCACCAGGCTTTTTCTTCTTCTTTGGTTTTACGGCAGGTGGCATCCATCATTTTGGAGCATTATCGCCCCATTCAGGCTAGAGACAGAGCTCAGTTTGGAGAGGCAGAGGAATATTTTTATTATTATATCATCACACAGGAGATTTACAGGAGAATACTGATACAGGAGGACGTCGGGAAAGAGGATAAAATACATAAAATACGGTAGTTTAACGGCCAAAACGGGAGACTTGACAGCTCTGTGGAGAATGTCAAAAGAACTACCTATACCCCGATCAACATCGTCTGTGAGCACTTACTAACTTTACATGTTTGTTTGGTGTTTTCTTCCCGCTGACTGAGACATGACTTGGTGTAGTGTAAAACAAATATGTTGTGCTGAGGGTTTGGAGTTGAATCAGTCTTCTGGATATATCAGGAGGGGTGGGAGGGGCTAGGCAGAGTCCTGAGGAGATGCTACATTCAAATTCATGCTTGTTTTCCAAAATCGCCAACCCCAGCTTTAACTTTCAGTTTGGACTGAAATTTTCAGTCTGATGTAAAACTGTTAAAACATTCCAGTACACTGACATGGAATTCATGCACCGAGGGAGTAAAAGTGATTTTAACAGCTACAACTTTGCATCAGTAAGTACCAAGTCAGTATGACAGAGTTTTTGCCTCCATGGATTCTGGCTGTTGACGACTGTGTTTTTTAAGTATATTGTGATAATTACTGCCCTTTTTGTTTGTATTATTCATTGTAAGCTGTATTAATCCTCAACCACTTTTACCCAGAAGCAAAGCTTCTATTAATCCATACATCTATAGATATATGGTGTTTGCTGTACGATTACATCAAATTTTTATTTTTAAATTTTTATAGTGCTTTTCAAAAGACTAAAAGATGCTTTACAACAACATCAACAACAACAAAAGCGGTTAGGGGTCACATGCATGATCGCGTAAATGGAGAAACAAGACCACCCATTACTAATACTGCAAATCATAATTTATTCATAAAGCACCAGTTCATCACAAGCATTAGACACTGTAAAATAGGGGTGGGAGGAAAAAATAAAATTATCAGCAAAGAAGTATCAGGATATTTTATTTGACTATTTTTAAATCAATTTTTTTGTTCAAAAATCGACCCCCCCCCCCCCCCCCCCATTTTAGTCTGTGTTAATAATCCACTTTTAAATGCAGTCCAGTCTTTTGAAGAGAGAGTATAAACAGCTGGTTAAAATATATCGCTGAATAAATCCTAAAAACAGACTCACATGTGATGTGTATTTTTCCTGATATAGTCTGTAGGCATCATCATTGTTTATCTTTTTCACTGGTGTTAAAAAAACTAACTAAAGATTGCAAAAATCCACAATATCGTAGATTCGCAATTTAAATTGAATTAGCACCAAAAAAAAAATAAAAAATCAGGAGAAAGTGAATCGTCCCAGCCCTACTTTACAATAGAGTAGGCTAAAGTCACACTCTTCATTTTAGAGATACACGTATATTATAAGTGGTTGACACAAATGGACTAAAAATAAGAATTTATGATTGACACAAACAGATCATAAATCTGTCATCACATTTGTCTCTGCTGAATATAAACTCAAATCACTTCGACCAAAACTCCAAATCAAAAGGCAGACGAGCACTGAGGAGGCCAGATGTGGTTTCAGAAACAATGATTTTATTATAATTAAAGAAAAAAGGCAAACTGCCGCTGTGAAAGGAAAACGTTAAAAAACCAAAACTCAACTAATGAGGGGAATTACATTTTCATTTTAAAAGTTTGAATAGAGAACAGAAAATAGAATAAACTTTTATTCAGCCCAATCGAGGAAATTTGCAGTGCTACAGCAGCAAAGGGGACGGTGATCAATAAAAATAGAAAAACAAACCTAGGTATGAAAATATAAAAAGGACTTGAATACAAAACTAAAAAGCAAGTCTTAAAAGGATTATGTACACTTTCACAAAGTAACAGTAATTGCACATTGTTAGAGAAATTGCACAAAAATGTGAAAGCTAAAATGCAGCTACTGCCTTGACTGAAAACAAAATCAACCCAAAAGTGGAGTTGATGCCCCCCAGCTGAGAGGCAGACCACATCCGTATAATGGTAGCACACAGGGCATGTATAGCTCCTAAAACTGCATTAATCGTCCAAAAACTCATTAGTTTCACCAATATTTCATCATGGTCCGCTCACGCTACTCCTCCATTACAGTCTGTGTCGCTCCAGACATGTTTTTGTGACTGTGCTGACCTCTGAACTGAAGAAGAAGAATGTTTGCCTCCGCACATGTGCAGTACGGCTCATTGTTTCAGGGACGACCGCCGGCTACACAACGACTTTCTTCTTCTGGTTTTGTGTAAAATGGACGAATATCTATCAGATGAAGATGCTGTGGAGGAGAACTTTGGATATGATGGGTGTCCTTACAGTTTCGAGCCAGAGTTTACAGATGAGGAGCTCATCGAAAGGAGGAGGCGGAGGCAAAGAGAAGAACAGCTGGCCAGAGAGCAGTCTTCAGTTCAGAGGTCAGCACAGTCACAAAAACATGTCTGGGGCGACACAGACTGTAATGGAGGAGTAGTGTGAGTGGACCATGATGAAATATTGGTGAAACTAATGAGTTTTTGGACGATTAATGCAGTTTTAGGAGCGGCGCTATACATGCCCCGTGTGCTACCATTATACTGATGTCCGCTGCTCAATTTTGGATCTAAATATCTCCTGAAGCACTGTTTGGATCAGGAAAGCCTTCTGGGTGAGTATATTGTTCTACTTCATTCTATAAACAATGTGAAAGCTGCAGAAACCAAACTTATCCTTTAAGGAAGGTGCAGGGTTGCAGCAAACAGCAGTCCTCAGACAGGTGTAGCTTACCTGTGACAACATGCAGTAGGTGGAGGGACCCCATCCTGGGTGCCTATAGTCAAACTAAGAGACACCAACTCTATAGAAAAAAACAAGAATAATCTAAAATAAGTAGCATTAAAAAATAAGTAAAAATGCTCCTTAATGTTCTGCATTAACTTTTACTGAACCTCCTCAACTGTTCACAGGCTCTGATGTAAGTTAGCATGTTTTTATCGCTGCACAGGTTTTTGTATAATTCTTGTATAATCTCTTAACTGCATGAGGTTTTATTTACCTACAGGTTTTCTTTAATTCTTCTTGGGGTTAATATATTATTTTTGGAAGGGATATTATTATTATTTCCTGAAGTCAGTCTGTAAAATTGTTTCATGCCGTGTTTGTCTTGTAATCTGCCACTGGATGATTTGAATTTCCCTCAGATCAATAAACTATCTATCTATCTATCTATCTATCTATCTATCTATCTATCTATCTATCTATCTATCTATCTATCTATCTATCTATCTATCTATCTGTTAATCAAACTATCCAATCAGTCAACCAACGAAGAGTTCACCCAGCTAAACATCCTTCTCATCATTCAACAAACAAAGCTGAGGTTTGTTTCTCCATCCATTCATTTAATTATCCTTCCCTGTGTGTTGTCCATCCATCCATCCATCCATCCATTTAACCAACCACAGAACCCTGTTTGCCTGTCAATGCAGCCATCTATCTATCCACCTATAAGGCACAAACTAAAGGAGTAACTCAAAAAGAATCTTTGGAGTGGGGAAAAAACAGCAGCTGCCATAAAGAAATAAAATGAAAAGAGGACTTTAAATGCCTTTAAACAGACTAACTGATCTCTCTACCTAACTCTATAGGTTGTGAACCATCAAAATTTCTTATGAGGCATGAAATAAAGTAAGGTGGCTAAATCTGAAACTCAAAGAAAGGACTCTGCTTACCTTTAGCCACAGTAACAAAGGTACAGCAATGACCTGCAGCAGCAGAGCCTGAGCTCAGGTGTCCTCTATAGGGCGCTGATTGGATGCAGGGGGAGGAGACTGAGTGAACACAGCCTGTCACTCAGTGCTGCTACCACAGATAGATCGATACTCATGTTAGGGCTGGGAGATATGGCCTGAAAATAAACTCCCAGATTTGTTTGCACAAAACTCAATTTTGGGCAACCCAAGAGAGGGCTTTGTGAGCAGAAAGCCAAAGGTTAAGGTTACCTGTAGTTTACATTTTATTTGTGCAATGGAAGGTATTTTTGTTGTGATGTTGGCATTGTTATATTTATTTATTTTTTTACATTGCTGCTTTTTTTGTTATTTTGCACTTGTGTTTTTTTTTCTTAAACGTGGAATAATTTATTACTTTTATACTGTTCAAATTTTGTTCTATTGTTGTGGTTCATTAATAAAAAAACATTTTATTGCCTAAAATCTTTGTGCTGTGTTTTTACCATAATCATAATCAACCGACTCGAGGCAAAAATACAAAATTAATCAATGATCATTACATTTCATGCAAAAAGTATTGGTATCGGTATCGGCGATACTGGCCCTGTATTTACTTGGTATCGGATCGATATCAAACTTCCCAGTATCGCCCACCCCTACTGTGAAATGCAGTTTAGTCGCTCGTCCTCCTCTTATTTGTTGGCTCAGCCGTCGTCTTTTCATCCAAGTTATACGGCCGAGTGCAGTGGCACTTCGTCAAGAGTTTAACTCCGTGTGACTGTGTTTTTTTCTGCAGGGGCTGTGTAGGAGAGTCTCTGTCCCTTACGGTGGGTGGGGGAGATTATTTGGGTGCATCTTTGAAAACCATTCCAGTTCAGACGTTGTTCAAAACAGAGCAATACGATATTTTTTAGGTATCCATAAATTTGCTCCTATACTAGCTGTTGGATTCCTGGATCAATAGTGAGAAAATGTGAAATGATCAGACTTTGGAATCAATTTATTAAAATGACAGAAAATAGGATTAATAAGAAGATTTTTATTTTTAGTAAAACGCAGAACTCTCCCTGGGCTACAGAACTCCTTTCTATTTTTGAGGAAGCAGAATTACAGCATGTCTACTGAAACAATCTTGTTTGCAGTGTGAACAAAGTTAGGGAGAAGCTTGTTGCCAAGTATGAGCAAAAATGGTTCAATGAAATTTTGTTGAAGGCAAAATTAAGAACATACATCCAAATTAAACACAATTATGGCGATGAATCTTATGTAACAGCTAATTTAACAAGAAGTCAAAGATCTTTGTTTGCTCAGTTGAGAACAGGAATCCTCCTACTTGCTCTTGAAGTCGGCAGATTTAAAAACATCCAGGAGGAACACAGACTTTGTGAATCATGTGAATTAGGTGAAGTCGAGAACGAAGCACATTTTCTTCTGTATTGTCCTTTTTACGATGAGTTGAGAGCTCCTCTAATGAATGAAATGTACGTTAAAAGCCCTGATATGTTTTGCTGTACTGATGATGACAGACTGAAATGGTTGTTTAGTTATAATATTTATAAGTTTGCCTCCTTTGTATGCAGAGCCTGGAAAAAAACGTCAGGATAGTTTATTTTTGTGAGATTATAATTTCCTCTTTGTAAACGTCTACAATGATCCCTGAACTTGATGACTGAATAATGGTGTCTTGTAAGCCCGCTGGACTGGGCATATTGTATATGCATGACACAATAATAAAAATAAAATCAAAATCAATCAATCCAGTTTGATTTTTAGGAGAAGTGACAGCCCTAAAAGACATTTACAGTAATTTACAGGCATCTTGTTGCCAGTAAATTAGGATCGTGATCAGATACAGGGGGAGAAGTCCTCTTTGTTTTGCTCCTTGCTGAGTTCTAGGGTCCGTTGCTATATTGTTCTGCACAAAAGGTGGAGTATCAGGTACATGCCGTGCTGCTCTCTTAATTGAAATTCTCCCCTTTAACCAGACGCTGTTGGTCATGATGCTTGCAGGGTATTGAGAGCTCGAGTGCAGCCAAATCCCATAAATCATAGCAGGAGTGCAGACAAACATTCCTCAAGCATCACAACAAGCAGAAAATAAAAGATGGTACCACGACGTGAGCACTTAAAGGATTGGACGACAGGATCTCCCGCCCTGCAGAGGTCAGCTCAGGCTGCTGGGGACACAGACTGACCATGAAAAAGACTCACTGATGAGCTACAGTTAAAACAGGTCCAGCAGCTGAGTGCCCTCCACCTTCCAGCAGAGGAGGGCACATGGGGCACGCTGCAGGAGTTCATTTTCTCCCTCTTAAACCCCCTTATTGTCATGTCCCTGTAGGTGGATGCTGAATGAAGCTGCTGAAGCATGCACATGCCTCCCTCTCCCTCCTCCTCCCTCCTGCTCTCCCTCTCCTCCTCTCTCCATCTCACCAGCTCAGTCTCCACCAGGAGGAGGACGAGGCTGCAGCTCCATCCTTCCAGTTGCTCCTTTATGTCTGTGCAGGAACTTTTGAACCATTTTTGCCTTTAATTGGCTTCATTTGCTGCCTCGTTGTCCATCATGAGCTCACAAATGGACCAGGAGAGGAGACACCAGCATCGTCAGGGTGAGTTGATTTATTCTTTGCATTGGACGAAAAGTTTTACCTGATGTGTAGTTGGAAATATTCTGCAGAAAATCTGTTTTAAATCTAAACAAATCCTTCATCTTTACAATCCCACATCCTTTTTTCTACTCATGCCAATCAAATTTGAATCAAAAAATAATCCAAATAATCCCATTTTAGCTCAAACAACACCTTTTATCCCGTCACAGCCCTTAACCTTGGATTCCTACCGTGAAGCATGAAATTTGCCTCCATAATTAACCTTTTAGGGGAATCATTAGCATCCATTAGGGCAGCGTGTGAAATGCCAATTACCCTCAACAGGCAGCATGCTGATGAGGATGATGTGGAGCGTGTTAATGGGGCACTAGAAAGCCAATGAAGCACCGACCCACAAGGGGAATCTGCTGTTTCAATGCATGACAAATGTGCCCCCCCCTCACTCACTGACTGTGTCTCCATCATCTGAGACCTGCAGAAAATCCCTTTTGCAGACTGAGGGTCTGTGACAGTCTGGGGGGTCTTTTAGACACATTTACGTCTGATGTCTACGTCAGGGGGCTTTAGGCAGATCAGAGCTTTTCAGATGACATGGCAGCACACAGGCGAGCAGTCTGAATTTGAACAAGCATGTGTTTTAATTATTGCAAATCGTTAACAACTTGTGGACAATTCTCCATTTACTCTTTTAGTCATTAATTGGATTAATGCCTTAATTTATAACTTAAATATGTAATCTTTCACATTTATCACTTTTCAAATTCTCTCAGTTATTTCACATTTATTTATTAATAATGAAATGAGACTTTTCAGCCTTAACCCTTTCATTTATGGTGTACATTACAGTAGACAGATATTTAGTATAATTTTATACCCTTAAGCAGTGTTGTGTGTAACGTGTTACAGTAACATAACTACTTTTTCGGGTAAAAAGTAAAGTAACGCACTACTACTGAAAATTTGGTAATGAAACGTAGTTTCTTTTTAATGCGGCGCAATGTTAATTTTCCCACAGACAGATCTGACACTGAAGCTGCCTTCTCAGCTGCTGCATTAGACACAAGCAGCGTTGCCAAGTCTGCTTGTTATCAGCTCCTAAGGGCCGCAAATCTCGTGAGTCACGGCCGTGGGTCGTGTTTTTTTTGGCTTGTTTCTAAACGTAAAGTTTCTTCTTGGGGCTCATTCTGTCTGTTTGAATCCCCCTGATTATCTTCTAGCTCCTAACAATAAAGCAAAACACGACTGCAGTAGGCAGTTTGTCTACTTCCTCGTTTCCTGGTTATCAAACACACTCACGCACATGGAGCATGCTCCAGAGCCAAAGTTGCCAGGTCTGCTTATTATAAGCAACGTTCTTTTTTGAATAAATGTTTGGAACTGTGATATTGAAATGTAATGCAGACAAAAATGAACACACTTTATGTAGATTTCTCTTTTTAAAAAGTAATATATCACATTAGGAAAGGAAATAGCTGGAGGTTGATTATTTTGGGCTTGTTTTTATCGACCTGGTTTCTTATTACAGAAGCAAAATGTGGAAACTCTGAACAGGAGCTCTGATTCCACAGAGTATGTGACATGATTTTGTAAAATTAAGAGCACAAAAGAAATAACTGTTATGTTCTCTGTAGTAGAACTTTTTGTAGGCCCTCACGTTTAGGAACAGATATGGGGTTCTGTCCAAAGTCGAGCAATGTAAAAGTCACGAGTTACGTGAAAAGTTACTTTTTATAGAGGGTAACGAAGTAAAGTAACGAGCAAACACTACTTTTTAAAAGTAACTTCCCCAACACTGCTCTTAAGGTAAATAAGTAAATTTAAAAAAACAACCTTGTCTTTAGTTTCACAAAATTGTTATCTTAAAACATTTTTACTATCATAAATTCAAAACAGTCAACAAAGGGCAAATTGGACATGATGCCTATATTCTGATTTCACATAATTTCTGTATTTTTTATTTTAAATTTTGATGTAAATCACAAGCAAATAGTTTGATTGAACAGCAATAACACATATACTTCCGATTGTACTTTTTCTTTAATTTACATTTAATAAATGTTTGTCAGAGACATGTGTTTGTGTATTTTTATTAAGTTTCGTTATATTTCTATTTATACTGCTGTGGCATGGTGTCCACTGTAGTGGGCAGATGCATAACTCCCTCAAAATATAACGCTGAAAAAAATGAACATGATTTTTAATTTGTTCAAAAGTGAATCAAACCTTTTTAAAAGTTTTCCTTTGGGATTTGACAATTTATGCATGAAAGGGTTAAAGGGCCGATGTGTAGCATTTTTAAGGTGCAGAGTGTAGAAATTGGCATTTTAGCGACATCTGGCGTTCAGATTTTGGAACGAGCCCGTCCGTTACAACACTAACTGATCTGATGAAGACCACAAAGGATCGTGAACAGGGCATCATTTACAGTTACAAGGTGAGGGTTTTTCATTCATATTTGTAACTATTATTTTAATAGATTATAGGTCAGTTAAAGCTGTGGTCTACGATTTGAAACCGCAGCCTGCCCCCCCTCCCTCACCTCTCCCCTCCGTGTTCGAAGATCCCGCCCCCAGCTCGTGTCGCCTCATATAAAAACAAGCCCCCTCCGGCAGAGCTACGAGCGACTAGCATAATATATCAGCAGCAAACTCAATCAAAAACAGCTCAGCTCAACTGAAAGTATCAAACATGACAGACATCTCTTTTGTAACACACAGCAGTAGCCATTTCAATTGGACCGGCGGCAATGCGGGTCTGGCGCCGCCAGAGCGGAGCCGATTGTGGGCAAGGATTTATCTTTCTCGGCCTGTCCTCCACAGCTCAGCTTACAATGCTAACGATTAGCGGCTAACAGGCTAACCCGCTCCGCTACAAGTCATAGCCAGGACAGGCACAGACTAACCAGAGTTATTCAGCAGACATCTCCCACTGTAGTAAACAAAGCCATTACCTGATCAACCAGGGGCGAAACAGCCGATGCTGAAGGTCTGATGGCCGACTGAGGCCATTCGTTAGCCGTTAGCCCGCTAACAGGCCTCAACCCGCGGGCAGAGCTCTGTTGGGCCCCGCGGGAGAGGGAAGCGGCTTCCCGGTTTCGGCGCTAGGCTTTTCCGGCTCCATGATAGTTCAGTAGCTAATGCTGCTAGCTGCTCACCAGAGGTAGAGGGGAGGAGACGGGACCATGGGCATGACGCTGCGTAGTGAGAGAGACAGGGGATTGGATGGACTCACGGACCAACTCAAGGACCAATTGAACCTTACTGCCTTCAAGGCTTGATTGGTCAGTTAATATGCAGCTTTGCAGCGGATATACTGAATGGATTTTTTTCGTTCTTTTTGGTCTTTATACTGTGTAGATAGGACCATAGGACCATAACAGCCTTATAAACGGTGTTATTAAGATGTACAAAGCTTCCAAATCGTAGACCATAGCTTTAAGATGCCATATGCCATCAATCAGTCAATCAATCAAACTTTATTTATATAGCACTTTTCCGACAACATATGTAACTCAAAGTGCTTGCAGAAAAGGAAACAGGAGTAGAGGAGAGGGGACATAAATAAGTCCAAACTAGGCACCTGTTAGGGGAGCACAGCGGGGGCGTTGATTTGAAGGGAAAACCTGCAACCTTGTTTCTATTGTCCGATAAGGTGACTGTACGGCCTTGAGATAGAGAGAGCTTCTGATCCAGAGCAAAATTCCAGGTAGATTTCAGGATTGGTGGCCAGACTTGTATTGGAAAAATCACTTTTTGCTCTTTTTGACCCCAAAACCCACCCATAGACAACATGGTGGATCGTTATGTCAGCCTCCACAGAGGGGAGACCCGCGGTACATAGATATAAAAAGCTTTTTGTAACTTAATGGAAAGAAAACAAAAGTTTCATGGGGATGATTGTACACCTATCTCAACGGACTTTACATACAAATAGAAATATTATATCCTTTATTCACTGTTTCTGATCGGTGAAGTGCTGCCAACTTCTACACACGACACCTTTAAATAATTTATGAGCTAAAAACAATGTCTACATTCATAAATATGTCCTTAGAGGGACATAAAGCACTACGTAGCACTACTGGCTAAGGCTAAAATCACTATCACTGTTGTATTCACTATTGCTTGAGGAGAAATGACTTATGCACGCTAACACTAATGATTCAATGAAGTTTGCAGTTTGTTTGACTTAACGTGCCTCCTCACCAGAAAGAAACTGAAAGTGCCCGCTGAAATGTCATGAGGTTAAGGAAAGGAGAGTTCAGAAGGACTTAGGAAAGGAAAACTGCCGTGCAGAGAGAATCCAACTACACTTTCACTACGCTACGTCATCATATGACGGCGGATGTTACTGCTGCAGTGAAACTACAATTTTCTGAAGATGGACTACAAAAGGCTCATCTCAGAAGAGCTGGTGTATCATGACAATGTTGTTCCTTTAGACAATTGGAACATTAACAACCTGGTAAAAATGACGTTTGCATAACTGATGTTGAAATGAGGATGTAAATAAATCTGTCCTCTCATTATCAACATGAACACCAATCAGTGCATGAAAGTAAATGAACTGAAGGAAAGAAAGGCACAAACTGTTGAGACTACAATCTAATAGAGAAATGATTCATATTGAACCAAGTTTAAAACAGAATCAACATCAAATGTCTCATATCCTGCTCTCTTCAGAGAATCAGACTGCTGGAAAGTTAAGGCAGGTTTTGGTAAACTTTAGAAAGGATGAACAGCAGAGGGAACTCACATGGTCTGAGGGATTTGTTCTTATTATTCAGTTGAATTCAGAAGCAGTCGGATAACACGCTGTTTATAAAAGCTGTTGCTGCAGAGAATTGTAGGACTGAATATTCTCTTCTCCTTTCCTAAAGGATGGTCCGGTGTATCCTAAGCTAAAGGAAATGCTAAAGGAAGCATTGAGCCCCTTTTCCTAAGTATTTAGACGATTCAAACAGCTCATATAACAAACTACTTCTGGATAATTTCACTCAGTTAGGAACCTTCTTGCGCAAAAAAGACTACTCGTGGGTTCTCCCTGTTCACTCCAGCTTCCTCTCTCAGATCAAAAACATACTCATTCGGCTGACTGGATTACTTCCACAGGTGATCTGAACGGTGAAAGCCGGCTTTAATTGAAATCAAGAGATAAAATATTTTTAACAGATATAACCCTTTATGATAACTCCATCTTTGGACAAAGTGAATGATTGTGCAGCTTAAAAATCCCTCAAAGTGTCTTTGAGATGGAGGGCTCCCATGAGATCCAGTAACTTAATCACAGCAAAAAGTCAGATCTCAGTCATATCTCTGGGAGTGAACAAAGAGAGGGAAGAGACACTGCAAAAACTCAGAACCAGTCAAGTGTGTTTGTCTATTTTCAAGTCAGAAATCTCTAATGCCTAAGTCACACATTCCCGTTTGTCATAGCGACTGTGCACGACTGTACACGATTGAGGAGGCTGTTGTGATCGCTATGAAACGGGATGAAATGACTGTCTCACCCCCGGACACACCCCGTAAAAACACCGTCAGTGGCGCTGCTACAGCGCTTCAGGGGGCGTTCATCCCGCTCCAGTTAGGTTAATACAGCGATATGAGGAGGATTCCATCCCGCTGACATGATGTCAGCTCCGTTCGAGATCAGTTCGCGTCACGTAAGCCCCGACTGAGCCCCGTCGCTTGCGCCGCCTTGAACGGGACACAGTCGGGGCTCATACGGATACATCCTTGTCAGTCGTCCTCATAAAGCTTTCAGGATTGAGCCACGATTGGGCCACGTTCAGCCCGACTGATCTCCGTATATGCCACGCTAATACCGCTCTCTTTAGGACTGCATTAGGCTTCCATCCCCTTACAATGAGAGTGGCAATTCTCCACGACAGTTTTGAACAGTGCAAAACTGTCGGGACCCTTCCACGTTCCTCGCCGTTCATCCACGACTATACAATGCTGATCCAGACCAAGTAGCGCATGCACCACGACCAAAGCACACTTTATCAGGATTATGACAATCGTGCACAATCGCCATGAGAAAAGGGAGTGTGTGACTGGGGCTTTAAACACTTAATTCTAATCCACATTCACTTAACCAGTCTGGATAAATATCTTACTTTAAGGGATAAAAGGCACTGAAATTTAAAATGCATTTAAAAGTCGTAGGATATGATACTGTAATTGGAAAAACTGTAAGGATGCCGTTTTTGATAATACAGTAATAATGCTGTAAATTGAATAGTAACAGTGATGAGTGAAAATACAAGATTCAAACACTTATAGAAAATACATTCATATTCCTGTTAATTTAAAAAGTGTAATACTACTGTATTTACAGTAATTTACTAGCATCTTGCTACTAGTAAATTACTGTAAAATTGACAATGACCCTCTTACAGTGAAGATCTGAGTTTTTCAGTGTACAGTAATTTATTGTACGGGTTTTTTACAGTAGGTAGATGTAGATATTACCGTAAAATACTGCTTTCTGTCAGCTCTTTGTGATTCCTCTGTCTCTGTCCCCAGTTTCCCTCCACTGGTGACCAGGATGTGTTGACCTCCTTGCTGGTTCCCCCTTCCTCTCTAAAATGGAGCTCTTCCTGCAGGGCTCCACTCTAAACCTCTCCAACCTGACCCACAACACCAGCACGCCCCTGAACTCCACCTCCAACTCCACCAGCGACCCGCTCTCGGAGCTCAACCTCTTTGAGATCCTGGGTCCCAAACGCTCGCCCTTCTTCCTCCCCGTGACCACCGTCTACCTCTTCATCTTCCTCGTCGGCATGTTCGGGAACCTGCTGACGTGCGCCGTGATCGCGAAGCACAAAAAGATGCGTAACCCCACCAACCTGTACCTGGTGAGCCTGGCCATGTCGGACCTCCTGGTGCTGATGTTCGGGATGCCCTTGGAGATCTACGACCTGTGGCAGAACTACCCGTTCCCGTTTGGCGAGGGCGGATGTTACTTCAAAACCTTCCTCTTCGAGACCGTGTGCTTCGCCTCCATACTCAATGTCACCGCTCTGAGCGTGGAGAGGTACATCGCCGTGGTGCACCCGCTCAAAACTCGCTACCTGTCCACCAACAAGCACGCCAAGCGGGTCATCACCGTGCTGTGGTTCGTCTCGATGGTGTGCGCCATCCCCAACACCTCGCTGCACGGCGTGTACTACCTACCCGAGAGGATGGAGGAGTCGGCCATCTGCATGGTGCTGAAGCCTCTTTGGATCTATAACATGGTCATGCAGATCACCACTGTATGCTTCTTCTTTGTTCCCATGATGGTGATTAGCATCCTGTACCTTGTCATGGGTCTACACCTGGGGCGAGAAAGGCGGCAGCCGAGCGAGGACCTCGGGAAGAACTGTGGCGGCTTCATCCGGAAGAAGAACAGCGTGATGGGTCGACGACGGCAGGTCAACAAAATGCTGTGTGAGTTCATTATTCTCTCTCTGTTCGCCTTTCTCCAGGGAATGCACAGTGATTTGAAGGCAGATCCTCCTCTAATGTGAGATTTCAATGCAGGGACACGATCGCAAACATGAAACTGGCAGAAAACACAAAGCAAATATTGACAGAGGAGCTCTGTCTTTGTATTCTGGAGCTGGTCTCATGGTATAAGAGCTGACATGTCATGTGTCAGGATTCACACGGTTCAAACATAACACTGGGGAACAGTTTTTGTTGAGTTAGCTCTGACAGCTATTTTAACTAATTTTTGGGTGCTGAATCCAAAACTGATCTCAGTTTTTCTCTATCACGTCCAGTTTTTCAATCAATCAAATTGGATGCAGCAAGGTCACACTCTATTTCTCCTTTAAAAGAGGAGCGGAGACGTCACTTTAAGCTGTCTTATGGGAAATTATGATTTTCCCCTATTCCCCACTGCTGCTGGGACACAGAGGGAGATGTGGAAATGCACAAACGATGCCGTAGTCATGGTTACCCTACGATATCAAATATGCTGTCCTCAGAAGTTTTCCGGCAGAACTTGATGGGTTTTATTTTTGACAAGATTTATGTCACATTTAAGTGGCAGGTGACACATCAGTGTGGAATCATTTAATGTAAGATAAGACGATAGTCTAAGGACTGAAGTGCTTTAAGTTTAAGCTAACGGCTAACAACAGGGTCGAGCTGCTACGTCATACCCTGGCTTGATGTGGTTGGTCTGTGAAGAGTGTGACGAGCGGACTGATTGTCCAATCACCAGCTGCTCTGGTATTTTAAGGTTCTGCCATTTAAAAATACAAAAACATAGAAATGAGATTAAAAATGAGATTGACGCGATTAAAAAAAATTCAATCAATAAATCAATCAAACTTAATTTGTATAGCACTTTTCATACAGGACTTTTTAATACAAGGTTACGGTGGCCGAGACCCGCCACCTCTGCAAATAAAAGTACCTGCAAACAAAAAAAGAAATGCTGCTGCAAATAAAAAGAAACGCCACTGCAAATAAAAGAAACACCGCAGCAAATAAAAAAGTAAATGATGCAAACAAAAAAGGCACGCTGCAACGGAAGTGGATACCGGGGGAATATTTCTGCCGACGCACCGGCGTTTTGTGAGAGGCTTGCTATTGCTATTTACTCTGCAATTGTTTTAATGGTCCTCATCTAATGTATTCTTAAACAAACAATGCAGTAGATCGTTTTATAGTAAAACCAGTAGGACATTAAATTAATCTAAGGATAACAGAGTTGAGAAAAAGTGAAGTGAAAAACAGAAGCAAAATAGATATGAAATTGTAAAAACTGGGTAAAAATGGTATAAAAAAGAAAAATGTTAATGTATAGGTGCAAAAAGGTATGAAATTGCAAAAAAATTGGGAAAAATTGGCAAAAAAAATTCCCAAATTGGCTTAGGAAAATTGATTATGGCAGCAAAATTGGGAATTGAATTTGAAATGAAGTTTCAAAAACCATGTAAAAATTCCAAAAATGGTTCTGACAGTGGCCAAAAAAGATGAATGGGGCCATAATAGGCATAAAGTTGTAAAAATGGGGTTAAAAAAGGTTAAAATGGTCCAAAAGTGGGAAAAAAGTGAATGAATAGAGGTAAAAAAATAGGCATGAAATTGCAAAAAAACTACATCACAATGCCAAAATGTTCAACGCATTTTGGGCAAGAAATGTGCGATTTGAAAATTGCAACAAGCCATATTGCGATTTACTCTAATTTGCAATTAATTGTACAGCCCTACTAAAAATGGCATAAAAATAAAGAACTTAAAATGGTATGCCCATAGTTAGAATGTTAAGTGAAATGCCAGCACCATGCTAGCTTTCTGTTTGCAGATATTGATAGTTCTGACCTATTAGGAGCTGCACACACTTCTCACTGCACTGTCTCAACTGTGACTGCACAAACAAGTTCCCATGTAGCTGTAGATGAGTCCAATCATAATCAGCTGGCGAGTCTTATTACAGATAATCAGGGGAATTTTGCTAATCTGGAGGGTTAAAACTTGATGTGCTAGAAAAAAAATGACGACAATTTTGGAATCAACATGCAAACTCTAGTCTAAATCAGCACAACAATCCAACTCAACAGAATATTTTTTTCAAATTGTTCCCCAGTGTAATTGATTCGTTCTTTTGTCCGCTGTGCCCGCCGTTTGATTCTGACGGAGGCGCCCATCAGAGCTGAATAACATCAGACCCTTCAAGAGAGCCATGATGAAAACCGCCTTTCTTCTCATGGAGCGCCTGGAATTCCTCGTCAGGGTGGTATTCATCCCCAAGGTTAGAGCGAGAGACGTCAAGGGGTTCAAAGACAAAAAGAAACCTGCTGCACATGTTGACTGTTCCCACCTTTATCTGTCTGCAGAGGAGAGGAACAAATGATCTTCTTGTTTAGGTATCATTTACGTCAAACCTCTCAAGAGACAGTCTGAGCTCGTGTTTCTGCAGCAAACAAATAAAATAATGACAAAAAGTAGAGAAACAACTTAAAGAACTTAGAATTCATTTTTTGGTATCGGAAAAATGTATAAATGATAGAAACACAGGCCTTCAAGTGTTATGTTTCTGCTTTATTTGTGTTCACAGAATAATCATCAATGCATCCAGAAAAATGTGTCCCTGAAGTATTTGATTCTGAAACATCTACTGAACTGATCCTCCTTGAGCTAAGACTTAAAGCTCGGGTTGGTAATTTGATTTAGAAACACTTTTTGTTATTCTGGTTGAATTTTCATTTTGTCCCAATGGTAATCAATGCAAACACTGCAAAAACTCTGATCTTAGCAAGTGCATTTTTCTATTTTCTTATCAGATATATCCCCAATGATTACTAGAACTTCATATAAATTAGACAAATCCAGATGGACATCTTATTAAAAGGAATTAGAAACAAAAATAAAGCACTGAATAATTTGTAATTATCAGAAAATATAAAACTAGAGCAGATTTACATTAGTCGAACACGTCTTAGAGCACCGGGCTGTAAGTAGCCATATATAGCTGGCTAAAACTACGATAATGAATTTTCCAAAAATTGCTTGTTGTCACACATCGAAAACTACCGCTACATAACTAGAAAGAGAAACATTACCTCGTGGCTTTGCATCCTGTAAGTTGTTGAAAAAAGAAGTTGTAAAGCAATGCAGAGTTCTGAGGAAGGTCCGAGCTGCATTCATTAGCATCACAACAAACACACGCTTTGGATTGGGTCACGTCTTTTGGTGCGTTCCAGTTGTAGTCAGGAGTAGGAATTTCCGAGTTTCGAGTAGGAAACTGCAACTGGAACGTCCCCCGAAGTCGGAATTTCCTACTGGGAACTCGGTGAAACCTCGCCACCCCCGAGTTGACAATGGAAGATGGATGCCCCCAGTGTGAACAATTATTTAGCTCCTGTAATAATCCATTTATTTGCACTTCTGACTGGGGTGTGTCACTCTAGATCAGCTGTATACATAGTATTGTATTGTATTGTCACCGCGTGTGCTCATGTGTAGCAGAGTCTTTATGTCACCGGTAATAGATTCTCCTCACAGCACCTTTAAGACAGAACATCTTAATTCCAAAACATAGTACAAGTAAAATTTGTCTCCACATTGGCAGATATTTAAACTCATTACCAGCAATCTGTGTTTTATTTTTTGTTTCTAAATAGTGAAACAAGATGTGTCGCTGGACGTCAGGCAATTCTGGCTTACAGTAAGTCTTGCAAGATTTTTAGAATTGAAATTGGATGAATAAACTTCCTTAGATTTGAGTTTTTGCAGTGTAATGTGTTTTTTAAAAAGAGCGAAAAACAGCCAGTGTCTACAACAGGAGTAAAACAGGGAAAACACCAACCAATCACAGCCACTCATTCTGAATTTATTAAACCAATCAAATCCCAAAACTGCCTTCTGCGCATACACTTTGCCGGCGTGACTCTGATTCAATGTAGCTGAGTTTTAAGCCTTTAAAATCAAGGATATTTAATGTTTTGTCAAAACAGAACAAATCGAATCGCTGATTGATTCCATTAACACTTCAGAGAACAGAAAAAACTACAAACCTTGTAGGATTTAAGGTTTAAGAAGCCAACAGTTGATTACATAAAGTTGCACAAACATCTAAAACAGAATCCAAAAGAAAATGTACACTGCAAAAACTCAAATCTTAGCAAGTTTATGTGTCTAATTTAAAGCTAGGGTCAGTAATTTTGGAAAACTAGCATGAATTTAAATGTAGCATCTCCTCATGGCTCTGCCTAGCCCCTCCCACCCCTCGCTCACATGCACGAGCGCCGCTGATTCACAACCAGAAGACTGATTCAACTCCAAACCCTCAGCACAACGCCTGAAAAGAGAGGGGAGTTATGACTACAAAATAAAAGCAGACATGACAATATGAAAGAGAAGACAGAAGTACAAAGTGCAGACTTAAAGGGATAGTTCAGTATATTTGAAGTATGCTTGAGCTCCATGTGACCACTAATGGCCCTTTTCCACTAGCACCCCTTGGCCCTACTCTACTCGGCCCTATTTGATTTGCAGCGTGTTTCCACTAGCCTGGTGCCTCCTAAAACAAGCTAGCTTTAGTACCTACTCCGCTCTGGTTCCAAGCGAGCTGAGTCCATACTGGAAGATGACGTCACCGACTGTCGGCTACTGATTGGTCAGACAATGTCGCCATCGATGAGTCATGAGCGCGACGACCTAGCATGCTAGTGGTAGCTACCATTAGCTTACCCTCATACGTCTTTTCTTTGCAGCTGGATTGCTCTCGTCCTCGGCTTCATTCTGTTGTATAGCTTCCAAAACTCTCCTGTGCTTCTCAAGGGGTATTTCTTCTTACCACCTGCAGCCTTCTTCTGCTTTCCTTTTTTACTCGGTTTGTGACACAGCTGTTTACAGCGACACTGCACGCCGTTGGGCAGGCGACTGGGGCTAATGGAAAAGCAGCACAAGGCGAGTAGAGTAGAGTAGGGCTAGTGGAAAAGGGCCATAAGTACATAAGATACAGTAGAAAGTTCTCTCCTCTCCCTCAGTGAGCCACAGTCTGTAAGAGTCTGTGATGAAGAAATAGACGCTAATGGGAAAGTACGGTACCAAGAACAAAGGATATTTTCTCCACCTACAAGAAATCAAATCAAAAAGTAATACCACAGTTAAAGAGTACGCTACATAGTGTTTTTAAATCCATTAACATTTCGGAAATATAAAGTTTACCTGGACCTTAAGCCTCAGTCATACATTCCCGTTTCTAATGACGATTGTGCACGACTGTCATAATCCTGATGAAACGTGCTTTGGTCGTGGTGCATGCACTACTTGATCTGGATCAGCCTTGTATAGTCGTGGATGAACGGCGGGGAACGTGGAAGGGTCCCGACAGTTTTGAACTGTTCAAAATTGTCGTGGAGAATCGCCGCTCTCAGTATAGCGGGATGGAAGCCTAATGCAGTCCTAAGGCGAACGGTATTAGCGTGGCATGTACGGAGCTCAGTCGGGCCGATCGCGGCTCAATCCTGAAAGCTTTATGAGGACGACTGACAAGGATGTATCCGTTTGTGCCCCGACTGTGTCCCGTTCAAGACGGTGCAAGCGACGGGGCTCAGTCGGGGCTTACGTGACGCAAACTGAGCTCCAGCGGGGCTGACGTGGTGTCAGCGGGATGGAAGTTCATGGAATCCTCATCATATCGCTGGAGCGGGACAAATGCCGCTGAAGCGCTGTAGAAGCTCTACTGACCGTGTATTAACGGGGTGTGTCCAGGGGTGAGACAGTCATTTCATTCCGTATCATAGCGATCACACCAGCCTCCTCAATCGTGTACAGTCGTGCACAATTGCCATGAGAAACGGGAATGTGTGACTTAGGCATAACAGGAAAGTACCGTACCAAGAACAAAGGGTATTTTCTCCACCTACAAGAACACAGCTTCAGATGCCGGTTGTAGGTTCGTGTAACTTTTATCAAGTATCGTAATTCTTTTGTTTCAACTCTAAGTGGTGTGAGGAGTCTCATATTTATGACTTGTTGATAAGACACTCGCAGAAAATGAAGCAAATCTGCAGTCTGGTGATGACTCTGATGCTGCAGGAGACTCCATTTGTCTTAATGAGCTGCTGAGAGGCTTAAAGTGGATCATTAGTTACTTTAAAATGTGTTCACAGTGAATCAGAGCTGACCCCTGAAGTCCTGTACACGTCAAACAGTCGAGTTTTCAGCCTCCTGTGAGCTCTCCGCTGAGCCAATGTCAATTCAGCCCCACATGTGCAGGGAGGTGCATCATGGGAGCAGTGCCTCCACCTCAGAGCAGCCATTTGTGGGGACTGCTGGGGTCGGGTAATAATGTGTTTTGGACTGTAAAAGGGTTTTCTGTGTGCAGACGTGCTCTTGGCCTGGCTGCATGTGTGAATAATGAATAACACCACTGGGAAAAGACAGCAGGGAGGAAGAACATGTCTCAGAGAGGGGGGAGATGCTGCTCACAGTTCTTACAAAAATTCAGAGAACAGAGAAAACTACAAACAAACCTTTTAGGGTTTAAGGTTTAAGAAGCCAACAGTCGACGACATAAAGATGCACAAACATCTAAAACAGAATCCAAAAAAAATGTACACTGCAAAAACTCAAATCTTAGCAAGTTTATAGGCCTATGTCTAATTTCAGTCAAAAATATCCACAAAACTTTTTAAAGTCTTGCTCATTTGAGGAGTCCAAGTGGATATCTTATTACAAGGAATTAAAATCAAAATTAAAGCTCTGAATAACTTATAATGTGAAATATCTGCCAGTGGGACAAGCAACATTTTACTCTTTGAAGGTCTTTAAATCAGTTAAGAAACTACAAAAGATTGCACATCTTCAAATAAATTTGTCTTGCCACATTGGCAGATATTTTAACCTATTACAAGCAGTTTGTGGGTTAATCTTTTTTTATAAGTACTAAAAAAAGATGTGTAACAGGGCATTTCAGGCAATTTAAGCTCACAATAAGTCATGCAAGATTTTTAGAATTGAAAATTGGATGAATAAACGTACTTAGACTTGAGTTTTTGCAGTGTAGAAATGGTTGTAAATAAAATTGAAATCTAAAATAAATTGAAATACTGTAGATGGTATTGCGTTTAACAAACACAAAAATAATGTTTCTGACGAATAACAGATCTAAAACAGGCTAAAAACATACTTTAGCATACCACAGCCCCCCTTTTTAAGCCTTCTGCTTTGAAATGACTACGCTGCGCCTGAAATTAGGGACCTTAGTCTCAGTTTTCCACAGATGTCGCTTTGTGTGTAGTTTGCTGTAGGTCGAAATGTGTCCAGTGCGATGCAGGTTTCACCAGGTTGCGCCCTACAGATTGTGATTTTTCTTTTATTTTGTTTGCTCTGTGTTTTAATTGTGTTTGTTGTATGTAGCAGTGGCTCATTACGCTCATGTAGCTGGGTTTTTCTTGTTTATTTTGACATGCGGCATGACTATATTGCTACATGAATAGTTCATTTTTTCTTACATTTTTGTTGGAGATCATGCAAGCATTCCTGAAATCGTGTACTTTGGGGCTGAAGAGGTTAAAATAGACACACAGGAAGCTCCACACTCTCTCTGAGCGCTGGCAGAGCCTAAGATAAAACCGTTAGTCTGATGCCACATGCTCGTTATCGCCGGCAGCCAAACAGCCCGAGTCTCCTTCAGAGTGGGATTATGAAGAATGACAGTTATTATTGGAATATTCACTGATTTGGTGTTTACATCACATCCCTTCAGAGGACTCAACAGTTTTTATTGAGCGTCTGCCTGTCTGTGGGTAATTAGGAAACGCTAACAAGGTTACTGCTTATTAATACGTCGTTAAAAAACAAAGTATTTAATGAGGAATTCAGGGACAAGGAAATATAAGCTGTTTTATGAGTGTTTGTATGGATGGATTCAGATGGTTAGTCCTTCAGTGA
This sequence comes from Scarus forsteni, assembly GCA_036419115.1. Lineage (NCBI taxonomy): Eukaryota > Metazoa > Chordata > Actinopteri > Labriformes > Labridae > Scarus > Scarus forsteni. Next base: position 558,038 of record JAZDUH010000103.1, on the reverse strand, counting down.
ATGAATGGATAAATTCTTAAATGTCTAAGTTGACTGACAGATGAAGTGATGGATGGATAAATTAAATAGATGAGCTTTATTGTCCTAAAGGAAACATCCAACACCTTACCTGTGCATGGACACGACCACAGTTACTGACAGGACATATAAAGGCTCCTCGCTCGGGAAAGGAGCAGTGGTCAATAGCCAGTAGCCATATTTTATTTATATATTTTATTCTTTTATTTTGTTTTTCAAAATTATTTTTTATTTTATTTTATTTTATTTTATCATTTTATTTGTTTTACTTCATTTTATTTCATTTTTATTTCATTTTATTATTTTATTTGTTTTATTTAATTTTATTTTTAACTATTTTATTTGTATTTTATTTTACTTATTTTATTTTGTTTTATTTCATTTTATTTTTAACTATTTTTTTTTATTTTATTTTACTTATTTTATTTTGTTTTATTTAATTTTGTTCTGTTTTATTTTTTCTTAATTTTTATTTGTTTTGTTTTGTTTTGTTTTATTTTATTATTTTTTATTTTATTGTATTTTACCATTTTATCAGTTTATTTGTTTTATTTTATTTATTTTTTATTTTTAACTATTTTATTTTATTTTATTATTTTTTATGTTCTATTTTATTTTTTATTTTATTTTATTTTCCTTCCTTTATATATCTATTCATTTTGTTTTTTGTGTATATTGTTTTTATTTTTTATTTTTGTTTATTTCCATCTTTTTTATATATCTTTGTATCTACTTTTTGGAACTGCTATTGGAATTGTAATTTCACTGAGGATTTTTCCAAAGGGATCAATAAAGTACTATCTAATCTAATCTGGTCTAATCTATAGAGAGCTGTGGTTAGTATCACGGTTTCTGCTGTGGAAAGAGTCACATAGTTCTTATTGAACCTGAGCTCATATTTCAGAGTCCTCTGTCTACAGTCTGATGGCTGCAGTGTGACATTTGGGTTTGAAAGGTGATGGGGTCATGGGATATTGATGATGGTTGATGGAAAGATGGATGGGTAAATGAAAACATAGATGGGGAAATAAATGGATGGAAGGATGGCTGATAGAGGGATTGGTAGGTTAGTGGATAGACAGATGGATAGATGGATGATATAAATCTATCATTAAATGTGTAGCACCAGTTCATAAGCTGAAAACACTTTACAACAGAGCAGGCTGAAGACAAACTCTTCATTTTATAGATAAACATCACCGGATTGCAGTGATTGCCTAAAAAAGTTGTGCAACAAAATATTGAGTTAAGGGTACCATTATTATTGCCCAGGCCAGTTTCATTAGTTTGCTTTTTAAAATAATTCTGATGAACCTAAATTCAAAAGCAATGTCTGATTTTCATTAGTTGAATTTCAGTAAATTTTAATTTCTTCTTACTTTTTAAATTTCAAGTTATTTCAGTGACCATTGTGGGTTTTTCTTTCTTTAACAGAAGGGTACCAACAATTTGTCCATGTGTGTATATGCATATAAACATAAAATAAATATAATTGTATACACACATGCATACATCCAGATATGGATCCATCCAGGTAGAGTTAAAGGGAGTAAAATCACAGTTGTCTCTGCTGAATATAGATTCAATCTGTAAAGCGTGATATTTATTTGAATAACTTTATTAAAGGTGAGTCCCTGGAGATGTGGCATCTTATTTTCAGAGGGTCCTCATGTCTGTATGGTTGTAAAGTAGTTATTATGGGTCTATAATCAATAACAGCCATGGATAGAGAGATCAATCGTATTAACATTAATACCTTTAATGAATATAATCTGAAGAGTGATGCTGATGGATGTAGCAGCATATGGCTGAATTGCCGATGGATTAATGCCAGTAGATATAGATTAATCAATAGATAGGTCGATACAGAGATGGATGTGTTAAAATAATGGGTTGAAGGATACATTGATGGATAAATGGATGATTAGATTAACCAATGAATGAATGAATGATAAAGAAGGTTTAATTCACAGTTAGTCAAATAAATGGATTAAAAGATTGTCTGATAGAACTTTGTCTGGATGAATGGATAAATTATTATGAATTATTCCACATAATGGACGGATGATGATGATGATGATGAACAAGTCTGTGGATGGAAGACTGAATGAGCTATTTCTGAATAAATAATGAAGGATGGAGAAGGAAAAGATTTATAGACGGTTGAATAAATGGATACATTAATGGATGAAAAGGTTTTCTGATAGAATCTTGTATGGGTGATAAAATAATGGATGTAGTTATGAATTATTACAAACAGTGGACTGATGGTGATGATGGAGCAATAGACAGATGGACGAACTGATGGAAGAAAGAATATCAAACTGTAAAATGGCCTGATCTGATGGATTAATGCAGTGGTTATTGTCCGTAAAGAGTTGGATCTTCCAATGGGACAAACTTAAAACAACATTACACATGATGGGGGATATATACGGTTATTAGTGAAATGATATAGTCAGGTGTTTGTTGGTTAAAGGTAATCAGATATTTGGTGTCATAGGTGGGGGGAAAAAACTTTTTGTCTTCAATAACAGAAAATGTATTTTCTTCAATGAACCAGTAGTTCAGTATATGTGCATGTTTTTTTGTTTTGTTTTGAATGCGTGGGAAGCCTTCCTGCACTTACTAGTGGTTTAAGAACTTTGCACACACCTTTATAGATGGTATAATCTATTCATATATTCATATTTTAGTGTGTATGTTGTTAATTGTTAATTGTTGTTAATTGCTAAAAGGCTCTGCATGTTGCAACCTGCTTACTTAATCTTCATGCTCTTTTTCATTTATCACCATTTTTAGTTGTATTTATTATATTGTTATTTTCAATTTTTTTAGTTACATTAATGCTTCTATATATTCTAATGTCTTCATCTGATATTCTCCACTGTTGTACCGTGTACAAGAGCATCTGAAAAAACCAAATTTCCCCTTGGGGATTAATAAAGTATTTCTGATTCTTTTAAGAGAAATTTAAATTCTTGAATTTTTGCTCTAATTGAGGTGAGGAGTCTGTTTTTTTTATTTGTTTTAAATGTATTTTTAGTGTTTTATCTATTTGCCTGATGTTTCGTGGTTTTATTGCTTTGCTGTTCTTGTTTCAGTTCTTATGCTTTTTTTCATGTATTTTAACAAATTCTCTTTTCTACCAACTATACAAATTGCGTATTGTCCGGTTCATAGGGTGTACCGAACCGAGGCCACTGTATCGAACAGTTCAATACAGATACATGAACTGTTGCACCCCTTATATATATATATATATATATATATATATATATATATATATATATATATATATATATATATATATATATATATATATATATATATATATGTGTGTGTATATATATATATATATATATATATATATATATATATATATATATATATATATATATATATATATGTATATATATATATATATATATGTATATGTATATATATATAGATATAGATATAGATAGATAGATAGATAGATAGATAGATAGATAGATAGATAGATAGATAGATAGATAGATAGATAGATAGATAGATAGATACATAGATAGATAGATACATAGATAGATAGATAGATAGATAGATAGATAGATAGATAGATAGATAGATAGATGTGTGTGTGTGTATGTGTCTTTTATCACTTTTTTTTGTCTTGATGTAAAGCACTTTGTAATTTAATTTGAATGAACTGTGCTATATAAACAAACTTGGATTAATTAAATGTTCATTTACTGTTGCATATATTTATGTTCATTTGTTCTATGATTAAATGTTCATTCACTGTCATTGGTCCATTTCTTTTTGCCCTTAAACCAGATATTTGATTATGAAGGATTATTTCAAAGTTAAGTTCAGTCATGACCTTCACTATGAAGTCAAAAATGAATCATGCATTAACATGAAGATTATAAGAGCGAACAAAGAGGAGATAAATAACCATCTCTGTGTTTGGCCCTGCAGCCATCGTGGTGGCCGTGTTCGGGATCTGCTGGGCGCCGTTCCACATCGAGCGTCTCCTGTGGAGCTCCGTCAGCCAGTGGACCGACCTGATGCACAACATCTATCAGTACGTCCACATCCTGTCCGGGGTCTTCTTCTACCTCAGCTCGGCCGTCAACCCCATCATCTACAGCCTGCTCTCCACGCGCTTCAGGGAGTGCTTCAGAGAGCTGGTGTGCTCCCACGTCGAGGACAGCAGCTCGGTCAGGGACTCGCCGCCGTTTCCCAAAATATTACTGGATCCTTCGGTGTCGGGATCCAGGTCTCAGAGCGAGGCCAAGCACTCGAGCGCCGCCATCCCTCTGCTGTCTGCCAACATGACTCTGAGCATAGACTCCGGCATACTCACCTGTGCGTGCTCAGAGACGACCTGCAGGACGTCCACGTTCTGAGACTTTGGCATAAGGCTAAAACTCTTTAAAGGAGCAGTTTGACATTTTTGGGAAAAGGTCGACCGGCTTTCTCAGCAGGAGTGAGATGAGAGGATACTGAGCAGCATTGGGTCACACCAGCTACAATAAACACTGGAACCTTTCTAAGCAAAAAGGACGATTCGACTGCAGCCCATGTCTCCAGAGTGTAGACATACAGTCCTACTCATCATTATTGGCACCCATGAAGTTTAAGTACACAATGTGACAGTACAGTTTCTTTACAAACCTCTCTAACTTTGCTCTGCATCACTTTATCAGACTCAAACTTGGCAGAAGTAATGTTCACATATTAAGGTTTGTAAATCATACTTCATTAGCTACTATGATCATGCAGTCATTTTAGAATAGGCAGTTTGAATTGCAACCACTTGAAGCCTACAAGGAAAAGAACACCCTACCAACAATAAAGCATGGTGGAGGTTCTATAATGGTTTGGGGCTGCTTTGCTGCATCGGATACTGGAGGCCTTGACCGTATCACAGGAATCATGAAAACAGAGAATTATCAAAAAATTTTAGAGCCAAATGTCAGACCCAGTGTAAGAACACTTAGTTTGAGTTGAAGATTATGGGCCCTCCAGCAAGACAAAGACCCAAAGCACACATCCAAAAGCACGCAGGAATGGTTGAAAAGGAAAAAATGGCCTGTTTTTAAATGGCCAGCGATGAGTCCTGATCTCAATCTGATTGAAAATCTTTGGTATGGCTGAAATCTGCCGTTGGGGAAAAGAAACCTGCAAATGTTCAAGAGCTTAAACAGTTTGCATAGGAAGAGTGGGAGAAAATACCAGCTGAGAAGAGCAAGAAGCTTATAGATGGCTACAAGAAACATTTGGAGGCTGTCATCAGTGCCAAAGGGTGTGCAACAAAATACTGAAGAGGGGTGCCATTATTGCTGCACATGATTTTTTCAGTTCCCTCTTTGAAATTACAAAATGTAACTTGTAAAAATATATACTTTTTGTTAAAGTATTTTGGATCTTCAATTAAAAGATCCTGATGACATAAATTTGGTACATTTCAATTTATTTCTGAAGATATTGTTAAAGCAATGAAAATAAAGAAGGGGTGTCAATAATACTGAGCAGGACTGTAGGAGCCTAAGCTTTTCCCTGATTGATCTGCTTTGGTTCAGTTTGGATGATAAACCCTGATCATGTTTCCACAGCATGACAGTTAAGCAGTCTGAAGCAGAGCTGTAAACAAAGAGCAACAATGGAGGGCGTCCGTCACTCCATGGTGCATTCGTTTGAGCAAAGAACAGACAAGATTTTTGTGACTAATCCACAGACTACAGCGCTTTTAACTCCGTCTTTTAGGTCTTTGTTCTGTCTGGCCTCCTCAGAGGGGTGCCAGAAGGTACAGCGCAGGTTAGATCAGTGGAAACATCCCTAATTGTGCCTCGTACAGAGCCAAACTGAACCAGACTGCCTGATGGGATCGCAGCAGGTCATTAAAGCTCTACGTCTCAGTCTGTCCACCAAAACAACAAAAGCTGAGGTGCAGTGTGGGATGTTTATCTTGCGACCTTTGTTTCCTAAAATAGATAAGTAACAGAAATTCACTTTAACCATTGAAAAGCACAAATGCTCCTGCCCTGCAGACAATGTGATGCTGATTGGGTTCAACAGTTTGACCCCCTTGGACCAATAATTTAGACACTTTGGTTAACGACGTCCTCAGCCTCTCATTAGACTCCTGAAGAGAAAATGAAGAAGCCTTTTCCCAAGAACTGTCTGATTCTCCCTCTGAATCTCTGCCATCATCTCTGAGCTTGTACTTGATAATTCTTCTTATTGGTTTGTGTTTATCTGCTGATTCAATGATCCTGTTGACCAGTGCCTGCTCACTCCACCTGCTGTCTTATTCTGACTGCTGAATGCCTTAGAGAGGAGAGAAAAAAATCTAAAGTCTTTCTGATTTTGAGCTAAATTAATCATATTTTCACACGAAACATTTGAGAGTGAACAACAGAGTAAAACGAATCTTTCCAAAGTTATCATTTTGAAATCAAATTTTTAAAATGGTGTGGAGTTTGTGTTTGTCAAAAATATGAAACTGCCCTAGCGTCACTGTTAAAAAATCCATAATAATAATAATACATTTTATTTTTAAAGCACCTTTCATGACACCCAAGGATGCTGTACAAATATTTACAACAAAAAAAATAATCGAAAATATAAAGGGTGTTCATTAAGTCTCTTTACAATTAAAAAAATACTACAAAGGCAGTTGATGAGATATCAGCTTTTACTAACCCTTTCATGCACGGTGGTTACTGCAGTAGATAAACATTTGGAATAAATAAATATACCCTTTAGGTTGCAGTATCGTGTCCAACTACTTGGTGGGAAATTCCCAGACCTGTGTCTCAAATTTCATATTTGCATATTTTTTCCGTATCGAGATATTGTATCATAAATTCAAAACAGCCAACAAAGGACACATTTGGTATCCTTTCTGTATTCAGATTTCAGATAATTTTGTATTTTTTATTTTAAATTTTGGTGTAAGTCAAAGGTAAATAGTTTGATTACTGCAAACATATATATATTTAACATTTTTTTTAATTTACTCTTCATAAATGTTTTTCGAAGACGTGTTCATGGATCCTCATCAAGTTCCACTAAATTACTACTGAGATGGACAGATGTATATCTTAAAAAATCTTTTGAGATCTAATAATTCATGCATGAAAGGGTTAAAGTTTTTTTTACACTAAAATTTGGTGTTTCAGACATTCTGTTAATGGAAGGAAAGCTGTTAAATGAACCCCTATAAAGTGGCTACTCCGCAAGAGAAGGCACAGTGTGTATCCTGGATTATTAAGACAAAATCAGATGTGCAGACCAAGCGAAACTACAGAAGTGAGTATAGAAGAGATCCACCATCGCGTCCTTCAATTTGTGCATGGCACAAGAAATTCATGTAGACAGGGACAGTGTTAAAGAGAGGAGTGACGAACATCTGAGGAAAACATCAATCGTGTAAGACAAGCCTTTCCTTCATTAACAGAATATCTAAAACACATAATTTAATGTGAATACAAACTTTAATAAACACTGATTAAAATAAAACAAATCTGGTTAATATATCTCACCAACTGCCTTTGTAATACATTTCTTAAATTGTAAAAATACTTTACGGACACCCTTTATTACCTCCGTCAAGCAGGTTATGTTTTCGGGAGAGTTTGTTTGTTTGTCCGTCTGTGAACAAAATAACTCAAAAAGTTATGGATGGATTTTGATGAAATTTTTAGGAAATGTTCAACATGGGAAAAGGAAGAAGTGATTCGATTTTGGTGTTGATCCAGATCAGCATCTGGCTGCCATGATGAAAAATTTGATTTTTGTGAATAACTACTGAACTATCGAATCAGTTCTTCCTTTTCTCATGCTGAACATTTCCTGAAAATTTCATCAAAATCCATCCATAACTTTTTGATTTATTTTGTTCACAGACGGATGGACAAACAAACTCACCCAAAAACATAGCCTCCTTGGCGGAGGTAACTATGAATCCAGTTGCTAATGGTATGTTTTCATGGTCAAGGAATCTAAATATTTCAATTAAATAAAGGTAGAACTAATATTTATGGTGAAAATCACAATATGGGTGAGGACTGTGGCGCTGGCGGAGGTCTGCGCTCTCCGAGTGCTTTTCTAGTTAATGTTGGTATGATCCTTTTTTTGAAGATTAGTATTTGCTTTATTGTTTTCTGCTCATTTTAAAGTGGAAATATGTAACAGTGCAGCCCTCAGGCACTCACAAATAATGGATGTGGCCCTCTTGGTTGTTAAAGTTGTCCACTCCTGTTTCTAGGTTTCTCAAGAACTGTCAGTACAGATGGACAGAAGGACAAACAGAGAAAAAATGTGTGTTTACAAATTTCCTTCTTATCTGTGAATACAGCCTCAAAGGTGGAGTCACGTCCTTATCTGTTCATGTGATTAGCACCACATGAACTCTTATAGCCCTGTTTTCTTGGCCTTATTTGTCTCATTTTATTGAATTCAGACGATGTGGAGCACTAATGGCCCTTTTCCACTAGCACACCTTGGCCCTACTCTACTCAGCTCTACTCGATTTGCAGCGTGTTTCCACTAGCCTGGTACCTCCTAAAACAAGCTAGTTTTAGTACCTACTCCGCTCTGGTTCCAAGCCAGCTGAGTTGATACTAAAAGATGACATCACCGACTGCCGGCTACTGATTGGTCAGATAATAGCTGTGTTCAAAAGCGCTCACTATCACGGATATAGTGCACTATATAGTGTGTTCGCCATTTTGTAGTGGTGTTCGAATTCTCAGCCGTTAATTTCATCCACTATATAGTGCACTACAAAATACCCACAATGCACAGCAAAAGTGAGTGTACATAGGATGTACCCTACTCCCATATACCACAATGCAATGCGGTCGTGTTTTTCCATTGAAGAAAAAGAGAAGGAAGGCCGTTAGGCGCTGCTTTCATTCATAAATGTAAAAAAACATTAAAGTATCTTTAACACATTCATAGCATAGCTCTTTAACGTCTTCTAGCGGCTGTAAACAGCTTCAAAATTTGCTTCTTTTCCTCCTGAGTGCCCGGTTTGTTTACGTGAATTTTGGCACGTCCACTTCCGTCACAGGAATATCCGGCTCATCAGCTGACGCTACGACGTTTAGAAAATTTCAGTGTAGTGTCCAAAATGTCGTTCGGTTATTCCCGATGTAGTCGACAATATCATTTACACTACATAGGGGATAGTGAGTGAGTGAATGAGTAGACGATTTCAAACACAGCTAATGTCGTCATTGACGAGTCATGAGCGCAACGACCTAGCATGCTAACGGTAGCTACCGTTAGCTTACCCTCATACGTCTTTTCTTTGCAGCTGGATTGCTCTCGTCCTCGGCTTCATTCTGTTGTATAGCCTCCAAAACTCTCCTGTGCTTCTCAAGGGGTATTTCTTCTTACCACCTGCAGCCTTCTTCTGCTTTCCTTTTTTATTCGGTTTGGGACAAAAAGCCACAGATTGTTGTGTCGCGCTCAAAATGACGTCACCGCAGAGCCACTCAGCTGTTTACAGCGACACTGCACCCCGTTGGGCAGGTGACTGGGGCTAATGGAAAAGCAGCACAAGGCGAGTAGAGTAGAGTCGAGTAGAGTAGAGTAGGGTTAATGGAAAAGGGCCATAAATGGTCAAACTGTGGCGGTGGAGTTGTAAAATAAGGATGCTTTGCTGCGAGCTTGTTTTGACTCTGTTGTGTCTTGTTGCACAGCCAGCGATCGTCCCATCTGTGATCTGATCGATCACATCAATGTTGAAAAGTGATTCTGATTGTTGTGTTTGTTTAAAGGAAGATAATAAACGTTCCAGCTGTTGGTATGAATGAGTCTTTTCTCTGAGTCTGTTTGAAAAGCGTGATTGTTTGACGTGGCCAGCTCAGCGTCGTGATCGTGTTGGTTATTTAAAGGCTGAGTGAGCTTTTGTGACTTTTCATTAAACAGCAGTGACTGAATACAGGACATCGTTTCCATGTTCCTTCTGTTCTCCTTACCCCGCCACACGAGCCAAATGATGTTATCCCCCCGTCATCCATCAGAATGAGCTTTATCTGAGCCGTAACAATAATGAATTGCAGGGTCGAACACTGGCTGAGTATAAAATAAACAGTTGGATAAAGCAGATGGATTGTTTCTGCGGCGGCCCTCCGTTCACATTTTCTCTCTGCAGCAGACATTCCGCTTGATGCGTCTAGAAAAAGCTATTTCCATTTCACACCCTCAGCGGGGAAGTCTAATATAAAGTTTAATCTGGGGCCTCGTGGAGGTTATATCTGTGCTCGGGGATCTGCCTGTTTTTCTGGCTGCAGTGGTGCGAGAGGTCGGGGCTGTTGGGAGTCCGATTTTAGGGATTACTCACCAAAAAAGTCAAAGGTGACCAAGAGCCTCTCGGTCCTTAATTGCTCCTTACAGGAGGGATTAAATATTTAAGGTCCGAGCTCGAGAACTGTTGGCGTTTGATGGTTTAATATCTCTGCACATATGAGCTTCAACTGTTCAGCCCCTGAACCTTTTTTAACCTTCTGCTCAAAAATGACACACCCATAAAGCAAAGTGTCCAAACTTTGGCCCGGGGGCCTAATGTGGCCCACTTCTCATTTTGAATTGGTCCCTGAAACAGTTGAATGAATTAAGACTTTATGATTACAGCAGCAAATACCATCAATAATGCCCATTTTCTGCCATATTTACTAGGGCCCGACCAATTAAATCAGCTGATTATAGCCCTTTTTTAAAGTATTCAACATCTGCTAGAGTTTTGCCAATGTATCACCAATATATTCTTAATTTCTCAAAAAACAGTAAATGAAAACTGAAGGTCCGACATGACGAGGCTCTCTCTGCTTGGCTACAGATCAGCTTCACAGACAGACCGGGCACCGCTGCACAGTTTTTCTGACCGATGCCTCCTCTGTCGTTGTCAATACTGATGAACTGGACCTTCTGATGGCAGGGGATCAGTTTAGCCGTGACTGTTCTATTGTAATTATGATGGAATCACAATAGAACATACAGCAGCTAAGCTAACAAGCTAGCGAGCTAACTATGCTAGCGTTAGCATAGCTCCTCGGAGCCATAAGTCATCATCAGCAGACTCATTCAGGGGAGACTTCAGGGTAGCTGGAGACTTTAATCAGCCTCTTTAAATAAGTTTGTGAAATATGTGCAGTGTCCCACAAAATATTTTTAATTTCCTCACACACATTACCTCATGATTAAATAAAAAAGTGGTTCTACATGAACTAAAACCTGCTGCTAATAAACTAATGAAGACTGAAAGGCAGATTTGACAAAGAGTTCATAAATAATCTATATATTTACATTTTTAAAAATGTTATTTGTTTTATTTTCCAGGAATTTGCTGCAGTTTTGCACACAGTTTTATTTTGTGCTTGAAAGCTGCAAAGAAACAGAAAAATGGCTATTAAAAGAATGTTACCTTAGTGTTTTTGTTGCTTTCCTATTACAGTTATTTTTACAACTTTTTAAAAAAACCTTTACTATAACCTACCTTTAGTTTTAACCAACAAGAAGTACAACATACAGATTGAATATGTTTTAAGATTATATAATTATTATCCCAGAAGTTCAATACTTTTTTGCATGTTATTGTACTTTAAATTTCGTCCCTGGTTTAAAGTCAAAATACTAAAGGACCAAGTATTGTTAAACTATAAAATGTTCTGCCTGTAATCCATATATTCATTGTTGTGTTTTGGGACCAATTTTTTTTGTAATTAATTTTATATATATTTATATATATATATTTTTTAATTAATCGGTAATCAGCATTTTTTTCTAGCAAATCTATTTCCGGCGACATTAAGACTCTGCTACCCATGAGCACGCGCGGCGACTGTCGTAATGCTGCGTTCCAGTAACCTCGGAACTGGGAGTGACATCATCTCCGACTTATCGGTGTTCCAGTTGAAGTCTGAAAAAAACATGCTGATCTACCAGGCTATTGTTAGCTGTTGTTAGCACGCCCTGTGTTGTTGTTCACAAATATCACATGAAGAATGTGATTACCACTATGGCAGCATTTTTGTAAATATAAGTCTAACAATACTATGTATACAGCTGATCTAGAGTGACACACCCCAGTCAGAAGTGCAAATAAATGGATTATTACAGGAGCTAAATAACTGTTCACACTGGGGGCATCCATCTTCCATTGTCAACTCGGGGGTGGTGAGGTTTCACCGAGTTCCCACTAGGAAATTCAGACTTAGGGGGGCGTTCCAGTTGCAGTTTCCTACGCGGAACTCAGAAATTCCTACTTCTGACTACAACTGGAACACACCAAAAGACGTCTGCAATCCAAAGCATGTGTTTGTTTTTTGTTATGCAGCTCAGACCTTCCTCAGAACTCTGCATTGATTTACAGCTTCTGTTTTTCAACAACTTACAGGATGCAAAGCCACGAGGTAATGTATCTCTTTCTAGTTACGTAGCGGTAGTTTCTGATGTGTGACAACAAGCAATTTTTTGGAAAACTTATTATTGTCGTTGTAGCCGGCTATATGTCTCTACTTACAGCCCGGTGCTCTAAGACGTGTCTGAATAATATAAATTTGCTCTAGTGTTAATTGTCTTGTTCCTGAAGTTGAGTATCCAGGCCAGTCCAGCCCTGTCCGACCCGACTGTGAAGCTAAGGAATAGCATTTATAGATAACCTATTTTGATGCTATAAAACTCATCTTAAAGTGTGTATTTCCATGAGGCATATATCTAAAAGTGAGACTTTTTTGTAATTTCTTAGAAAGTCCTCACAGTCTCTTGAACTACACTAAAAATGAGGTGCAGCAATTGGCTCAGTCGTCTATGTGTTCTTCTGTATGCAGCCCTCGATGTAAAAAGTTTAGAAACCCCTGCCATAAAGACAAGAGTGTGTCTCTAACACTGAATTATGTTGGCATCACAGTAAAAGTAACACTTGAGAGACTTTTCCAGATGTGTAATGACTGGGTAAGTATAATATGTTTTACTGGGACAGAGTAAATGAAGATAGAAGTCAGAATCATGTGAAAAGTTCATCCTCCCCTTAAAAAAACATTTTTCATTGTGAATATCTCTTGGAAATGCTGCTGGAGTGGCTGTTAAACTCTAAACATGAATAATGAAATATGTTGACATCATCTCTGCAAGGGATTATGGATATAAAGTGATGCAGAGCAAAAATAGAAAGGTTGTATAACAACATGATCAGGCGAGGATTTTAAAAAAACTGCATATTGAGCCAAAGGTCAGAAATATAGTGTTTTGTCAAATAAAGCCAAATAATGTAATAAATAAAGTGTTTAAAATGCATATGTAGCCCTTCCTCCATGTAATAACCTCTTTTGGATCATTTGTTCTGACATTTTTTTACTCAGAAATGCCTATGAAAAAGCCTTGAAACTGTAATATTTCAGGATCTGACGTCTTCACTGAGACATGTAAGGACTATATCTCAACTGTTGATTAGTCGATTTGGATGATTCATGCTTTTATCGACTCGTCTGAGCCTATAGAACTGATTCAAAGCGAAAAACAAGTGAACAGAGCCCCTTCTTTCCTGCAGCCATCTCAATTGTGTGTGCAAAACTCCACATGCACCCACCATTAAAATGCTGGTTAAAGCAAACGGTAAATCAGACTTGGCATCATCTAGACCAGTGGTTCTCAAAGTCCTTTGTCCATCACACTCTTCAAATCCATCCAAAGTCTCACAGCTCATCATATTTATTTCCATGCAAAGGCCTCCTTATCAAAGCATAACGACCTCTTAGTCTGTCTAGACAGCATTGCCATTTTATTTACTGAAATAAGCAACCAGGTTGATCAAAACAAGCGGCCTCCAGTTATTTTTGCTTCTTTTAATTTTCATCAACATTACATTTCAGTTTGACAGTGAACTTTTTTCTTATTTCTCTTAATTTACTTATCCAACATCCTTTTCTTTATATAGAAGTGAGGGGAGGAGCTAGTTAGGTATAACTCTATCCCTAAACAGTCTAACCTTGATTTTTGTAACCAAACAGACAAAGTCAAACTTTTACCAAAGATTTATGTTGATCCTCTACAGCTTAATTATGGTGAAAACAGAAACAGCTACATTAGAAATGAATTTAATTCTGGCTGTAAGGATTTCTTTTTGGTGGAAACGTCATTTTACAGTAAAACTTACATTTGACACTTTTGTCTAGAGACAAAATGACAAAAAAAAAAAAATCAGCAAAATTATCAAGAATTCCTTTAGGACTCGTTTGATTTCCTAAATCCAGTGACACATATCTAAATTTAATTTCCAGGCTGTTGAACTAATTAACTGGAAAGACTGAGAAAGAGATCATTCCTTTCATTGTTACCTCTTTAACTCCCAGTCCAACTGTTTGGCAGAGTTCAACAAAGTCAGGAATATTTAATGTGTTGAAAACCATAACATGTTAACCACAATGTAATGCAATATGTTATAGTTTTAGGAAACTGAAAAAACTTCAAACAAACAAAAGAATTGATATTTTATTGTGGGATTTAAAGGTTTGAAAAGCTAAAAGCTATTATTATTAAGCAATTCATCCATAACATTTTTTGTTTGTCAAACTCAGTATCATCTATTTGAAGTTATTTTTGATTGTTATTATATTCACAAACATTTCCACCATTTCCAACTGATTTTGTCCCAAATATTCGTGAATTTTTTATGTCATCACTTAATCAACTGTTAGCTTTTTAAACATTTAAATCTCACAAGAAAATATCAGGTTTTAGGTTTGTTTGTAGTTTTCTCTGAAACATTAACAGAATCAAACTATGATTTGATTAGTTCTGTTTCTTAAATATCTCCCTGAGATTTATTGATGACCTCTGCCAAACAGTTGAGCTGGTAGCTAAAGGTATTAACTACAAAGATGGTGTCATAAAGGATTTTAAAGTTATTTTAAGTTGTCAAAACTTAAGTTCAGTTCTTCAGCCTGCACAAGAGTTTGTGTGAGCTTTCAAACCAGCTCTGCTCCAACAATCTTTTCCTAAATGTGATCCAGAGTTCATTTGGTTTGTGAACAGCAGCTGTTTGCTCGTATAAATTTCTGCCGTGCTTCCCGGCGACTCCAAGAGAATGTATTCAGCACAAAAACATTCATACTTATCTGCCTTTAAAATCATTTATTGTAATACAAACATAAATAATCAGTCTTTTCTTCCACCAAAGGATAAATATGCATGAGGCAACATTTTCTTAGAAAAATGATCCGAGCATTGAGAGTACAAAGAGTGTAAATATTCATGTCAAAGACCACCACGACTTCTTTTCCCCTGATAAAAACTCAAGGACAGAAGAAAGACCAACACGATGTGAGTGATTCAAATGAAGGCAGGAAACACGAGCACTGCATCACCGTAACGAGAGCGTTCGGTTAGGAGGCGGGACGAGGGAGCGGAGAGAGACAAGGACCTTCAGCACGCACATTAATTCATCTCTGTGAATGTCATTAAACACATCCCCGTCCTTCTCCTGGCTCTCTGTGAATCCACAGCACAATCCCATCATGACATCTTAAACGACTCTGACTTTTCCATTTAGTCTCCGGCGGCTGTTCGATTACAGACATTTGTCTTTGGCCTGTCCCGGATCAGCTGGAGAACGTGGGTTTGCGGGCTATTCTGACCACGTTGTAGGTGTTCAGACCTGGAGCGTCAAACCCCGGGGACAGTCCTCGCTTATCGAAGGTGTAGAAGTTGAAGAGCTGTCCGTCTTGTGCTTCCAAAGACACCGAGGCCGTGCCGACTCTCAAAACACACGGGTACTCCCTCTCAAAAACCACCCTGAACACTCGGTCCACCAGGTAGTTCAGCTTTATTGTCCTGAACTTCTCCGGGATGAGCTCTTCGATCTGAGGTCCAAACTGCTGCATGATGAGCACCCCGTCCTGCCCGGCCTTAATTTCATAGAAGGTGATGTTTCCGTAGGTGAAAAAGCCGACGTACGGTTCAGGGTTTGGCGGAGGGGCGAGGACCTTCCTGGCCTCTCTGAAGGCTTTCTCTATCGCCGGGATGATGTAGCTGTAAGCTTTCGCCACCACGTCCTGGTTCTGGGTCCGACTGCCGGCCATTAGCACCACCAAACCGAGCCGCAGTCTGGGCACGAGAGAAAAAGTGGCAGAGTATCCGTCCAGATCTCCGTCCTTACGCACCATCTCGTACCCGAGCAGCTCGTTCACCTCCCACGGCGTCCCAGTCCGGTTAGCGAAGTAGTCCTTATCGCACTTGAAGACCGGCGTGAGCATGATCTTCAGGGAGTCCGGCTCCAGCAGCTTGCGATGGTACGCACCCAGAAGCATCATGGCAAGCTTGGCGAGATCTGCGGCCGTGGAAAACATCTGTCCCGAAGGCCGGTACCAGCCGAGGTCGTACAGAGGGGCTGGTTTCCCGTTGGAGTAGACTCCCACCGCCATCTGAGTCTGCAGCCCCGGAGTGACGTCGAAGCTGGTGTCCTCCATCCCCAGACGGTCCAGGATATTGTCCGTGATCCAGCGCTGGTAGTCAACGGACGCCACTCGCTCGGCCATCACGTGGGCCAGCAGGGAGAACGCCAGGTTACTGTAGTGACACCTGGATGGAGGTAAGAGGAGAGCAAATTTGTTACTCTTTAAATCCATAGAAGAAGATAACGTGATGATAATGTAACATAAAGGGGTTAAAAAAGGTCACAACAAGCACACAGCACCGTGAAGAGCTGCTGAGGAGTTTATCTGATGACTGTACCAAAAGTTAGAACTAAGACACACGGGGAGGCGGCTTTTAGTTATTATGGCCCCCGATTGTGGAACAGCCTGCCAGAGAATCTCAGAGCCGCAGAGTCTGTTGATACTTTTAAAAAGAGGCTTAAAACCCACCTTTTTAATCCAGGCTTTTAATTGATTGGATCGACTTATTTATTCCTTATTTTATATTCTTCGATTACTTTCTAACGTATTTATTCTTTTAGTCAAACTTCTTATGGTATTTAATTCTTAATTTTTTATCCATTTTATGTTATTTTATCTCTCTTCTTTTCTTATATTTTTATTATTGTTTTAGTATGATGGTTTTTAGCTCCAGTGCTTCCTCATGGGGGCTCTCCACACTGGGGGCTGCTCCTGGTCCATTTCTGGGGCAGCTGCTGGGGGATGGCTCCGCCTGCATGGCTGGAGGCCCCTGCACTGTGTTGTGGGGCCTTGTGTCTGTGCGGGAGGATGGAAGTCTCCGGCTGCGCTCCTCATGGGCCGGGAGCCCTCCTCAGTGTTGATGGCCCCCAAAGGTAGCTTATTCCTCACCTCAGTCCTCGGTGCACAGCCATGTCTCTCTTTCTCTTTTATGACAGCTCGTATGAATGTTGTGGGGATGTGTGTGGGCGCAGGTGTGTGTGTGTGTGTGTGTGTATGTTGATGTCCGCAAGTGTGTGTCTGGATAAGTCTCTTTATTTGTGGGAGAGGGATGGCTGGGTTTTCTGTTTTAAGTTGTTTTAGGCTCTGTGAGGCACTTTGTGTTGCTTTTAAGTATGAAAAAGTGCCTTATAAATAAAGTTTGATTTGATTTGTAGGCAGAGGCTGGTTAAGCTACCCATTGACTCCAGTATCTGAGCTAAAAATAGTGAGCTGGGTGAGCTATGTCTGTCTCTCCTTGTTCTGGATGCACAGCTTTAAGAATGGTGTCTGCTTGCTTGTCATAGACTCAGGAGTGAGGCAAGAAAGCAAAAAAATGTTGGTATGTTCCTTTAAATCCACTTTTCTCATTATTCAACCCTGGCAAACAGTTATTACTGCATAAAACCATCAAACCAAATTGTTGAATTCAAAATTAGTTTAAATTCAGATATGACTGAACGTTGTTTCTCTTTAAATCCAATGTATTATCAGGTGTTCCAGTTTTCTGATGGTTTTGTTTGGTGATAAATAAGGTAAGAGTTTATATTTAGTGTGAGACAATGACAAATAAAAACAGAAAAACAACAACTGGAAAACAATTTCAGACTAATATTCAATAAATTCACTGAAAGTCAAGATATTTGATGTTCAAACTAAGAAATTTCATTTCAACTTGAATTTGAAGCCTGTGTATTTTATTGTATTATTGTTTTTATATATGTCTTACACAACATCTCAACTTCACTGGATTTGGGGTTTGTATCAATAAACTGGGAAGAATTGTTGTAATTGTGTAAATGCAATCAAGCATGAAACAGACATTAATTACAAACGACAATTATTCTAAACTTGGGATAATTAAGTTAACTGAAATAATCAAAAATCAGAGATCAATCATGATTTTAAGACAAGCTGACATTGAGCAGCCCCAGTTTGTTCATATTCAGTCTAATGAATTAATAATAAAAATATAATGAGTTTTAGATGCTTCAGGCTTTTGCTTGAAATAATTCTCCTAAATCAGACCCTGTCAAATTTTGATTAACAGTCCCTGTTAGAGGTCTTAATCAAAGCTAACTTTTAGAGAACATGCAGGTGGTGCTGGATCCCAACAGCAGAAATGTTGCTGAATAACTTCCTGGTCCTGTGGTTCTCAAACTTTTTTTTAGTTATGAACCCCCTTTGAAATACTTTTTCACCAAGTACCCCTCCGAGCAGAGCAAAACATTTTTGGTAGAAAATAGAGAGGTTCAGTGTCTGATTTACTCAAGTTAAACAACCTAGTACCAATGCAACTGACAAATACTTTTAAATTGCAAATTGCAAACAATGCATGTAGAAACATCGTAAGAAAAAGAAACTGAAAACAGAGAGCATCATGATGGCACAAAACCAAACAAAACTCAAATATGCAAAACACTGGTGATTTATATTGTCTCTCTTGCAGTGGTAGGAATGAAATAAACATAAATAACTAAAAATGTGTTCACAAAAACACAAATAATCAGATTAATTAAAATGAAGATTTGTTCTCAAAAAGAAATCCTGAACTTAATATATAAAAATAAAATTTTGTCTACCAATACAAATTAATAATAATAAAGAGATTTGCTCACAAAAATACACATAGAAAATCAACTTAAGGTGCCCCTGTTTGGGATCAAAAAATGAAAAATTTCATCACCAAATCCAGTGTTGCATTTTACTGAGTCTTTTGTACCTACAGTTAGAGCTAAATATACATTTATTTATACTTAAAATATACATTTAAAGTGCCTCCAGGTCAAAAAATCAAGACAGAAATCGACACAAAGTGCCTGTGCACTGTAGTTTTATACACTTGTCTGAATTAACTATGAAGATAACAAAATGCCTGAGGTAACACTTGTTATAAAATAATAAAAATCTTAATAGAAAACTCAACTCTTGTTGAAAAAAATGTAAAAGTGTACAAAGTAATGAGATAAGTGCCTCAAAGTGGGAATGTGAAATGAACGGGTTGAATTAAAAAAAAAAATCGTTAAACTAGAGTTTCAGGAAAAACAAATCAATTTGACTTGCCAACTCGTTTTTTTAATCTTAGCGATTTTTTGCACAAACAGTACATTTTATTGAGAAACATGGGCAAAAGTAGCCTCCAGGACTTTGGCTGATACAGTGGAGACTTTTCATATTGTGACTTGGGATAACTTGAAGTCACAAAGTTTCCTCTAAATCTGGTGCTTACCAACATGACATCTCTGTTTTCAGGTTAGTTGCCGTTGGAGATGTGCTGGCTTTATGCTCTCTTGTGGGAAGCTTCTCCCCACATAAAACAAAGCAATAAAAAACACAGTGCCTTGGTTGAGTTGCCACTCGTGTACGTAAACCCCATTAAATCATATTCTTCCATGTGTGGTCTGTATTTCACCATCTCTGGGTTTGCCTTCTTTTTCACTTTTTCCTTCTTTTTAGGACCTAACATTTTTTCTTGGGCGCACTGGTGCACTAAGAAAAAATGTTAGGTGCACTCTTACAAATTTAAGTTGGCAAATGTAACTGCAGTAGCGGGAAAATCAGCCGAAAACGGACAAGACAGCACCAGCTTCCTCTCTTTTCTCTGTCCCTGCGTTGCATTTTCACAGACTGCAGGCTGTAGGCCCAAACACATGCACACACACACACACACAGCCCTCAGTAATCATCCAATCAGCTGTTCGTATGCAAATGAGCCCAGACTGTGGTGTCAGGTTTCAGCATGGAGTGGTAACTCTGGAGAAGCAGTGAATTCGTCTTAGTGAAAGTCAGATAATTAATAACTAACAACAATAACAGGTAAAGCAAAATAACGTTAAATATAAAATTATACTTGTTTAGTCCTTTCTCCTATTTTGTGAGTTTCTCAGTCACACAGGCCCAGAGATGAGTGTTCACGTCCACTAAGGACAAATGACCAGACTGACAGACCACAACTGTACATAAAGCTGTAAAGAAAAAAATGCCACAAAAAGAGAAGAAATAAAGAAAAAAGTCAGGAAACCTCCTTTCCTATATGTCAGTTTTATAAATTAGTTTGAGAATTGTTTTTATTATTATTATTTACCTTAGTTTCAGTTTTGTAAATATCGACTATAGTGTGTGAAGTCTTATTTTAGGTTCAAATTTATTGGAGAATTATTGGAGAATCCAGTTAAATGTTATGTTGTTGGTTGTTAGAATCTGGTAATTTGAGTTTGAAATGTAAAATTTTATTCAGTAATTTTTGGAAAACTTAGTATCGTAGTTTTGTAGCCGGCTATATATCTCTATTTACAGCCCGGTGCTCTAAGACGTGTCTGAATAATATAAATTTGCTCTAGTTTTAATTGTCTTGTTCCTGAAGTTGAGTATCCAGGCCAGTCCAGCCCTGTCCGACCCGACCATGAAGCTAAGGAATAGCATTTATAGATAACCTATTTTGATGCTATAAAACTCATCTTAAAGTGTGTATTTCCATCAGGCATATATCTAAAAGGGAGACTTTTTTGTAATTACTTAGAAACTCCTCATAGCTTCTTTAAAGTCCTGGTAAGTTCAGGTCTTACTTGGTTCCGGGGTCGGCCACGAGCACGTCGTCCTGCAGCAGGTTGATTGCAGTTTGTGTTTTTCCTTTCCACAGCAGGTTTGTCGCCCGGAGTCTCCTCGGTAAACCTGGATCAGCACGCAGAGAGACAAACAAAGGATGATGACCTTTTATTTCTGCTTTTCTATATATTTATTTCTGTCTATCTGGAGGTAAAACCATAAAGTATTGATCTATGATGTTCCGTTTCATTGGGACGTGACATTATCCTGACTGTGGCTGTTAGGATCAGCCCTCACCTCAGTGATGACAGCGCAGGTAAATAAATCATTAATGAATCGTCTCGCCTCAGGCAGTAATTAAATCTGTGAGAATAAAGAAACGAGAGGCCTCTCCAGATAAACAGGGGCCTATTTATGCGGGGCTGTCTCTTTTCCTGCATCAATATTTGAGCGACGTTTCTCAGGCGTGATATTTCTTTGAAATGAGCTCTGAGGCCGATCCCTCAGCACACATCAGAGGGGTCGTTCCTCATCCCTCACCAATTATCAGACCTCAGCGCTGCGCTTACCAAGAGCTTCTGAGGACACGCGATAAGGTGACATCTTGTTTACCGTCTAAAACACAGAGTCAACTTTCAGGTCAGACTGAAGTCAGAAAATATAAACCAGGAAAATGACAGCAAGAAAAGCTTCAAACTAAAAACAACTGAGCTAAAGCCTTAAAGCCTCAGACCATCTCCTCATAACCACAGTGGAAAATCTTCTGATGGAAATTCCATAGCTGTGTTCAAACCTCCATTCACTCACTTATTATTCCCTATATAGTGTAAAGGAAATAGTAAACTACACAGGGAATGACCAAACGAGATTTCAGCGTCAGTAGATGAGCCGGACATTCTTGTGACGGAAGTGGATGCATCAAGAATCATGTAAACAGCTGTTGAAAAGATCAATCAATCAATCAATCAATCAATCTTTATTTGTGTAGCGCCAATTCATAACAAGTGTTATCTCAAGACACTTTACAATAGATACATATATACATATAAGACATACACATATATATACAAATATATTCATCCAACACCAACATGAATCCATATAGCCAATCATGAATCCCTCCATCATGGCTCAAGAAAAAACCTTCTGTTAAGTAGCAGGAAATCTTGAATGTGGATCCCAGTCTCATGATGAACAGCAAATCCACACCATGCTGTGTTGGTGTGAGGGTGAAGGAAGGGAGGTTAGAGGAGACAAGTGGACTAAAGTAAGAACTAAAGTTAGGGACAGATCCATGAACCATAGACCTTTCTTGCACCTGCTTTTCAAACATACTAAATTCAGACACAAAAACACAGCGTGCAATCACTTGCGGGTTTGATACATCACATTTCAGGTGCTAAATGATTTCATTTGCATCTCCTACTAACAGTAGTTTGCATGTTCTGATGATCTGCATGTATTCTGCATATTCATGAGGGTAAACACGCTAAATGGATTGCACGTGCTATTCTGCTCATCTGACACACACAATCCTCAGTGCACCCTGTTAGTAGATCAGATTTGCGCGCACTATCAAGTCTGCATGTGTTTTAATACACGCAAACCTTGAGTAGATTGGGCCCTTAGTCTTCATGTCTTCAGTGTTTGGTTATTGTTCGTCTGCCCTGTTGCACCATGTGTTCGTGTTCTTCAGTGCTTCCAGTGTTTCCATTGATCTTCCGAATTCTAGGTAGTTTCAGTTATTTGGTTGATTTCTTTTGTACTTGGTTTATGTGTTTGTTTGACTTTTTTGCAAAGGACTGTTTTTTTTTTAGATTTGGAACCCTATTTTGTTAGTTAATGAAGAGTTTTGAGTTGATCTGCATTTGGGTCCTGCACATTTGTGTTTTGTTAGTTTTTTGGTTTTTAAAAAAACGTAATAACACTACTATTGTTTGAACAAAAGCTACCTGCGTAGTATCATGGAACAGTTCTTGAAAGTCATTTGAGCTTTTCTGAAAACACAGATTTTAGAACATTTTTAAAGGTGCCACAGAGTTCCTCTGGCCAAAGGTCCTTTTTAAAGTCTTTTATACCAAATGCCATCCTGAATTCAACAAAGTGACAAACCCACACAAATGACCCAAACTGCTCTACTCCACTGTGTTTTATTTATTTTATTAGATCGTGTTTTACCCCTACCTTTATTTTCTTTTATCATATCTCTGTTTTTATTCAGTCTAAAATATGTTTTTTTATTTATGATGATGTTTGTACTTTAGTGTTGTCTGTCTAATGTCCTGGTGAGCTGAAGAAAATTTACCACTTTGGTGGACAATAAAGATCTATTTTATTCTATTATCAGGCAGCAGCTCTGCAGCCTCGCTCAGATTTCGTCAAACAGAGAAGTTTTGATTTCAAACAGAACACATGACCTGAGCCGTCCTGTAGATTACAGAGCTGAGGCACAAACTGTGTGGGATTAAATCTTTAATCCTGGTCGTCTCACATCACAGCAGCTGAATTAAAAGTTCCTCCCCGTAATCCTCCGGCCGTGCGAGCTCACCTGAGAGCTGGCTAGCCATCCTGCGCAGGGTGACGGATGACGAGCGGATCTGGACCTCCCCGCTGTCCAGAAAGATCAGCCCATCTGTCACGTACTTCAGCTCCGAGTCCCGGGACTTCCCCAGAGGGTTCTTGATGGTGAAGTTCTCCACGTACTTCTCCAGAGGGTCGTCCAAGGAGCCGATCTTCCCGTCCTCCCAGAGTTTGTAGAGCATCAGAGTCGGGAAGATCTTGGACAGGCTGGCAATCCTGGAGGAGGAAAAAGAAGAGGGTGTGTTTTTAGGATCTGACGGGAAATATCTTCAATGGACTGATGATCAGGGTTTGTTAGAGTTGAACTGAAAACACAATGTTTCACTAAACTGTCAGTCCACAGAGAAATGTTTCAGACTCATTGTTTTGATCAATGAATTTCTTTATTGCTCTAAAATAACATTTTGGTCTGCTACTCCCATTCGGCCTTTTCTCTGCTCCATTAGAGAAAGACTGAGGCATTTCTTTCACCTTCAGATCTGCCTCTTTTTTCTGATGCAGTGGAAATAAAAATAAATGTTTCTGAAAATGGAAACCTGTCCTCACAGATTTCACATTATTATTGATGATATGATTATTATTATTTAATTTTATTTATATATTCATTTTAACCCCCTTGATATGTTTTACTATTCAATTTAGTTCAGATTTATTGTTTGGAATTTTATTATCTGTTTATTAATGTTCTTTACACTATCTTACTTCTCATTTGACCATATTACTATTTAAAAATTTTATTTACCTATTTATCTTTATATTTATTCATTTTAATCTTATTTCTTATCAGGATTTTATTTTATTTTATTTTATTAATTATTATTTTAGTCTTAGCTCCAGTGTTCCCTCATTTTTAATGAATAATGGCATTTCTTCAGTCCTCTTATTGTTTTCTGTTAGAATCTCCTCTTCATGTCTTTGTATGTGTGTAAGTGAGTGCATGTGCTGTATGTGGATTGTGAAGGTGGGGGTGAGGGATAGGTTGTATTTTTTCATTGTATTAAATTTTTTACCTTTTATTATTTTGTTTTATTTCCTTCATTTCTGTGTGAATCACTTTGTGCATCAAAATTTTGTATGAAAAGTGCTATACAAATAAAGTTTGATTGATTGATTGAACAGACTGGTTGGAAAAACTAGATTCTATGTCAACAAGTGCTCATGCACGCGTAACATGCTGCGTCTCTGCATGAGCACTTGTTGCTGTTGTAGCTGGTGTTGTTGGTGTTCTGTGAGCAAATGTTGATATAAAAGTCGAAGCAAGGGGTGCTGGTTTTGGTGGAGTGGTTGGCAGCCAGGCACCCCGTGTGTTTGCTTCTGCCGGTCCGGGTTCGGGTCCAGCCTGTGACCAGTTTGCGGAGTGTCTTCCCCTGCTCTCTCGCCCCCTTTCACAGGCCTGTCCACTGTCTCTCTCCTATCAATAAAGGCACAAAATGCCCCAAAAAATACATTTAAAAAAAAAAAAAAAAAAGTCAGAGCAATATTTGTAGCTGCTGGAACAAGATCAGAATCAGCCCGGCTGCCTCCATTATTGTTGTTGGTGTGTATGGGTGCTTCCCAATGTGCCAAAAAGCAGTCTCCTCTCTCCTCTCTCCTCCGCGACACCGGAAGTACTTTGTGAGCAGCCATATTGAAGGACGTTCCAAAGCGCCAAAAGCGCTCGGAGGAGAGAGGAGAGAGGAGAGAGGAGACTGATCTGGAGGAGGCATAATCGAGGAAACACAAGTGCAGGCTTCGCGGAAGTCTTTTCACTGACAGACACGCCCCTTTGTGACGTATCTGCAGCCGGCTGTAAAGCGTCAGCTGCCCACATGTGTGAAATGAAAACATCACGGAGCAAAAGAAAGTGATAAAGTAAAATTAGCAACTTTTTGGGAGTCATTTTAATGAGTATATCCACATTTCACACAGAGTAGCCGATGTGTAGGCCTGATGTTCCCTCAAATGTGAGCAGTTACTACATTTCAGTGTCTCTCTTATCTCTTTTTTATTTTCTTCACTGTGCAAAGAAATATTTGACTTATCATTTAAAAGAATTCTTAGCTGGTCATATTGATATCACAGAAAATGTTGAACACTATCATGGGACAGTTCTTTCAGGTTTTCCATCTGTTGTCTGTCCTGATTTATCTGTGTTGTTTGTGTTTATGTCTGTAACTGTGAGGCTGCTACAGTAAACAGGTCTGTTCAGGAAAACACATTTTAGGTCAGACAATTTTATTTATCCCAAAGGACAATTCAGTTTTTACAGTCTACTCAGACCATACGTACATTTACAAACAGCAAACATGGACAATAATAAACAATAAAAAAAGGGATTCTTATTGACAAATATCAGCACCCAGTAGACCATGGTCAGGCAGATTATAATGCACATTAATAAAAAGCATGTTTTATGTAGTTCCTGCTGTAAACAAGCATAAATAAGGAGAGAAAGTAGTGAATTGTACATTTTTACACTCAGGCCTTTACATTTTTTCTATATAAATGCGCAGAGAGGGTCTTTTTAGTGCTGATAGCAGAATAAACACATTATTTATGAACACAAAGTGGCTGCAAATAACAATTTAAAACTCCTTTCATTCTGTGCCTGGGAAAATGTGACATTTTTCTTTTTCATTCATGAACATATTCATGTTAAACTGATGTAAAAGTGGATATGAATTTACCGTGGTCGAGCGCCCTGGAGTTTACTTTATTTTCCTTAATTCAGTTTCTCCTGTGCGCTCAGACCGGTTAATTCAGCTGTGACTCCGTCATAATTAAAAGACGTCGCTTCATGTGACGCTCCGGAGGAGAGGACATCTCAATGCTCATAAAATGAACCTCCTCGTCTCCTCTCTCCTCTGTTCGTTTCCTCGCGTCTCTGGCATGCATCTCTGCTGGGCGGGACTAAGACGCAAGTGGAGGAGTCGAGTGGAGGAGGCGAGGGTGCAACTTTGGAGCTTTGGGAAGCACCCTTTGACAGCGTGAGTTGGGGGCGGGGAGGAGGAGGGGTGCTATGAGGTCACCATCTTTTCCGGACTTATCTGTTTATACCAACTACGGCATGAAGACAAATACGCAGATATCCACCTGCAGACCCGTTTTCAAAAAAGATGCAGAGTCATGGACAAATACGCGTCCCCGTGTGTCAATATCACCAGATCGATAGTTTATTTTACCAGAGTCTTACAAATCCCTGTCCCTTAAATTCACTTTTTTATTTGAAGCATTGTGGCCCCTACAGAGTTCATGGGAAGGGGAAAATGAGAAAATAATGAGGTGTGGAAGTACCAATATCTTTTATTGTTAAAGTTGACTTTTCATGTTGAGAAGAACCCCGCAGACTCAAAGAAGCTCTCCTGATGTCTGCTGGTTAGTCAGTACTGAGCTCTGCAGCACATAATCTCATCACACCTGTTCTGGATCCAGGTGACTCACACCTGAGTCTGATCTGAATGATTCCTGGCGTATGCAGCACTGTTCCAGCTCAGTGAAAACACTGAGTTAAGCTTTAGGATCAGATTAATGAGACCGGATTAATGAAGTTAAAGAGGGATAATGTTAAAAGGGGTTTATTTCTAATAATCATCATGAATTCAGAGTTAAATCTGGTTTCTCTCCACGACAGTCCGTGTTATTCATCTCTGTTCCCACAATGAGGTTCAGCTGCTCATAACAATATAAGCAGCTTTACAGCTCTTACAATGCCATGATAAGATCATCTCTCCACGTTCGCTCTGGTGTTCGTTTGAATCAGTCTCTGACATGAAATCAGGACAAACGCAGTGTATCTGAGCTCTGATTTCAGACCCAGCTGATTTGGCTGGAGCTCATTCATACTGCTCTGACTGTGAAAAACGATCGATGGGGCAAAGTCGAGCAGCTTGAGCCTCTTCAGAAGCTGAATGAATGAGTCAGACGTGTGAAAGGACTGAACAGGCTTTTATGTCCCTCCATTTGATTCTTTTTTAAACATGAGTGAGCTGCAGAGGAGCAGATATCTGAGCGACCGGCTGATCGATACGAGTCCTCACTGTGTTCATGTGGCATCTCCCTGAAGAGCTGAAGAGTCAGACAAGGGCGTTCAGATAATCGGAGTTTGATTTTACGCATGTCGGCTTTTCCTGGACAGAGAGGCTGTTAATGAAGCAGGACACATGGATTTATGCTTCAGAGTGATTTCTGAGGACCGAGGGCCGTGGCTGCAGCTTCCTCCCCCCCTCCTTCACACTAAAGCTGTGTTCACACTGAAAGCTACTCCGCAATCAAAATCTTGTGGCTCACTCGAGTTGCATTATGATCATATCATGTATCATATAATACAGGGGTGGGCAACTTTAATGACCAAGAGGGCGACACAAAACCATTTTTCCCAGCCTGAGGACCGCATTGTTACAAATTTTCAGAAACTCTTAAAGCAGCACTACGGAAGATCTCCGCTTGACCGGAGCGAGAACTCAACTACCCATGAGCTCTAGCGCGCGCATACTGTCGTAAGGATACAGATCTGCCGGTCGTGTGCGTTGGTTTTGTAGGCGAATCACAGAAGCCAGGACTTCGCTCAAAAGTATTCTTCTGTCTTCAGCGGCTGTTTGCAGGATGGATAGCGACGAGGTAATGTATTTATTTTTGACTAAATGACGATGTTAAAAATCGCTAAGTTCAACTTGGTTTTATTACCGTGAAGTCGCCCCCGTCCTGTTGAAGCGATAAAGTGAATAAAAGTAAAGACAACCACGAGCTGGTGATATCACACACTTGAAATAGGTTTGAACAAAACTACATACTGGTACGTTCTGGATTTGTTGTGCTGTACTTTTTTCCTGTCAAGTTTTTTGAGGAACTTCGTCATGAATTAGTCGCCCAACATACCTGATAGTAGTCGGACATCCCTCCTCGTCTTTTATTTCACACCAGCGAGTGAACGCCGAACCGATGTTTATTCTGGTCCGAGCATTCAACATGTTTTTCTCTCGCTTTCTTTGTTTTGTATCCTCCGACAAAACTTTTCTCTTCCTTACGTTGTTGCCTCCGCCATGGTTAAAGCTCCGCGATTGGCTTTCGCTGAGACTTCCGTGTTTTAAACGAATCGGTAATCGGGGGAAGTGACGTATGCCGTAAAGCAGTCCAAACTTGTAGTTTTTTAGTGTGGCAGGGTTCCCACCATCCACCTCGAAGTTACATAGTGCCAGTTAAAGGGATACAGACCACTCCAGACCATGACAGAGGTTTCATTGAACTCATTGTAAAGTGGTGGACCATCACAATGAATATCAAAGGATTATAATATGTTTGAAAAGCTACATAGTGTTGGTTTAATGAAGAAAAAGAATCTTGGATAAAAAACATATTAGAATATAAATTTGTCGTAAAATGAGCATACCAGTATTCATATATCACAACATTAATGCAAGTTATTATGCATAATCAAATGAACTTGACATAGAATTCAAGCAAATTTAGCTCATATACATTGGAATTAAATCCAATGAGGCTATTTTCAAATCAATAAAAAGATAAGTTTTTCAAATTTTAGAGCTCAAATATTTCCTGCTGCCATTTTTTAAATATGATATTGAAGAATACTTGATATAATGTTAACGGCTTCATGAAAGAGATTTAGAGACACTATAATAGCAAAGTAAACTTGTAAATAACTTATATAGGATTATTTAAAATTATTTCCTTTGGATATCTGAGTTTTCTTCATATTTACAGCTGCTGGTTTTTGGGAATGAATGGCAGGCCACATTTAGTGACATGGAGGGCCACACTTGGCCCCCGGACCGCCATTTGCCCACCCCTGATATAACTGATTTATAGATACTAGGGTTGTAACGAAATTTTGTGCCACAAATTTCGCGAAATAAAAAATGACGAATAAAATTCAAAGACGCACGAAATAAAAAACACAAAGAGGCGCTGGTGATTTTTTACCCTCCTCGCCTACCGCAGCAAAACACTCGCTTCAATATGGAGGAAGATGAGGAATTAGCTCGTCAAATCATCAAATAATCGTTAAATAAATCGGTTGTGTGGACCTATTTTGTCTTCCCACACTGTAAAAAAAAAAACTGTAAAAAAACGGTAAAAGCACTGGCAGCAAAGTTTCCAAGCGGATACCGTAAAATTACAGTCAAACACCGTAACACAAAAAAACGTAAAATGACTGTAAAAATACAGGACTAGATTTTACGGTCAAAATTCGTTAAAATACAATGTTTCATTGAAAATAAATGGAATTTTACTGTAAAAAAACATATATATTCAGTCAAAATACACTCAAACCAGATTCCTTTCCAGTTAAACTCTGCAATTTTACGGTATAAATTATTTATTTTAGGAAACAGTCAAATTTATCTACAGTAATTTTATGTTAAAATACAATTTTTCCATGTACAATAACAAAATTAAAATGTATAAAACCAAACTCTGATCTTAAAATTACAGATAAATGTCTGCAAATTTACAGTATTAGTATGGATTATTTAAACAATCCATACGTTAAAAAACAACCACAGACATTGGAAAAACAAGCCAAGTACATTTGAAATACATCAGAAGTAGCTACATTTAAGGCCAATCTCTGTAAATTAACAATATATTGTAGTTTTTCCCATAGAATAGCCTGTAATTTACTGTATCAATGAACTATTTTAGGAGAACATCTTAATCTGTTAGCGGTAATTTCATTTGAAAATACATATACAATACAATATAATACAATACAATACAATAATTTTACATGTACAATGACTATGAAATAATGTATAAAAATGCTAAAAATGTATTAAGCCACTGAAATACTTGCCATTTACAGTATTAATTTGCAATTTTAAAGAATTATGAGATTTTAAAAAAATGTTCATTACACAATGGAAAAACAGAGTACATTGACTATGCATCAAAAGTGGCTTTATTTAAGGCCAATTGTTTTAAATGAATGGTATTAATTTCATGAATTGTTGAGTAGTTGTGGTTTCCCAGAGTAAAAATACAATGACACAATGTATAAAAAAATATAGACTTTTAATCAAAAGGGAAAGTCTGCACATTTACAGTATTAGTAACTTTAAAGAACTGGATGGTGGAGCACTGTACATCAAAATACATACAAAGCAGGTATATTTAAATATCTGTGAATTTAAGACAATAAACTGAACAGATATTGTTAAAAATGATCATTTGACCAAAAAAAAAAGGAAAGTACTTTAATACACTTTGAAACAACTAAGAAATAGGAATATTTCAATATTTCTAACCCTTTGCCCAAACATGTTTTCAGTCATGATCCCTGGTAGTGGAAACCAGACAGCTCCCTGCTCTGACTGTTAATGACACTGGAAAGCCCTCTCCTATTCTGCATCAACATCAACATAAGAAACAATCTTAGAATCTTTTACAAAACATGACATTACCAGGATAATCATACTGTAATCAGTCTGTTAACTTGTACATGATTGTTTGAAAAATATAAATAGATAAATAAATAAATAAAACTATTGAGATCAAAGAAACATTGCAAATATAAGACTTGTTTCATTTTTGAACACCATGAAGTAAATAATATGATATACATGGTATGGTACATAAACATGAATGTTTCTGGTGTTGGATTGATGGTCCATGGTTACTGACGGAAAGGAATTGCAGACTTTTTTTTTCACAGGTCCTTTTGACAATAAGTTAACCCTACACCGATTGTATCCTTTAAAGTGATACTGATAAGTGTTGTGTTTTATTGTACATAATGTCCAAAATATTGAGCTGCTTCTTCAGCAGTTGCTCCTGTGCTTTACAACTAAGATACACTGACTAGACCCCATGTACATTAAAGTCTGTGTAAAGAAAAAATAAATGTATTTTAACTTCATCATACTACAGAAAAAATTGTCATTGTCCACTGTGTCAAATTTGAAAGATTAAAAAAATTCTAAGTAAATAAAATTAAGTCTCAAATTCATGCAAAAACAAGCTCTCAAAACTATTTTCATCTGAGTAACACCATAAGAAATCCTATAATGACAGAAACCATCTTTAAAATATATAACGATTTTTTGTGTACTATGAATTTTTTGGAGTTTGGCCCATGTTTAACCAGACAACATGGAGAGGGGGGCTTTATGTTTCATACTACAGCGAGACGACAGGGGGCATTTGAGATGTTTTGACTTCACTTGACATCCCATTTTCTCAACTAAATCTAAAGAGAGCTAAATGTCTGGTGGGTAAAGCTGTGTGGAAGATCATCATCAACTGAATGTAAATAATACAAACATGGATGTCTACATCTGTTATAAGGAAAGCAAACGTTGTGTATGTAAGGATTTTTTTTTCAACAGAGTAAAAAAGCAGCGTTTCCCTGTGGAGAAATAAAATCTGACATGGGTTTTGTTAAATGAGAATCTCCTTATTGCCTGTTATCTGCAACGAGAGTATTTGGGGTAATTTGAGCACAGGAGCAGCTTATGAAGACAATTACCAACATTTGAACTAAAACCATGGCCATTAAACTTTGTAACTATTACTGCAAATGTAACAAATATAGAAATTATGTCAGGATACAGAATACATACTGTGTGTGAGAAACTGTTGTCAGATCATTTCAAACTGTCCGTTCACTTGCTGCTTGGGCCTCCTTGAATAACTCCGATTGTCCATCTATGGAGAAAACAGGCAGTGGTTAAACAATCTATGTAAACCTTTTGGCATTTAACAGACAAACATTCATGATAACTAAAATTATCATTTCTACTTCAAGTTGCTTTTTCTTATCAGATATTACCAGAGTATATGCAGAAATCCTGAAGTTCAAAACCTTCAAGACTTTTTAAAAGACCTCAAAATTTTAAGACCTCATTGCCACTCCAGGCTGTAATCAGCAACAAACATAAGTTTAACTTTGTTTGTAGCCCCTGCCTAGATCTGTGCCTAGACAGATTCCTGTTTACGAGTTCTGTTGAACTCAGCTGAGGCTCCATTGAGGAAGCGTATTACTGCCACCCTATATAAATAAAAATTGATCAGTAATACGTTATAACATGTTATGTTTATTGTTAGAACAATATATTTTCATATATATATTTTTTATAACGTGATAATCTTTATTGTAAGAATGTGAAACATTTCACGTTATAACATGATAGTTTGTTATATTATAAAAACGTGATAATTTTATTGTAATAACGTGATAATTATATTGTACAAACGTGATAATTACATTGTATAAACATGATTATTATATTGTAAAAACGTGATCATTTAATACAATATAATTATGACATTATAATAACATTATCACGTTTTAACAATATAAATTATCACGTTTTTACAGTATAACAAACGATCGCGTTATAACATGAAACGTTTCACGTTCTTACAAAAAAGATTATCACGTTATAACGTGAAAATATATTGTTCTGACAATAAACATGACACGTTATAGCGTGAAAATATATTGTTCTAACAATAAACATAACACGTTATAACGTGTTACTAATCAATTTTATTTATAAAGGGTGGCAGTAATACGCTTCCATACTCCAGTGATAGTTTTTTAAAATTAAGTTATTTGCAGGGCAGTGTCACATTTCATGAGTTGAGCACAATTCTAGCTTCATGTTTTGGTCTGTAAACATGTGCAGATATAGACTTTGTGTTTCACACAATATAAGTAAAATTTGAAACATCTATAAAAAATAATAATGGATCATAATTCGGTTGGAATGGCAGTTTACATTTTTGCGTGACGTGGCATGGCGGTGCATCATGATCATTTACACATCCCAGAAACCCTGGAGTATGAAGTTAAGATTGATGAGATTAACAATTAATTTAAATGATTTTAGCAAAAAGCTGCAACAATACAATCTTAAAAAACTGAAGGAGTCCCGTTGTATCTTTTTCACAAACTTACAAGGGCCATGACGACACATCAAGAGAACGTGGATGAATATTACACAAACATCACACATAATTTAAAGCAAAACCAAACACTATCATAGTATGTCACTGAACCTACTTAATGTAACTTGAGAGGGAATATGATTTGTCTTCTATTGTGTGTGTGTGGGTGTGTGTACTCACTTTGGCTGGGTGGCAAGGTGAAGTATTGAGGAGTTTGTTTTCTTAGTCAGATGACTCTTCTATAGCAGGTACTGTCAGAGGTAAAGAAGAGAGAACCAGGTCATTGTTTCCATTAGAGGATTTTTTAGGATTTTTTTTTATTTAAAGTATATTTCACATTAATCATCACTCACTCCAGGTCTGCACAATTACAGCTGTACATGTCTGCCTTGTGATCCACACTGAGCATTGGTAGGAAAGCCAACAATGTGCATCTTTCTTCCTAAGAGAGACACAGAGGAGCAGAAATAAAGAGAGATAAATATTCCTTTTAAAGATTACACTCTGCACATTACTCCACTTCTATTAACATTATATTCTGAAAAGTAAGATTTGCTCAATTGAAAATATGAAAATCATCCTGTTGTCACTTTGTCCTGTCTTGTGTTGTTCTGTGTGTCTACAATACGAGGGACCTTACTCACTGTAAACTGAATTTACCCAAAAGGTACAATAAATATTATGAATCTGAATAATGATTCTCTTTTCAAAATAAATTCATGCAGTTATATAGTAAGTTTTACAGAGGACTCAAATCAGTCTTACCTTCTCCAGGTCAAGGTCTCCTTTTTACAGGTATGACATCAATACAAGTGGCTCTCTCACACATGGGGAAAGAGGAGAAAACAGTTAGTCTGGCTGTGTCCAAAGCTAATAAAAACTAACAAATTAACACGTACCAAAAATCATGTACTTCTAAAACATAATGTATCTTTCTAGACATCATAGCAGCCTCATCTCTGGTGGCAATGACAGTCAGTGCATCTTCACTGAGACAGGTAGGAAGTATGTTCATCAACACAGGCTTTAACAGCAGGCTCCAATTTATTTAGTTTTACCAGTAGGAAAAACAAAATTTGTACTTACCACCTTCATGGAAATAAGGCAGCAATTCCACTCCAGTAAACCACAGTCAACTTTGGCAACAGAAAGAAACACAAAGACATTGTGAGCTGAATTTGAGCTAAAAGACTTTTAAGCATATGAAATGTTACAATATAAAATACATATTGCACAGTAAAATTAAAGTACAAAAAGACAAGCTTCTCTAAAAAGAGCTTCTGAGTTCAATTGTTCAGCATTTGAAGTTTAAATAGTAAGGTGAAAAATGACAGCTTAATTAAGATTAAACAATAAGCCAACAAAACATCATATGGTAACCTGAAAACCCACATTTCATTACACAGTGAAACATTTAAGTATAAATGAATTAATTCACATTCACCAGGCATTTCTATCATTTAGCAACAACAATTTGCTCACAGCTCTTTGATCATCCACTCAGGATGGAGGATCGAGCTGAATATCAGTTCAAGCCCAGTAACACACACTCAGGGCGTTTTTATTCCTATCAGCTTTTGGTTATTCACACAGACACCATGAACTGTTTGTGGCTTGAGCTCGAAATTAGCACAGGGAGACAGCAGCGAGCAGGCTACCTTAGCATGCCAATGCTAGAATTCAAATCAAACCAACAACTTTTAAGAGCATGCATCACCGAGAGCAGAGACAGTACTATTACAATTACCTCTGTCCGTGATAAGGAACATTTTGACCAAAAGCGAGCGTTAACAATTGACAGTTTGCAGCCTGGTCACAAAACGTTAGCTACCTGCTAACAATAGCCAATGTGACGGTAGCAATTTATCAGAGGGATGCTAACGTTAGCTTCAAGGCTGTTCCCCGGACATATGACATGCTGAAGTTATCATTCATCACACACGCATTATCTGGGACACCTACCTCAAACGGCGTTCGGTTGACATGTCTGCTCAGACCAGCCGTAGTCTCAGCTCAAACGTCCAAATAGCAAGTCTGCTAAATGACTCATGACCCCCGGTGAACCTGATGACTCATGACCTGCAGTGAATCTGATTGGACGGACACTGATCCCAACCCATTTACTGGCTACTTATTGGTTTATTCAACAGGTCAGTCGTTATGGGTGGGACAAAGCAAACTGGAAAAAGGCGCAAACTTTAAAATTTGAATGTAGTCTGATTGCATGAATTGAAGGAAGCAAATAATGAACTTACGTACATACGTGCACACACACACACACACACATATATATATATATATGTAGATAGATAGATAGATAGATGGATAGATATTTTAAACTGTCTTTAATAAAGTAATGTTCAGTAAATTTCTTTTTGTCTGTAAAATACTTATTTATTTAAAAAAAAAGAAATAACCATTGCAATGCATACTTAATGACCTGCAATGGTATGGGAACAAACTAAATATTTCTGAAATTTAATGTACATTTCTTCATTAACAGGAAAGATATGTAAAATTACATCACATTTTATGTACAAAAGAAAAGTTATTATGAAAGAAACTCGTTAAATTACCTTTAAAAAGACAGAATAATACTGATGCAAAATTTTATGGCTAATTTCTTGTAATTCTGAAGGTTAGTCTTTTGATTAATGCTAATATCTGTCAATTTACAGGTATTGCATTGTCTTATGGAAAACGGTAATAAACCTGTAAAAAATACAGAAAATGGTATGAAAAATTACGATTAAAGATGTAAAAAAAACATTAAGTTGTCATAAAAAAACAGTATATTAATGTAAACCAAAATTACGGGTAACTAACTGTAATTTTAAACATGAAATGTGAAATCACAGAGAATTACTGTAAATCTACTAGCATTTCATCGTTTTATTGAAATACAGGAAAAATATGTAAAAAATTACAGAATATCACCTGTAAATTTACAATTTTTTTTTACAGTGCATGTAAAAAACGAGAGAACGGTGAGAAGATTGCGGACAAAACAACAACCGTGTGCAAAATATGCCGCTACAGTTCCCCGTATACTGCGGCGAGTACAACTACCAACTACTCTGAACTGGAGACAGGCAGCAACTGTATGTTTGTGTAAGTCTGCATAAAAAACAATATTTGATTTTTGCATCTACTGTTGAGTTGACAGAATTTGATCATACTTGAAGATCAGAAGTATATGCACTGTTATAGGCTAAATATTATAGTTCACAGTTCAGACATTTATAGGTCTAAACTGCAGCTCTGAGGACTGCTGTTTGTTTTCCTTTTCATTCAAGAATGTACTTATCCTGATTGTGACAACAACAAAACACTTTTTATTGAGATTTTATGTTTGGATTTGCACTGTAGTCTAAATAAGGGGAAAAAAATGACATTTTTTTTTCATGTTGCCCGAGCAGAAGAAGTTCATCCAAACTTCTATCGGAACAAGCAACTCCATATTTGGATGAGGAACTCTTACTTTTGGCATATGAAATTGAACAGATGTTTCCTGTTATTTTGGCTCCTACATGCCCCCCTCTGAGGCCTTTTTTGGCCTCACAAACCGGGAAATTCACAATATTACACTAAAAGCCAATTTTATTGAGCCAGTTTGATTAACCAAAAAGCTATAAATTAATTTTCCTATCCAATGACGCACGCACATACCATCCTGTTACCTTCCTAACTTAACTGCAAACATAGTGGATATAACAACAGATAAGTTTTACCAATATATTGAGACTAAATGTAGCTTAATGCCAATGGAACAATTAGCAATGACTTAAATAAAGGAGTTAAAGATTCCACTTGCATCTCTTGGCATAAAATGTTATATTTTTCTTTTAAACTGTTAATATTTAATTCTGTGCATCCACTGAGACTGTGTGATATGAGCGCCCTCTTCTGGCTCCCATACAGACATGAGTGGATCAACCTGTTTATTTCTGCCAGACTGCACCAAGTTTCTCTGTGGTAAGTTCACGTATTTAAGCTTCGCTCAAAATGCAATATAAAAGTTTGTTTTTCTGGACAGGGGTGCTGTCTTTTCATTTGACATGTTTGAGGTAATCTCTGGGACTGCCGTGGAACTTTTCTGTGATTATATTGATTGTTTTTGAGTCATTTAGGCTTGCATGTGATGTGTTTTGCTAGCTAAAATGTAACGTCTGAAATTTGTGGTAGCACCTCAAACTGTTAGCTGAATTATTTTTTGTGTTTTATGTAGAGCTGAAACGATTCCTTGAATAATCTCGATTATTCGATTACAAAATATCTTTGGGGCAAATTGTGTGCCTCGAAGCCTCGTTTAATATATAATTATACATATAGAACATATATCCGGACTACTATACAGTGCACGCTGTTTGACACGGACGGTCATTTCTGTAGCACAACGCGCCTGCTACCTCTGCTGCTGCGCGGCTTGTAAAATCATGAAGGAAGAGAAAAGAGAGTGACAGAAAGGAGAGAGTCCACAGAAGAAATGGCAGAGAGTGTCCCAAGTGTGTGGTCACTACAAGAAGGGACGAAAAGAAAACACAGTGCAGTGTGTCTGATGTCAAACGGAGTTAGCTTAGCATGTAGCTTAGCGTGATAGCACGTCGTCACTGCTGCAGCACATCAACAGTAAACATTCGGTCTGTGCGTCAGAGCGACACAACAGGATGACACTCATGATACATCAACAGAAGCAGCTAATGTGATCAATAACTGAGATATGGGCTAGTAAATAACCTACTTTGATTATGGCTCCGTGTAAAGGCTGGTTCAGAACGTAAATCAATGCGGAGGCTACTTGCCCAGAATCATGTGTATTTTGTTCACATACTTTTCACATCCAATAACTTTACATTTAATTTGATTGCAGAGAGTAGAAGAGGAAACACTGACAGTGAGTAGAGGAAGCAGGTGTAGGGAATGCTTTCATATGTTATAGAAATGTACATTAGCTAGTTAAATGATCTTAGTATCTAAGTATGAGATTATTTGGTCCTAGAAATAAAGTAAGCAAAATAAGATCATCAATATGGTACATTAGTAAAACCAAAAATTTAGCAAAAAGAGATAAGCATGAATCCAAATAAAATAAAAATAACCAAACTTCAAAAAAAAAAAAAGCAAGATATGGCCCAGAGTAAAAATAAAAGTACAGATTTTGATTTTGAGATCCCATTTATGCTCAAAATGTTCAAAATAAGAAAAATAAGTTGTTAATTGAAGTGACCTGGCTTTTCTGTTTTGT
The DNA here is from genome assembly GCA_036419115.1 of Scarus forsteni. NCBI lineage: Eukaryota > Metazoa > Chordata > Actinopteri > Labriformes > Labridae > Scarus > Scarus forsteni. The sequence continues at coordinate 519,395 of JAZDUH010000103.1, read as the reverse complement.
GTGTTACTAATAATAATAATGTGTAGTGATTCAATGTAAAAAAAAAAAAGCAGTGAGTGCAATGTAACTGTTATCTGATTACTTGACAAAAATTTGATAGAGTAATCGATTACAAAAAGAATCAATAGTTGCAGCTCTAGTTTTATGTTTTAGCAATGTTGGAGCTTTCTGTAAGAGTCACTGTGAGAAACCTTAAATGCCTCTGTTCTTATCAGATTATACCAGCTTCCCTGCGAATAAACGGCGTGTTGGTGCCAAAGCTAAAGACCTGTGCCGATCTGATTCATCACACAACGCAAGAGAGACAGTACACAACCACTTCATACCATTAACCAAGTTGAGGTATTCATGGAGACGTGACGTGACTTGGCAGTGACTTTGGTCGTGAAGTTGCGTTCAGTGTGACCGCAGCTTAACACTCTCCAGTGAGGCTTTCAGAGTTTGACTGTTCAGTGCTTCGGTGGCCATATGAAGATTCCCAGTTGGCTGACCCCATCTGATTTTAAGTATAAAATACCGACCTTTCTGACCCTCCCTACACTGATGCTGCTGAGCCAGAGAAATGTGGGCTTTCTTGCGTGTTGTGTTTGGATGTTTGGTTTTTACTTCCGATTTTCTAAATCCTTGATGCTCTGATTTGTGCACTGCACTGTAAATATAAGTTTCAATCTTGTCTGATCTCGAGCTTTGCGAGTTTTTATTTGCTGGAGGAGCTCCATTTGTCTCTCTAATGTAATCAAGTAATCAGTCAGTGAGTCAAACAGCTTAATTAATCCTGTTTGGTCGAGTGGTTTAGAAGAATCAGCCAAACATTTAGAGACATTTAGAAGAACGAATGATGGAATAATATGTTTAATCAGTTAGTGAAAAGTTTGATCTGTGTGGGTGAGATGTTAACAGCTTAGCTTTATATTCTATCTCATTAGTTTATAAATCAATATTTTTTATAAATCATTTCTTTCTAAAGCAGTTAATTGAACTGATATTAATTAGTTTATGATGAGATTTTCAAAGCTTTAGTACATCATTTATGTAGATCAGGTTTAATGAACTGTTGCTTTTCACGAGACGAGGAGTTTAAAAACTTTCTCAGCTCAAGGCCAATGAGAAAAGTTTGCTTCTTTTTGGACCAAAACGTACAAAAACTCATCACATAATCTAAATCTGAAGGTTTAAAACATTTGTTGATTATTATAAGCATTGTTGGCTTGAATAAAACATTGTGATTGAGGTATTGTAATGTAGGATGCATTATATGATGGATTTAAATATCAAGTATTAAACAGAAGCCTATATAACTTTCAATAAATAAAATACTTGGAATTTAAAATAATTACAAAAAATATATTTATGCTTTTTAACCCTTGCATGCATGAATTATTGAATCACAAAGGAATACGTTTTAAATGTTTGTTTTACTTAAAAAAAGTTGTAAATTAAGGCAGAATTTTTTCATTGTTATATTTTATATGAAGTTATGCAACTGTTAGGGCAGCACATTGGCCAGTAGTGCACATGCCCAAAAGCAAGAAGGTTGCTGGTTCGATCCCGGTGTCAGTCCGGGCCTTTCTGTGTGGAGTTCATGTTCTCCCCGTGCATGCGTGGGTTCTCTCTGGGCAATCTGGCTTCCTCCCACAGACCGTAAACTTGCTCATTAGGTTAAATGGTGACTCTACAAATAATTGCCCTTATGTATAAGTGTGAATGGTTGTCTGTCTCTCTGTTTAGCCCTGTGATTGGCTGGTGACTGGTCAAGGGTGAACCCGCCTCCCGACTCCAGAAGGAGTTACACATCACCCCTTTGTGGCAGAAAAAGCCACATAGAGACCCAGAGGTTAAAGGATCCAGCCATCGGAGACTTTATGTCAGACTTGACATTGATAAATAAAATAATAAAATAAAAACATATTTTAAAGCATGTTTTTGTACTAAAAAATGAATTCAAACAAAAAAGGGGTGTTTAGGGAGGATGTAGAAAGTCCATTTTTCCTACAATTCATGATTTTTTTTATTTTGAAGCCTCAATGAAAAGGTGATTCGTTCTACTGTATATATTTCATAAATTATATTGTACCAGTCGTCTAAATTTGGAGCTTCTGACTTAAGCCATTTTTTTGGGCAGCGATGCTCAATACTGCAAACAAATACTTAGTTTTCTTCTTTGTTGATGACAACAAAATTCCAATGAAGAGTTGCTCCCAGTTAAAAATGCTATGAGGACAATCTATTTGCGGCGACATAAAGACTCTGCTACCCATGAGCACACACGGCGACTGTCGTAACGCTGCGTTCCAGTAACCTCGGAACTGGGAGTGACATCATCTCCGACTTATCGGCGTTCCAGTTGAAGTCGGAAAAAAACATGCTGATCTACCAGGTTATTGTTAGCTGTTGTTAGCACGCCCTGCGTTGTTGTTCACAAATATCACATGAAGAATGTGATTATCACTATGGCAGCATTTTTGTAAATATAAGTCTAACAATACTATGTATACAGCTGATCTAGAGCGACACACCCCAGTCAGAAGTGCAAATAAATGGATTATTACAGGAGCTAAATAACTGTTCACACTGGGGGCATCCATCTTCCATTGTCAACTCGGGGGTGGCGAGGTTTCACCGAGTTCCCAGTAGGAAATTCCGACTTTGGGGGACGTTCCAGTTGCAGTTTCCTACTCGGAACCCGGAAATTCCTACTTCTGACTACAACTGGAACGCACCAAAAGACGTGACCCAAGCCAAAGTGTGTGTTTGTTGTGATGCTAATGAATGCAGCTCAGACCTTCCTCAGAACTCTGCATTGCTTTACAACTTCTTTTTTCAACAACTTACAGGATGCAAAGCCACGAGGTAATGTATCTCTTTCTAGTTACGTAGCGGTAGTTTTTGATGTGTGACAACAAGCAATTTTTGGAAAACTTAGAATCGTAGTTTTGTAGCCGGCTATATATGGCTACTTACAGCCCGGTGCTCTAAGACGTGTCTGAATAATATAAATTTGCTCTAGTTTTAATTGTCTTGTTCCTGAAGTTGAGTATCCAGGCCAGTCCAGCCCTGTCCGACCCGACCGCGAAGGCTAAGGAATAGCATTTATAGATAACCTATTTTGATGCTATAAAATCATCTTAAAGTGTGTATTTCCATCAGGCATATATCTAAAAGAGAGACTTTTTTGTAATTACTTAGAAACTCCTCACAGTCCCAGTTAAAAGTAGATGCTGTCCCAAATATATTGACCAGTTCTTTATTTTTATCACACCAAAACCTATTGATTGTGGGGTTTTTAAAGGGTTAAATTTAGAATTATAAGAAAAAAAGTCGAGAGAAGGAAATGTCATACGTTATTTGAGAATTGAAAGTTTGCTTTTAGAAGTCTGACTTTTTGGAAAGATTCTGATTTCTTATAGATAATGATAATACTGAGAAGGTCTGATGTTGGTTATCACTGATTTAAAGACTGTCCACTCTCGCTCTGACCTGTTTTAGCAGCTCTTATGTCACAGAGATGCCCCATGTCCTCATTATTTTATCCTCCCTCTCTTCAGAAACAGTACGAGCCCCCCCCCCAGCTGTTACTGAAGCCAGCCATCAGGCAGTCAGCGGGGAAACATGATCCTCGTCAGGCTGAATCATTAATTACAGTCAGGAGCTCCTGTGCAGGTAGATGTTCCTCTGACTCAGTAATATTGATGACCAGCTCCCGTCCCCATAACGATGACTGCTCTCATTAAAACTCATCTCTGACCCAACGCGGAGCAGATGAAGCTAAAGAGGGTAACTAATGAGATGATTGATTGTTAATCAGAGACCAGACCCACCGACTGAGATGTTCTTTTATTCAGCACAGGTGTTTGGTCTTCACGTCTGCAGGTAAACGGCCTAAATGAGCCTAATTAGTGAATCAATAATCACCAGCTCCTCCACAGCAGCCAAATGTATCAGACCACGTCTGTTTTCATGACTTCTGTTTTTTCGTTTTGTCCCACACATGCAGAGCATCAGTTCACTGTAAACTCACAATCTGAGACCGTCCAGAGCACATGCTTCGACTCTGGATGTATATTTTTGACTATAAGGACTGAAAAAGGGTAAAAGCGCCACGTAGGGTCGGACCGATATATCGGCCAATTATAGCCCTTTTTAAAGGATTCAGCATCTGCCAGGGTTTTGCTAACCTGACACGCCAGATATTTCTCTGATCCACCTGGAGAGGAAATGTTTTCAGGGGCCTAACCTTCAAAAACAACAGCAGCTTGTGATTGGACGATTGTTTGGCTCATCACATTCATCAACGACCAATCCATATCCAGCAGCGATACTATGACGTAGCATAGGTTGAGGCTAAACGTAACTTACTAACAACTTACAAGGGCAAACAAAAGTCAATGGCTGTTAGCCGTAGAAGCTAACTGTTGATGGCTGACGGCCATTAACTGTTGTTTGCCCTTGTTAGCCGTTAGCCGATAGCTGAACTACAACAATCGTTTCACATTAAATTATATCACACAGATGTTTCTTTTAACACTTAGATCGCACATGAACCTTGTCAAAGACAATCCCTACAAAGTAAACTTATGAGGAGAGCAGATTTCGCCAAGTATATCTGAGTAACCATGATGACCACAGGCTAACCGGCATTGGCCACCATCATTTGTACAATAGGAAGTGATGTCAATTTCTGTCAAGTCACTTCCTGTCGTCTCACGCCCGCAGCTCCCGCTGCTCTCATCTCTCTTCCCTGATTGGGCCGTTAAGCATTTAGCTGAGTGAAACCATTGGACAGTGAAGGCTGGCAAGACGGAGATGCATGATTTCAGGATCAGGCAGGTCCGTCTGCTCTGTAAGGCCGGAGTTTTGCCAATGTAACACTGATATATTCTTAATTCTTCATGAAATAGTAATACAGTTCGGTGTCGCGCAAAATGATGACGTTGAAGCTCTAAGCTCTGAAGGTCTTAAAAGAACAAACAGAGTTGCTCTTTTAAGCCTGAAAGTCCGACATGACGAGCAACTTTCAGCGGTGCACAAAGTCCTGCTGCTGCTGGACACAGAGAGACCACCGGGCTCCCTGCTCGTCTATGGATTAACCTCACAGACAGACCAGGCACCGTCGAACAGTTTTATGACCGACGCCTCCTCTGTCGTTGTCAATACTGATGAATTGGACCTTCTGATGGCAGGGGATCAGTTTAGTGACTGTTTTATTGTGACTATGACGAAAATCTGGCTTTATTCGCTTGTTCCCGACACGGCAGCTAAGCTAACTAGCTAGAGAGCTAACTATGCTAGCATTAGCTCCTTGGTCCTCCTTCATCATCAGCAGACTCATCCAGGGGAGACTTCATCATAGCTGGGGACTTTAATCAGCCTCTTTAAATAAGTTTGTGAAATATGTGCAGTGTCCCACAAAATATTTTGATTTCCTCACGCACATTACCCCATGTTAAAAATAAAAAAGTGGTTCTGCCAGAACTAAAACCTGCTTCTGATGAACTAATGAGGACTGAAAGGCAGATGTGGCAAAGAGTTCATCAACAATTCACATATTTACATTTTTAAAAGGGTTATTTATTGGGGTGCTGGTTTGGCGTAGTGGTTAGCACCCCATGTACATGCTTCTGCCGGTCCAGGTTCGAATCCCACCTGTGACCAGTTTGCAGAGTGTCTTCCCCTACTCTCTCACCCCCTTTCACAAGCCTATCCACAGTCTCTCTCCTATCAATAAAGGCACAAAATGCCCAAAAATATACATTAAAAAAAAAAAGAAAGAAAAAAAAAAGGGTTATTATTTTTTTTTTTTTGCAGGAATTTGCTGCAGTTTTGCACACTATTTTATTTTGCTCCTGAAAGCTGCAAATAAAAATAAAAATGCCTGTGAAAAGAATGTTAGCTTAGTGTTTTTGTTGCTTTCCTCTCACAGTTATCTGTTTACAACTTTAAAAAAAAACCTTTACTATAACCTACCTTAAGTTTTAATCAACAATAAGTACAACATACAGAGTGAATCTCTTTTTAGGTTATATTATTACTGTCGCAGAAGTTCAATTCTTTTTTTGCATTTTTTTCTACTTAGAATTTTTCTGTGGTTTAAAGTCAAACAAATTCTAAAGGGACAGGTATTGTTAAACTATAAAATGTTCTGCCTGTAATTAAGATATTCATTGTTGTGTTTTGGGACCAATTTTTTTCGTAATTAATTTTAATATATTCTTTTTTAATTAATCAGCCGATTAATCAGTAATCTATATTTTATTCTGCCAAATATCGGTATCAGCATCTGCCTCAAAAAATCCATAGCGGTCGGGCTACGCTTTAGAATAACACTCATTTGTAAGGCATTTATAAACTAATAGTCGATATTAATAGAAAGTTTACTAATTATGAACAAACCACTTATACACAATCATAAATGATTATTAAATCAATTACATTATCAAAACACTGCACCAACATTATTTGTACATGATTTATTCATCATTAATTACTGTTACTTTTATGTGTAGGAAAACATTTTTAATGATTTAAGGAAGCATTCTTTAACTACGTGATTTTTTCATGATTAATAAATGATTTGTAATAAGTCAGTATAAATCGCATGATACGTTTTTGTTGCAGCTCAAGCATTTGTCAAAAAATTCATGTTTTTAATAATGTATAAATCGTAAATAAATATGCAAATTTAGTTACAAATTATTTAATAATCATTTACAAATGTATATTTATGGTTTATTAAGGATTAGTTCAATATCAACTAATAGCTTAGAAATGTGTTGTAACTTAAGTTGTAACATATTTAATAATAGTACCACTTCTCTATGGGGTGCCACAGGGATCTATTCTTGGCCCTGTTCTCTTTTCCTTGTATCTGCTTCCTTTGGGCTCAGTCATTGAAAAGCATAACATGTCGTTTCACCTTTATGCGGATGATTTACAGTTGTATTTACCTCTGAACCCAAAGGAAGGCTCAACACTCAATAAATTACAGAGCTGCATTACTGACATCAAGCAGTGGCTGGCACGTAACTTCCTGTACTTGAATGACAGCAAAACGGAATATATCCTGTTTAGTCCTTCTTTGCCAAATGCAGCCACGATGAATCTCGGAGTTCTGTCTCCTCTTTTTAAATCGCAGGTAAAAAACCTGGGGGTAACTTTTGACTCTAGCCTAAAATTTGACAAACAGATAACCTCTGTGGTGAAAACGAGCTTTTTTCAGCTGCGCCTCTTGGCCAAGGTGAAGCCCTTCCTCAGTCGGCAGGATTTTGAAAAGGCCATTCATGCCTTTATCAGTTCCCGCCTGGACTACTGTAATGCCCTTTATTTCGGCCTCAGCCAGTCTTCCCTCTCTCGCCTTCAGCTCGTTCAAAATGCTGCGGCGAGATTTCTACCTGACACGCCAAGACTTGAGCACATCACCCCTGTGCTGTCGTCTCTCCACTGGCTTCCAGTTCGTTTCAGAATTGATTTTAAACTTTTGTTGTTGTTTTTAATGCCATTCACGGCCTGGCTCCTCTATATTTATCAGAGATTTTAACTTTACGCAGCCATACAAGGGCCCTGCGTTCTTCTGGCCAGTTCCTTTTGGATGTTCCAAGGTCGAGATACAAACAATGGGGGGACCGTTCTTTTGCTGTTGCTGCACCTACGTTGTGGAACAAGCTGCCCCCAGACATCCGCACCACAACTGACTTTGGTCTTTTTAAATCTAAACTAAAAACTCACTTTTTTAGAATGGCTTTTAACCCTGACTAAGGCTTCTAAGTTTTAGGCTCATGTCAGTTAGTTTTATTTTGTTTTATCTTTCCTAATGGCTTTTATGCACCTTGCTGCTGTCACACCTCCTGTTGTATTCTTATGTATCTTTTGCTTTTATGTATTGTTCTTCCAGTATTGTTTTAGGTTGTTTTTATCCATAGTGTTCTTATTATTTTCTGACACTACTGTAAAGCACTTTGGGGGCCTTTTGGGTTACTGTAAAGGGCTTTATAAATAAACTTTGATTGATTGATTGATTGATTAATGATATAATAATCATTTAAAAAAAAAATTGTAACTGGTTTATTCATGATTAGTAAACCATCTAATAGACTAATAGTTTATAAATGCCTTACAAATGATCGTTATTCTAAAGTTTTACCGAAAAAAGTAATTCAGTTTAGTGTGTAGAGGTTGGCAGCATTTCGCCGAACAGAAACAGTTAATATAGGATATAATGTTTCTATTTGTGTGTAAAGTGGGTCCATATAGGTGAACTATCATCCTCATAAAACTTTGTTTTTCTTTTAATTAACCCTTTCACTTCCAGCTCAACTGTTTAGCAGAGGTCATCAGTAAATTCAGGGATATTTAAAGTCTTTTAAAAATAGAACAAATCAACTCAGTGTTTGTTTCTGTTAACATTTCAGGGAGCAGAGAAAACAACAAACAAACCAAAAAAACAGATTATTATTATAATTATTATTATTACTGTTATTTTATTTTATTTTCAGTGGGATGTATAAATGAATGTATGTCATTTGTTGTGATCCTGGAGAAACACCTTCTCGTTCTGTTGATACATTTGTTTTAACTGAATGACAATAAATTTGAATTTGAGTTTTATTTGATTTGATAACTCTTTGTTCTAAAATAAAAATCAGTTATGTTCTTTGTGGAGAAGGACAGTAAGCAGGATCCACCTGGACGTGCCGATCGGCCCTCACCTGTAGATGGTGTACTCGTTGGGCGCTCCTGAGAGAGGGTCGGTGGCGTTCCTCTTCCCAAAGTTCCCGGTCCACAGGACAGTGTCGTTGAGGATGACGATGGCGGACAGGGAGGGGAGGCTGATGGGGTTTATGGTCTGACGGAGCAGGACGTCCACCTGGAGGAGGAGAGCGGAGAGAGCTTTACTACTGAAGTCTGAAACTCTTCTGGAGTAACCGTGAAACTTAAAGGTGGACGAGCTGCTGACAAGCTAATGGACACGGCCCCTGGACCAGTGGTGGATGTCGCAGGTTGCTCCTTCAAATCAACGCCCCCGCTGATGCAGTAAATTTAAAAAGAAACTGGAAAAAACAGTAACCTACCAATTGTGACTTGTAACAATCAACTTGGACATTATTTTCAATAAGTTATGTGCAAATTTTCACCAAATTCTAATGAAATTTCGGGGGTAATTTCAAAGAAATAAGAAAAAACTTTGTCTAATTATTACCTAAGTGCGATGAAATTTGCGGACCTCTAAAGTATAGTGTCACCATGACTAAAACTAAAATATTTTTTGGAAGAAGACTAAAACTAAAATAAAGAGTGCTCAGAAATGCTCAGATGCAGAGAAGAAAAAAAACAAACAGCTGAATGTGGACATGTGGGTACAGTAAATTAAAATAATTATGAAATGAAAATGAATGACTGTGGGCATATTCCGGCCTCTTCCCTTTCAGTCTCCTGCAGCAAGACGAGGCTAAAATGTTGTGAAGTTTCATCGACTAAAACTCAACTAAAATGAAAACAGTTTAGATGACTATGTTTTGACTAAACTAAAAGATATTTTAGGCAATTTACTACACCTTAACCTCAATTAAAAAGTGCTGTTTAATTGAACAGTGCTCCAGGTCAGGTCTGATTAGTCACATGATGACCTCGCCGAGCTCGTCTCCATCAGCACGTGAGCTGCTTCAGGTCCAAACCAAGGACAGTTTAGACCGTTAGAAAAACGTGGACTGAAAATCAAAGCTGTCCTTGTGTTTTTGCTGGGAGCAGAACGGTGATTTAGCTCTGTGTTTTATGACCGCACTAATGTTTGTCTGCACAGGAGGTTCTTAAAATCCTGCAGAAACAACAGAGATGAGGCTGAGGAGAGGCCTCCAAACCCTCCAGAGCTTCATTATCCTTTAACCGAAGACTATCAAACATTAACAGCTCTCTATGACGGGAAACGATGTCTCCATTTCAAGGATGATTTCACATAATGACTGAAGAGCGAGGATATGATTTACAAATCCTTATTGACGATGTTTAAAGTTCAAGTTAATAAAATGTGTTGTTTTCTTGCAAATATTCTGTCATTTGAATTTAATGCCTGTACGTTTCAAAAAAGCTGGGACAGGGGCAATAAAAGAAAGAAAGGTGAGGAGTGTCAAAACTCCAGTCTGGATGAGACTCCAGTCTCATCCCACAGGTGTAGGGCTGAAATATATATCCGTTTCTTTTTCGAAAAAGCAACGATTTAAACAATAGATTTCCCCCCAGCTCCCCCTGCATTTACAAATTTCATTTTTACGATTGCACATGAATGCACCGCTTGGTTTCCACCAAACCCGTAGGCATATCGTATCAACAAAGACTAGACTGACCTGCTGCAGTCCACGGCTGCCTCCGCTGAACAGGGACTAGACTGACCTTCTGAAATACGATGTCAGGTGGTTTGCAGGCATCAAATTCGACCAAATATTACGAAATTTCACCCCTATTTCTGTTTTAAAGTGGACTCACGGTAAAGTTTGTTTCTGATGTTTCAAACTTTGCTCATGATGATCTCCACTGTTATACTGACTCACTCATCGTCTGAGTTCAGTCTTGAGTGGCTTAATTAATAACCAAAGTGAATACTAATAACAATTAAATCGCTGTACTGTTTGGAGGAATCATTCTTCCTGCGTGCGTAGAGAATTTTTCCTCCTCTGCTTTAATTGGGGACAGATTTAATGATGTTTTTAGAGGCAGAAGTACGAAACAAGTTTAATTAGTCATGCATTTTATGTCTAATACCTTCTATTTTGACCTTCAGAAAAGTAAAATGCACCATTTCTCATTTGCAAATCCAGCTGTTTCAATTGAGCTGAACTTTAAAGAATAATTTAGCTCATGTTTGTTTTTATGATTAACCCTCTGAGATCGTTTCATGCTCTGGAGTCTGGATAAAAATGCTTCAGTACAAAAACAACCATGGAAATATCACACATATTTATGATTTCACCTTTTAAAATAAGAATAATGATGTAAACTGGTGGCAGTGATGCTGTTTTAATAGATGGAGGTGAAAATGCAGTTCCAGATGCATTCAGACGTCACAGATGGCAGTAACAACATTAAAGTCTATAAAGAAAAACCATTTCTATTCATCACTGTCTCCGGAGAGACCTAATAAACCATCGCATAACTTTGGTTCTTATTACAAAAATATCCGATAATCTTGTGTGTTTAATATCCCAAACAGATTAACAAAGTCCAAAGGAAAGCTTCTGAGTTTACAGTCCACTGAATCTTTGTCAGTCTACTTATTGTCTGATCCACAGATTTGATTTGATTTTTATGTCTCTAACAAGCACAATCATAATAATAAACAGTATATGTAATAGAGAGAAAAATAGCAAAACTAATAAAAAATAAATTGCAAGTTTGAGAAGGAGCTGAGGAAGAACAAGACCAGCCCCCTCCTTAAAAACTTCCATGTTTCATCAAACATATGTAATCCACAAATTTATACATTTTAGAAGATTAAAACTTCGCGCTTAAAAATAAAATAAAACCCTGGATATAAACATACTAACTAAAATCCTTTCTAAAAGATATAATGAGCTGTACAGTTCAGTTTGTGTTAATCTTTGGTGTGAAGATTTTTAACACTTCCACGTTCTTATAATCCAGCTGACAGTTGACTGTGGAATATTTAGGAGTGAGGAAATGTCACCACTGGATTTGTTGCTCAGGTGGCATCCTATCACAGTTCCACGCTGGAATTCACTGAGCTCCTGAGAGCGACCCATTCTTTCACTAATGTTTGTTAAAGCAGTCTGCATGCCTAGGTGATGATTTTATACACCTGTGGACATGGAAGAGACTGGAACACCTGAGTATGACGATTTGGATGGGAGAGTGAATACTTTTGGCAGTATAGTTTATGTGACTTTCACTGAGTGCTTTGGAGTTTAAAAACTTATCCAACAGTTGCTGCTGAGTTTTGGTAATCATTGTTGGACACCATCAGTCATTAAAGGTGCTATGAGGAGAATCTGTTTCTGGCGACATTAAAGACTCTGCTACCCATGAGCACACGCGGCAACTGTCGTAAAGACGTGACCCAAGCCAAAGCGTGTGTTTGTTGTGATGCTAATGAATGTAGCTCGGACCTTCCTCAGAACTCTGCATTGCTTTACAACTTCTTTTTCAACAACTTACAGGATGCAAAGCCACGAGGTAATGTATCTCTTTCTAGTTACGTAGCGGTAGTTTTTGATGTGTGACAACAAGCAACTTTTGGAAAACTTAGTATCGTAGTTTTGTAGCTAGCTGTGTATCGCTACTTAACAGACAGTTGGACTTGAGTCATAGGGACTCGGACTCCAGGCGACTTGAGCCGATAATGAAACGACTTGCAACTCGACTCAGACTCGAGAGAAAATGTCTCCAGACTCGACTTGACTTGAGACAACATGATTCGGAAAATTGCACGCACTCAGGCTTTATACGAAGAGCCAGACAGGAGATATACGCCGCTCTTTCCTTTTAGCTTCACTTTATTGATGCTCCATTCACAGTACACTTGTCCGTCACCTATTATTGTCCCGCACACGACACAGTACTACACACATATGTTCCTACCACACACCTGCTTCTGCTACAGTGATGATCAGTGGGCAGGGTGTGCGGGTTTCAAATTGGCAACCGCTATGTCGTCTGTGCTCAAAGCTATTTTCTTTGCATATAAAGAATTTCAGTCTGATGGAAAACGAAGACACGCCAAGTGCACGACCTGCAACGCTTCGATAAGCGAAAAAGAGGGCACAACACCAAACTTTATCCTCCACCTGAGGACACATGAGGCCAAGTAAGTGAAACCTGCAAACGTTAGCCAGGTAGCTAACGTTCCCGCCATTGATCAATATGGCAGGAATGTTAGCCTGACCTGTGGTCAACATGAAGCTAGCAAAGCTAACATTAGTAAAGAGGGTGTACGTGTGTTTTATATGTGGGAAGATAAGGTTTCTCTCCTCAAGATAAAAATCTGAGTGCTTTTTGGGTGGACTGGGGAACAATGGTGTGGAACTCGACTCGACTTGCCCACAACAGAAAAAACTTGGGACTTGCTTGGGACTCGGATCGGAGGGACTTGGGTAATTGTCTGCTACTTAATAATAATAATATAAATTTGCTCTAGTTTTAATTGTCTTGTTCCTGAAGTTGAGTATCCAGGCCAGTCCAGCCCTGTCCGACCCGATCGTGAAGCTAAGGAATAGCATTTATAGATAACCTATTTTGATGCTATAAAACTCATCTTAAAGTGTGTATTTCCATCAGGCAGATATCTAAAAGGGAGACTTTTTTGTAATTACTTAGAAACTCCTCACAGTCCCTTTAATGCACCAGCCCAAACACACTGCGGAAGACTAAATGTTTACCAGTCGGATCAGAATTCAAACTCATTCATGAGCTCTGAATCTCAGCCTTCCCTCTGCAGACTCACTTTCATCCCACATATCTTTAATCTCCGTCTGTCCTGGCTGCAGCTTTGGTGTGAAGGATTATTACGGTCAGCCTGTATGTTTCCTCATACTTGAGCGTGGGCTGGACAGAAATATATCTACAACCTCTGGATTGATGCATGAGGATGGACGACCACCCCTCACCTTCTCCAAGGCTTCCTTCAGGCTGGGGATGGGATGCTCCAGCGGCAGCGGCTCGGGGAATCGAGGACACATCATTTCTGCTCCGGCGTTGCGTCCGTTCTCTTCTTCTGGGCGGTGATGGGAAATGAGAAAGGAGAGGGAGAAGCAGAGGGGGACAGGCGGTTATAATAGACCCTGGGTATTTGGGAGGGTAATGTATAGCTCAACATAATGCGGTCTCCGTGAGGCTTCATTAATTCCCTGATGAGCTCTGTTGATAATACAGGATGTAATTTGATGGAGTGTGTGACTTAGAAAAGAAGTGCATCCACTCCGGCTGTGAAATCTGCATCAGTGAGGATATTAGAATATATCACCCTGAACCTTCGGGCCAGCGTTTGTTCATCGACTGAAAAGAGGTGATATATGTGAGAAATGAGCTTTCAGAGCATAAAAGATGATCACACGGTCAGAAGAGCTTTTACCTTCAATAACATCACCTGATGTTCTCAGGTATAGAACCACACAGCACACAAGCTCTTAGGGCCTTGTTTTTATAATCTGCTCAAAAGACATGTGACACTTTTTAGATGTAAACACTTCAACCAAACTCTTGATTTATAAAAACACACACTGGAGGAAAAGGCACCAGGATGAGTATGACCCTATTTTAAAGGACATTGTTTACAGCATCGGTCCGCAATTAAGTTTGACCCCAGAACAAAATGTTTAATGCGATTAATTAAACATTTCTACCCTTTTTTTCCTAAAATAAAGAGTTTTTTCTAAGAGACAAAAAACATGAATCAGAAATAGGATGAATGTGGTTTTTTTATGGAATTATTTTATTTTATTTTTTTCAAATTTCACAGTAAAATAATACATCAAAAGAAGAGAATTAACAACCACAAAAAATTCCTAAAGTCACATTTTTTAAAAAATTTATGTAGAATTAATTTTTAAGGTTTTTAACCTCTCTTAAATAAAAAGAAAAGTTTTGGTTAATTAGAGAACAGAAAACTACAAACAAACCAAATAACAGATATTTTCTTGTTGCAGATTTAATTTTTTTTTAAGCTCGATGATACAAAAATGCACAAATATTAGACAAGGAAGATGTTTTTCTGAATAAAACAGCAAAAAATAATTTTAAATAAATGATACTAAGATTGACCCATATCATCATTTCAGTAAATGAGTTAAGTATTTAAAATTATAATAATAAGAAATAATAATAAAATAATAATAGGTTTTAGCTTTTCAACTTTTAAATCCCACACAAAGATAATATTAGTTCTTTTGGTGTGTCTGCAGTTTTTTCTGTATCCTAAAACACTGACAAAAAACAAACTTCTCCCAAACATTAGAGCTGGAAGTTAAAGGGTTAAGACATTTCTACCCCTTGTTTTTCCTAAAATAAAGAGTTTTATCTAAGAGACAAAAAACATGAATCATATGTCTTTGCACTGTTTGTACTATGATATAGGATGGACTTAGTTTATTTATTTAGTTTACTTTTTCAATTTTCACAATAAAAAAGCATCAAAAAAGGAGAATTAACAACCACAGAAAACATTTGCCGAAAGTCACATTTTCAAAATGCATGTATAATTAAGTTTTCTCACCAAAAATGTTTTTTCACTCTCTTAAATAAAATGAAGGTTTTGGTAAATTAGTCACACATCACCCCTTTGCGGCAGAAAAAGCCACATAGAGACCCATAGGTTAAGGGATATTGCAGGGAAGCACACATTTGTCTTCTATTGAAGGAGGTGATGTTGAAATGTTTTAAAATACTCGTTATTCTGATGATTTGTCAAAGTCAAATTCAATAAATTATATTGTTCATGATTTTTGTCTTGTATTGAGTTACAACTTAAATAGTATAAGGAAATCAGTTTCTTAATTTGATTTGAGTTGCCATAAGAAGGGATGTATACCACGGACGGTACGTTAATGTGGGTCAGTACCTGAATACTGTTAAGAATCTGGAAAAACGGTACTGTAATCGGTACTTGAACGCCTCTTCAACTGTCACAAAGTTATGACACTACCACCGTCAACAGGTGATGACGCAGCTGGCTCAAGCATGTTGGTGAGGGCTAAGCGCTCAAAGGTTTGAGCTAACTTTAGCAAAGTTAATGAAAACTCGGCCCGATGCAATCTTTGTCAGAGAGAAGTTGCGTTCAAGGAGGGAAATACTAGCAACATCACCAAACACTTGGAGCGCATGCATAGTATAAAGCTAAAGGACTGCTGGCTATAGCAACACGAGTGAAGTTAGCAGCCTGGCACATGGTTTTGTTTCTGCTATGTCAAGCCACGGTAAGTTTTTTGTCTAGTTTGTAGTCATCATTGCAGGATTGATT
This sequence comes from Scarus forsteni, assembly GCA_036419115.1. Classification (NCBI taxonomy): domain Eukaryota; kingdom Metazoa; phylum Chordata; class Actinopteri; order Labriformes; family Labridae; genus Scarus; species Scarus forsteni. The sequence goes on along the minus strand of JAZDUH010000103.1, from coordinate 503,440 downwards.
TTAGCACCACCATATATGGGTCTGTCTGTACATGCAGTCTGTTGGGCGGCATGAAGGGGTTTTGCCATCTCCTTAGCTTTCTTTTTGCCTCTGAGAAGCATTTGTAATACATTACTTCTATTCTGTTGAAGCTTTATTATTACCTTGTGGTAATAAAAAAGAGGTTGAATCTTTTAATATCTTGTAAAGTCTTTATTTTTTACACAAAATCACATGTTGTAGTATCGATAAGTATCAATACCAATAAGGAGTATCGGTATCTGTATTGGTATCGATAAAATCATAACGATATACATCCCTAGCCATAAGTTGAACCAAGGAGATAAATGTAAGTTCAGTTTACTTTATTTAAAAAAAATTACAGTCACATTTTTGAAATAAGCTCTAAAAATGCTTTTCATGAGTATAAAATAATGCAAGATTTAAGTTTAGTAAACGTAGCTGAATTAAACCCATGAAATTAATTTACACATGTTACCATATCTCTACATATTTACGTAACTTTAACTCAAATAAAGTAGTTTTCTAAACATAAACAGTATAATTTAATAAACTTAAATGATTCAAGGCAATCGGTTTCCTCAGATCATTTGAGTTGAACTTACTCATCGGGTTTTACAGTGTAACAACAAGGAAGGACACAGAGACAGAGCCACACAGTTTAGCAGGAAAAGCTTTTTCAAAAATGTAAAGTATCAGCTACTCTCTGGTAACTAATTACATTTATGAAGGAGTAATTCAGTTAGTAATTCAGTTACTTTTTTGGGAAAGTAACTAGTGACTATAACTAATTACTTTTTTAAAGTAACCTGTCCAACACTGCTTATGAACTGTGAACCACTGCCACTTTTTTTGGTGTCTTGTAAACCCATGAGGTTCAGGCATTGTGTGTGCATGACACACGAAAAAAGGATTGATCAATCAACCAATCAGTCAGTCGATCAATAAATTTATCAATCAGTCGAACAATAAATTAATCAATCAATAAGTCGTTAAATCAGTCGATAAATCAAAAAGTTCATAAATCAATTAGTCAATAAATCAATAAATTAATCAATTAATCACTTGACCAATCAATAAATCAATAAATCAGTCTATGAATCAATCAATCAACCAATCAATCAATCAATTAATCAATCAATAAGTCGTTAAATCAATTAGTCGATAAATCAATAAAGCAATCTATCAGTTAATCAATCAATAATTAAATCAATCAGTCGTTCAATCAATATCAATAAATTAATCAATTAATCAGTAGATCAATCAATCAATAGATCAATCAGTCGATCAATCAGCAAATCAATCAATCACTCTATGAATCAATCAATCAACCAATCAATCAGTCGATCAATAAATTAATCAATCAGTAAGTCATTAAATCAATAAGTCGATAAATCAATCAGTCGATAAATCAATAAATCAATCAGTCCATCAATCAATCAATCAATTAATCGATCAATTAGTAAGGCTTGGTGAGGTCCAATTAAGACACCATGATGATGGGGGGATAAAATCACCACCTGAAATAAATACTGTGGTGACGGAGAGGCCTGTGGTCGTGTGAGGTTTGAGGTAAAAATATAATAAAAGAAAGAAGCGTTTCATTTCAGTCTGATTTTATCCTCTCGAGGCCTCGATCATGTTAATTTGGCCTCGTTTGTTTGAAGACCTGACTCCTCCGAGATAAAATCACATAATTATGAGCTGGTTTTATCTCTTAATAACACGGCCTGTGTCTGAGATTATAATCTATCTGTGATTAGATTCAGCAGAGCGTTTTGAATTTTCTCTTTCTGTATCAAACAAAGTGAAAATGATGGAATAACTTTCCCGCTCAGAGATGAATTCAACCCTCGAGTGTTTCCGTCTCTCTGATTTTCCTCCTGATGAGACGTAACATCCAGCAGATTGAAACCTTCTCCCTGACAGATTAAAATGAGCCCTCCTCCGAGTGTGTTTTGGCGGAGGAGTTCCTGAGACAGATGGTTCTCAGCACATGTTCATCTCCGCTCTCGTTTATCAACTTCAGGATGAGACACAAGACGAGGGTCTGAAATACAAGAGCTCTGAATCTGTGAGGAGAAGACGGCCTGTTAGCGTTTTCACACATCGAGAATCATGAAACTCTTATTTATTGGTTTATACGCAGAGTCATAAAGTGAAGTTTGACGAGCCCAGCTCCAGAAAATCATCATGAGTTATGACAGCAGGCAGTCAGATTTATAAATATTGGGATCTTATTGCCATTTCAGAGACATGCTCTTTCCAATATTCTCAGTAAGTTTGAGACGTTATTCCAGCTAGTATGTTAGCCACGTAGCAAAAGTCAGAATAGTTGATAACAGAAAAAGTCAAATCAGAGAAGTCTCCATCTTAAAGATGCTGTGAGGAGTTTCTAAGTAATTACAAAACAGTCTCACTTTTAGATATATGCCTGATGGAAATACACACTTTAAGATGAGTTTTATAGCATCAAAATAGGTTATCTATAAATGCTATTCCTTAGCTTCGTGGTCGGGTCGGACAGGGCTGGACTGGCCTGGATACTCAACTTCAGGAACAAGACAATTAAAACTAGAGCAAATTTATATTATTCAGACAGAGCACCGGGCTGTAAGTAGCCATATATAGCCGGCTACAAAACTACAATACTAAGTTTTTCAAAACTTGCTTGTTGTCACACATCAAAAACTACCGCTACGTAACTAGAAAGAGATACATTACCTCGTGGCTTTGCATCCTGTAAGTTGTTGAAAAAAGAAGCTGTAAAGCAATAGAGAGTTCGGAGGAAGGTCCGGGCTACAACACAACAAACACACGCTTTGGCCTGGGTCACGTCTTTTGGTGCGTTCAAGTTGTAGTCAGAAGTGGGAATTTCACAGTTCCGAGTATGAAACTGCAACTGGAACGCCCCCGAAATCAGAATTTCCTACTGGGAACTTGGTGAAACCTCGCCACCCCCGAGTTGACAATGGAAGATGGATGCCCCCAGTGTGAACAGTTATTTAGCTCCTGTAATAATCAATTTATTTGCACTTCTGACTGGGGTGTGTCGCTCTAGATCAGCTGTATACATAGTATTGTTAGACTTATATTTACAAAAATGCTGCCATAGTGATAATCACATTCTTCATACAACAACCCAGGACGTGCTAACAACAGCTTACTATAGCCTGGTAGATTGGCATGTTTTTTTCCGACTTCAACTGGAACGCTGATAAGTCGGAGATGATGTCACTTCCAGTTCTGAGGTTACTGGAATGCAGCATTACAACAGTCGCCGTGCGTGCTCATGGGTAGCAGAGTCTTTATGTCATCGGTAATAGATTCTCCTCACAGTCCCTTTAAGATCATATTCCAGAGTCTTAAAATGGTTCATCTTTATATGCTTTTACCTTCTCATAAATCACTCCAGTTTTTTCAAGTTTCCCTGTTTAATTCCTTTTTCACTTTTTTTTTTTTTTTTTTTTTTGTAAGATTACATTTTGGGCATTTTTGTGCCTTTGTTGATAAGAAAGAGAGATAGTGGGGCTGCCACTATTAGTCGACTAGTCACGATGACCTCAATGATCAAAATCGTCAACAACTACTTTAATAGTCAATGTCGTTGTTTGTTTTTTTAACTGTTGTTCCCTCTCATAATTGCCTCTATGCCCTCTGCTCTCTTGTCTGCATTTCTGTCCGTGAAGCACATGTGCAGTTGTTGTAATCTGGGTCAGCCGCGATGTCACCGGTAGAGTATCGTGGCCTGCCAGAAACAGAGCTCAAAAGTTTGGGAGCATTTTACGAAAACAAAAGAGAAGAATGTAAAATCTGCAAGGCAGAACTTTCCTTCCATGGCAGAACAACGGTGATTCATAAGCATCTGAAAAGGAAGCACGTTGTGGCTGATTCAATTTCTGATGAAGGGGGACAGTCGACTCGATAAGCTAATTGGCTAGTTAGCTGCAAACATTAGCATCAACAGTATGGTGACCAGACGCCCTGATTTCCAGGGCCAGTCCCTGTTTTGGATGATCTGACTCCGGTTAAAGCTGTCCCTGAAAATGTGCCTGATTTCAGTGTTTAACTATTGTTCATCTACTAGAACAAAGGTTATTACTACAGCCGTGTAGGAAGCAGAAAACGTTGGGGGCAGGCTGAGAGCAGACAAATTCCACTGCACGAGAAAGTGCCGCGCAGCGCAGTGGTCTTGCTCCGACAGACAAACCCCACTGAAAGCGGTGCGCTGAGAAGCGCCGGGGGGGGGGCTGATCCCAGAGAGCCACAGGCTCTCATGAGAATAGCAATGTCACACGCTCATAAAGCATGTTATAGACTGAGAAAATAAATAAACAACACCTCACTTTGCTTCTCTAAGGTCCCTTTGCTGATCCCAACCACACAGCCTTGTAATTTATTCAACTTCTATCCACCTATGTCCTTGTAGAAAAGATGTTTGGTGTCATGTATACAGTGTTATATATTTCTGAACCTCTAAGAATCACTTCTCTTCGTCCATGGTGTTGTGTTGTCTCTGAGACCCTCTGAGCGACTGCTGACCTGATGCTCGTGCCTTCGTTTGTGACATAATGACAAACTATAGAGAAAATGTACGTGCAAGAGTCCGTGCATTGTGTTTTATTTTGAAACTTCTGGACACTCCACATTTTCTGCAGAAAATAATTTGAATTAATTGATTTAATCGATACATTGCCCAGCCCTACTATCACTATTTAAAGGCACCAGTAATGAAAGCTGTATACTAACGATCACCCTGCTTTAGTACATGTTACTTCAGCTGATGGAGCACTAGTCTGCACTTTTGGCACTCAGTTTTTGTCTCCCTCTCAGATCTGCACACAGTGCTCTCCACCGTTCGTTCTCACCTGGCGGCAGCTTTGGCAGCTGAAACTGCCAGAAGAAACAGCCGGTCATCACCAGAGAGAGCACGAGGAAGAACACCAAACCCAGCTGGCTCCACTTCACCTTCATCTTGTTCTTCTTGGTGAGTCCTTCAAACTTGACGGTGGGAGCAGCAGCAGGAGGAGGAGGAGGAGCTTCAGCAGGAGACGGCTACAAGACAGAAGGAAACAAAACGAGAGCGAGTCAGAAAAGAGTTCGGAGGATCTTTGGATATTTTCCTTGCAGGCTCTGAGGTGATCAATAATGGATTCTGCAGATATTTGGATCTGCAGGATTTTCAGACTCATGTTCGCTGATCCAGTTTCTTTTGTTAAGAGTTTCTACTGAAGGCAACAAAAAATGAACTCTTCTTCACTGTGAAAAGGTTGTAAATTTGACAGGAACTAACTGGCAACAAGATGCCGGTAAGTTACTGTAAAATTTATGGGGTGGTGCCCACATGAGAAACTGTGCTGGTCAATCCATGAATCAACTAATCAATCAATCTTTATTTGTAATGCTCCAATTCATAACAAGTGTGTTCTTAAGACATTTTGTAATAGAGCATAAAACTCTTCATTTTATAGATACACATATCTGCAGCAGGAAACTTGAATGTGGATCCCAGTCTCATGATGAACAGCAATCCACACCATGCTGTGTTGGTGTGAGGGTGAAGGAAGGGATGTAAGAGGAGACAAGTGGACTAAAGTAAGAACTAAAGTTAGAGACAGATCCATGAACCATAGACCTGTCGTCTGATTTATTAGAGGTTAGCCTCTTGAGATGCTACATCTGGTTTCAGGAGGGTCCTCATGTCTGAATGGTTGTGGTGATCATTTTATAGAAGTATAATCAATGATATTCTTACTGAAATAAAAATAAGAATGCACGATGTTTACAAGTTGTACCTGATTGCAAAGGTGACTAATCAGGCTTTTCAACAGTGGGAGTAGTGTTTCAAAATTTCTTTTGATGAGCATAGTTTTCCAAGTGTTGCATCATAAACTGGCTAAAAGTGGCTTGAATTTTGTTTCTGCTTGTTAGATTATGTTTTCATGATCGCATTTGAATTCAAGATGTTTAAATATTGATAAAACAGCTTCTATTGATATACAGGGTGTCCATAAAGTCTCTTTACAATTTAAAACATTTATCACAAAGGCAGTTGAAGAGATATCTGAACCAGATTTGTTTTATTTTAATCAGTGTTTATTAAAGTTTTTATTCACATTAAAATGTTGTGTTTCAAATATTCTGTTAATGGAAGGAAAGCTGTTAAATGAACCCCTACTCCTCAATTGAAGGCTCAATGTGTACCTTGGTTTATTGGGACAAAATCAGATGTGCAGACTCAGCGAAATTACAGAACTTAGTATGGAAGAGATCCACACTTTGCCTTAAATTCGTGCATGGTACAAGAAATTTATGGAGACAGGGACAGTGTTGGATAAAGGAATGAGTGGGTGAGCAAAAACATCTGAGGAAAGACGAGCCTTTCCTTCCATTAACAGAATATCTGAAACATGACATTTTAATGTGAATAAAAACTTTAATCAACGCTTATCAAAATAAAATAAATCTGGTTAAGATAGATCATCAACCGACTTTGTAATATATGTTTTTATATTGCAAAGAGACTTTATGGACACCCTGTATATTAGTCACATTTAGGACACTTAAAATCTTAAAATGGGACCCTTGATAGCCAAAGTTGGTCAAACTGTTCCTGCACTCCTCTGTTGAAGAGCTCCTATCTGAGGTTGGAGGTACAGTGAACATGCACTGAAGCCTCCTGCAAACGGCCCATAGGCAAAGCTGCACTCAGCATTACTCACCACCTGATGCTTCAGCAGGGAGATGATTACACACAAAACAGATCTTCTTATAACTCAGTCCACATCCTGCACTTCTGAAAAGCAGCTAGCTCTACAGCTGAAGGGATCCCTGCCTTCCAAATCTGCTAAACGGTGTCCTGCAGAGGTCTTCCAGAGCAGGAGAAAGGCACCGACACGGACTCCCATCTCTGATTTCTCACTGACTGTGCTGTAATCCCAGGCCCATCAGCGCTCGCCGTCCCTCACAATTCAATTTCCTCTACTGCAGCCACAGGCCGCTGACATCATAATCCCCAGATTTACTCCACCAAAGCGGTCGGGGGGAAGTCTTAATCCCTAATCCCCTGCGAATCAATTCACTCCAGTCCAGCCTCGCCTCGTGAAGCCCACCGCAGAGCCGCACGAGCCTGCTAAAGATGGCAGCCAATGAGGCGACGCCGGGCCGAGGGGAAGTACGGGTGATACTACGGCGCCCTTTAGCTGAGGCGTGACCCGAACGGTGCAGTCGGCCGGGGCAGAGGATCTGGATCAACTGGAAGAGGGGATGATGATGTCTGTCTACAAGGTCTTCAACAAGAGCTGTGCGCTGACAGAGGGGCTGAACATGAAAATAAGAGGCTGTTAAAAATACACACTCAGAAATACACTTTATCGCCAAAAGTATTCGCTCACCCATCCAAATAATCAGAATCAGGTGTTCCAGTCTCTTCCATGGCCACAGGTGTATAAAATCATCACCTAGACATTTCCTCACTCCTAAATATTCCACAGTCAACTGTCAGCTGGATTATAAGAACGTGGAAGTGTTTGGGAACCACAGCAACTCAGCCACCAAGTGGTAGGCCACGTAAACTGACGGAGCGGGGTCAGCGGATGCTGAGGTGCATGGTGAGAAGAGGTCGCCAACTTTCTGCAGAGTCAAGCCTCACATCACCAAGTGCAATGCAAAGCGTGGATGCAGTGGTGTAAAGCACACCGCCACTGGACTCTAGAGCAGTGGAGACGCGTTCTCTGGAGTGACTAATCACGCTTCTCCATCTGACAATCTGATGGACCAGTCTGGGTTTGGAGGTTGCCAGGAGAACCATACTTGTGGGACTGCATTGTGCCAAGTGTAAAGTTTGGTGGAGGGGGGATTATGGTGTGGGGGTGTTTTTCAGGAGCTGGGCTTGGCCCCTTAGTTCCAGTCAAAGGAACTCTGAATGCTTCAGCACACCAAGACATTTTGGACAATTCCATGCTCCAACTTTGTGGGAACAGTTTGGAGCTGGCCCCTTCCTCTTCCAACATGACTGTGCATCAGAGCACAAAGCAGGTCCATAAAGACATGGAGGACAGAGTCTGCTGTGGATCAACTTGACCGGCCTGCACAGAGTCCTGACCTCAACCCCATAGAACACCTCTGGGATGAATTAGAGCAGAGACTGAGAGCCAGGCCTTCTGGTCCAACATCAGTGTGTGAGCTCACAAATGCTCTTCTGGAAGAATGGTCAAAAATTCCCATAAACACTCCTAAACCTTGTGGACAGCCTTCCCAGAAGAGTTGAAGCTGTTATAGCTGCAAAGGGTGGACCCACGTCAGATTGAACCCTGTGGATTAGGAATGGGATGTCACTTAAGTTCATATGAGAGTCAAGACAGGTGAGGGAATACTTTGGCAATATAGTTTATTATGTATGAATGTTTGTTTTCCCCCTTTCACACATGTATATTATGCAGCAAGCCAAGCTAGCTTACAAGCACTAACATTTAGCTACTTATGTGCACTTTCCTTTGGTTATTGTTAATGCTGTGACTTTGTTCTGTGCAGGATCTGGAGTGAGCTGGGAGGCTCATGCTGTTGTTATGTAAATATTTTCTCTTATCAGAGTAAATGTGGCCAAGAGAGACTTCCGGTGCCGCCCTATATATTTTTTTCTTTTCATTATTATGACCCTCGTCAGAGGACCAGTCTACCTGAAGAGCTGAGAGCAGCACCTACTGTTCAAGAAAACTCAAGACCTACCTTTTTAATCTGGCTTTTAGCTGATTATATTTATTATTATTTTACATTATATTGTAACTTATTTTAACCCTTTAATTTTGTTTTATTTCTACATTTCAGTTCAGGTTTTTTATTTGTAATTTTAATCTTTGTTAAATGTTTTTCCTTTCATTTTCCTATTTTAGCTGATTTTATCATGCACCTGATGTTACGCTTTCTCATTTTACCATATTATTTATCTTTTATTTTATGTTATATTATTTCATTTATTGACTTATCTAACCCTCTAGTATTTTTCTAGTATTTTTAACTATTATTTCAGTTTTAACCACTGTTATTCCTTAGTTTTAATTCAAGATAGAATTTCCTCAGTCCTCTAATTTAGCTTATAATCAGAATTTCCTTTTTATGTCTTTGTGTGTTTGAGTGAGTGAGTGTGTTTATTGAATGTGGTTAGGGTGATGGGGGGGTTGTGGGGGTCTTATGTTTTAACTTTATTTAATTATGGAATTTTCTGCTTTTTATTGCACTTATTGTTATTTCGTTTTATTTTTTTTATTTCCTATGTAAAGCTCTTTGTATTACAAATTCCTGTATGAAAAGTGCTATACAAATAAAGTTTGTTTGATTGATAATTCTACATATCCACTGTGCAGGAAAGCCACCAGTTACATTAATCCTGTTCGTTTTAAGCAGTTTATTGTTGTGTTTTCCTCCGGTTGATGTCTGGATGTGGAACCATTTGTCCCATTGGGGATAATAAAGTTATCCTTGAACCTTCAGGGCTGAAAAAATGCTCGAGGACTCAGATGCATATGCGGTGATAGATCATGTTTCTTTTTCTTCAGGTGAACTGCTGCCTCCCATTAGAGCATCACGGAGCTGTGCAGACAGCTGATGCACGAACATCACGCAGCAGAGCCCAGCTGTGACAGCTGTACTGATGAACGCCTTTTCAGATGATCATATGTGTAGATAATTAAAATATAATCTCAGACTTTAGACTTTACCGTCCCCACTCAGCACTGTCTCCATCCCTCTGACATCGTCCACTTCACTACATCCACACTCAGAGAGGTCTTTTCGGGGCAGGGATCAGGCTTTTCTTGGGGCGAGACCCTCATTGCTGTGTTTCTGCCTCCTGAGGGGGGTGGGATGAGGTTTATGTTTGGTGGAGTGTGATGTCCTGCTCTGTTGAAGCATGTATTGGTCCTGTAGTTCAAATCCATCAGGCTTCAATTACTGCTGAAGCTGTGAGGGCTAAACGAGGGAGTTTGTGGTTGTTTTTAACAGGTTACATGTTGAAGAAGCAAAAGGGAGTAAAGCAGAACTCTCTGTGAGTGCGTAGGAAGTGTGATGAAGTCAGCTCTGAGTGAGAAACAGAGGGCCCTAATTTCCTCGCCCAGGGGGCGCAGAGCCGGCGCACCACGCGCAGTGTTTATTTTGTCTGGCGCACCGCCATGCGCTGCCAATTTGACAATTTGGTAGACCGTCTGTGCAGAGATGGGTGTGACGGTGCACCAGGGGGAGGTGTCGACAGATTCATGTTGGCGCAGTGACAATTTCGTGCCAAAAAACTGTGCGGAAGGTGCGCTGAAAGCTCGCCAGCGCCAACCTGGTCTATTCTCGGCGCAGGCGAAGCTCACCCTCCGTAGCTGTAATTTGGTGACTGGGGCACATGTGTGCACACGTCAACAAAGCCTCAGAGGCAGGTTTCCAGAGTGTCAGGCACATTTTAATGCAATAAATAATCACAGCAATCACTATTTAATGTAACCGTCTGAACCAGCATATACATTTGTATCTATATTAACTGTCCCGTCACATCTGATGTCGGATTAAAGCCGTTTGTCATAATGGAAACTTAAAGGGCAACTCCGTTTTTTTGACACCTGGACCTTATTTTTAGGTTTGTGCATGCTCATATACTACTCAGACAAACATTGTGCAGTTCGGAGTCCTTCAGAAGTTATTTAGATCCAACCGATTTAGCCGCACTTAGCGGGGGCCACGGCAACGGAGCTTCAGCGCGGGACATAATCTCTGCAAAATCGCTCATTTCGACTATATTTTTTCATCCATCACCAGTGTTATCATAAAGTCAGCTCGTCTACCGTCTTCAGGTGGGTCAGCTGACCTGGTAAACAAATTTTTGATGACGTCATAGCCGCGCGACACAAAGGTACCGGTGACTTACTTTTAGCCGGCATTGCTGAGCAACATGGCAGAATATTTATCTGATGCCGAAGAGTCACACTACGACGACCGGTTTGAGCCTGAGTACACGGACGAGGAGCTCCATGAAAGAAGAATGTGGAGGGAGAAAGACGAACAGCTGGCTCGAGAACAACAAACAGGAGCACGTCCATGACTCAATGCGAACTGGTGGTGCGCTTGTCGACAGTGTTCGCCTATAGCAACAGAAGAGGAGTGTGTTAGCTGCACAGAGTGGGACTTGAAACCGGCTGACAAGCGTATGGATCTATCCAGGAATATATGTCTGACTACTCTGGAGGATTTCTCTGCAATGACAAACCGGGCTGTGGTAGAGACGAGCGATTTTGCAGAGATTATGTCCCGCGCTGAAGCTCCATTGCCGTGGCCCCCCACTAAGTCTTGGCTAAATCGGCTGGATCTAAATAACTTCTGAAGGACTCAGAGCTGCACGATGTTTGTCTGAGTGAGTATATGAGCATGCACAAACCTAAAAATAAGGTCCAGGTGTCAAAAAACCGGAGTTGCCCTTTAACCTGACGGCAGCTGGAAGTTTGATGCACATCTTACAAGTCAACTTGAAACTACTTAGAAACTTCTCATAGCATCTTTAAGTACATACATACAGGATTTCATTTTATGCAATCTTTTACGACTATTTGAAGTTCTCTGGAGCAAAGACAAAATATTTAACAGCATGATGAGATTTGTTGGTTTACAGCAAGTCTTCAGTTGCTCCCTGTTTCATTTTGCTTTTAGATGTCTTAAGTGTGCCCATTTAAGACTTCAAATTTTGCATAATAGCTTGAACATGGGTAGAGCTTAAAAATGCAAAATTAAATAATAAAAAAAGAAATAAGGAGAGAAAAAATTTGAGGAAGTTCCTGTTAATCAAATTACTTTTTTAAGGCAATTGGTTTCCATTTTTTCTTTTCTAAGGCCAACTTGTTAGATTTTCGGACAGGATGTTTTTAGCAGGAGAATCATCCTCCGTGTCGTCAAAGCCTGAGACTCATTCAATTATTCGAGCACTGAAGGGACCTTTCAGATCCAGGAGCAGGAGCCAGGGAGGCTAAATCAGATTTTAGGTTTTTCATCACCCTGACGTCTTGCTGATGTGTCTGGTATTTAATTCTCCGTGTTAGCCAAACACCAGAGCCCCAGACTGAAAGGAGTCTAATTTGTTTATGACACCAGATTAAAAAGTGTCACCTCCCAGAGCGGGGACAGCAGATGAGCCCGTCTCTAATAAAAAGACTTTTCGATTGAATCTGCCCACGTTCACCTCATCATATCTGGAATGTTTATCCAGCTCCTGGTCCTGCTTCACGAAGACGGCGTGGGCTTAGTCACATGGTATCAACGGTTAGTCCGAGGTCACGGATGTATTTGGATGATGATACTGGAGTTCTGATGAAGCCACGTGGGACAGGGAAGTGTGAAAGCTCCCTGCAGATGAGCTGGTTGCATAACCTGTGATAGCAGGGGGATGGGACAGCTGTCCTGCCGCACACACACACAAACACACGCATATGCACACACAAACACACACACACTGTAATTTAATGTCATCATGCTGTAATTCAGTCTCGGGGTCTGTGCTGTAATTCTGCTCTCAGCTCAGTGTTTCTGTTTGTTTGTTTGTCTGTTTGTTTACCATCAAAGTTAAAGACAAACAAAGAAACAGCTTCTCCATTAACCCTTTAACTCCCAGCTCAACAGTTTGGTCAATAAATTCAGGAATTTCTAATATGTTTAAAGATGCTATGAGGAGTTTTTGAGTAATTAAAAAAAGTCTCCCTTTTAGATATATGCCTGATGGAAATACACACTTTAAGATGAGTTTTATAGCATCAAAATAGGTTATCTATAAATGCTATTCCTTAGCTTCACGGTCGGGTCGGACAGGGCTGGACTGGCCTGGATACTCAACTTCAGGAACAAGACAATTAAAACTAGAGCAAATTTATATTACTCGGACACGTCATCAAAAACTACCGCTACGTAACTAGAAAGAGATACATTACTTCGTGGCTTTGCATCCTGTAAGTTGTTGAAAAAAGAAGTTGTAAATCAATGCAGAGTTCTGAGGAAGGTCTGAGCTGCATTCATTAGCATCACAACAAACACACACTTTGGCTTGGGTCACGTCTTTATGACAGTCGCCACGCGTGCTCATAGGTAGCAGAGTCTTTATGTCTTTATATTTACCTATTTATTACCTCCCCCAAAGGTTATGTTTTCGAGAGAGTTTGTTTTTCTGTCTGTCTGTCTGTGAACAAAATAACTCCTTCGGATCCGCCATGACAAAAAATGTGATTTTTGTGAATAACTACTGAACTAAAATAGATATCATTATGAATCCAGTTGTTAATAGTATGTTTTCATGGTCAAGGAATCTAAATATTTAGATGAAATAAAGCTAGGACTAATATTTATGGTGAAAATGACAATATGGGAGAGGACTGTGGCGCTGGTGGAGGTCTGCGCTCTCCGAGTGCTTTTCTATTTTTCTTATAGTATGATTATGTATTTATTTTAATCTAATTTCTTATCAAAAATTATTATCTAATTTCTTATTTTTTCATTGTTATTTTAGTCTTTTATATGTATATATATATATTAATAATGAGCAGCAAATTGATAAATAGATTGCTGATTATTACGTAGAGGGGGTGGGTGTAAATAAGATTAACTTCCACTCACTCCTTTTTGGATATGTGATTCATTTAATCTCTTGATACGTTTTGTTTTTTATTTTTCATGCCGTTGGCTTCTGTAGAGTATTTTTTTATTTTTATTACTATTATTTTTATTGTTATTCTGTTCAAAATAAACTTTACTACTACTACTACTCGTCTTAGCTCCAGTGTTTCCTCATTTTTTATGAAAGATGGCATTTCCTCTTGTTCTGTTTTCTGTTGGAATCTCTTCTTCATGTCTTTGTGTGTGTTTTTGTGTGAGTGCGTGAGCTGTATGTGTGTGTGGGTTGTATTTTTCATTGTATACAATTTTCTCCTTTTTATTATTTTAATTTATTTTCTTCATTTCTGTGTGAACCACTTTGTGCCACATTTTGAATGAAAAGTTCTATACAAATAAAGTTAGATCGATTGAAGGTGTTGAACCTGCATTACCTCCTTCACCGCCCCTCTGCTCTGAGATCGAGTCCGTCTAACTTTGTGTCTGCAGAGTTTTAGTGTTTACCTGAGCCTGAACTCCGTCCACCGAGGCCTCCACCAGGACTTTACTCCCCGTCTTCCCCATGGTTCGTCCGCTCCAGCAGCTGCAGAGAAACAAAACCAGGTGTTCAGTCATCTGCTCTGTTTGTCGGCTTTATTTTGGGCTGTTTCTGTGCCGTGGCAGGTTTAGTATCTTCAGCGTGCTGCTGATTTGTCCAATGAAACCGTCACAGTGTATCACAGCAAAGCACTGAGACGAGAGATCAACTGAAGCACAAAGAGTTTTTCTGCCATGCTGGAGTTTATCAGCTGCTTTTATCAACATCAGGATTACATAAGAGAAAAGTTAGATTCAAACAGTGAGAGGGAACCTGCAGGGATAAATATCATCATTCACTCTGTTTGTTTTTTTCTGAATATTTCCACTGTTTATGAGCTTCAGATTGAGTATTCATTTAGAGTAAGACCTTGTTCTTTGGCTATAGGGATGAAACAGTTACAGGTAAAATGGTAAACCACACTTATTATCACATTAGCATTTTTTTATTAGTAATAATATTAACTGTTCAAAAAATAAAGCTCACAGTGATTCAAATGTTTATGTATAGTTATTGCATAGTGTAAGTGTAGTTTATGTACAGAGTTATTGTGTGCTAACAGCGTGGTTATTTACACTGTTTGATGTTGATTTCTGTACTTTAAATTTATTACAATAATTATTATTTGTTCACCTATTTAGAGGTTTTTTTGTGGTAATAGTACTTTGTTTGTCATAATTTTTGGATGTAAGTTATTTATTTGTTGAGCATGGGAATTTAGTGACACATTTTCTTATAAATTAAAGACAATGGTAAAAACAATGCTATTAGATTTCTTAAGTAAGCAGATGTAAATCGCAGATGGAGGGAGGCATCATATGAAATCTCGTATGGGGCCCAGCATTAGATAGAGACGGCTTTGCATGCACACGCACACTCGTGCACATTTGCATACATATAATGCAACAGCATAGGAGCATGCAGCATTAAGAGCAATTTCAGTTTCACGTGCAATTCAACAAATTAGTAATCAGGGTAATCGATATTGTGATGTTTCAGTGGAGTATGGAGTGTGTAATAGTGCACGACTTATACATTCAGGCAGTTTGCAGAGTTTTCCAAAACAGTCCAGCCGCAGATCTCCACTCTCAGCTGACTGTCTTGGAGACTCTACACCTCCAACATCAGAAGGAAGTGACGTCATGATCACCTACAACGTCAGAAGGAAGTGAGGAAGTTTGCTTTGTCTGTTTGTCTTGTTTTGTCTTGCAATAAAATAAATAAATAATAATAATAAAAAAAGGTTGTAATGGGACGCTAATATTAAAGTTACTGTCTTGAGAGTTTTTGATTATCACTTATTTATATTTTATCAGTTTATAGTTGTCATTTACATGATTAAAATAAAGATATCAATCCATCAACTATCAGTCATTGAGATATTTCATTCATGAGAAAGTTTCATGTCTAAAAAAAGAGGACGGACAGGCTTAGGACGTCCTGTAGAGAGACTGAAGCTGTCCTCATTCAGGAGTATGCAGAGAGTAAAGATCACAGCACAGATCAGTGTTGGATAAGCCAGACCAAACACATGTGAGAAAGAAAACCAAAGCTAAGATTCATTCTTTGCCGGTCTGGATCGTCCCTCACGCTCCGCCTGAAGGCCTCTTTGCAGCCTCGTTAAAATGCAGGACGATGCTGCCAACTTCCTAAAATGTTTACAGCGGCACAAACGTCTGGAGAACAGAACTAATGACAGAATAACTCTCACAGTGTAGACATCAGGCCCAGAGTAATGCTCGGCTGTTCCCTCTTTCATAATGAGCTCTTAACAAGTTTGGACCATTTATTTTCTGAACTTTGTTTTTCACATCCATCATTTATGTCCTCGCTAAAGCAGCAGATTGCTTCAGCTTTTGTTTACAGCTGCTCTTTTTACATCAGCGTTTAATAAGCTACACTTTATCGCCAAAAGTATTCGCTCATCCATCCAAATAATCAGGATCAGGTGTTCCAGTCTCTTCCATGTATAAAATCATCACCTAGGCATGCAGACTGCTTTAACAAACATTAGTGAAAGAATGGGATTTAAAGTTTTGATCACAGCTGGATTATAAGAACGTGGAAGTGTTTGGGAACCACAACAACTCAGCCACCAAGTGGTAGGCCACGTAAACTGACGGAGCGGGGTCAGCGGATGCTGAGGCGCATAGTGAGAAGAGGTCGCCAACTTTCTGCAGAGTCAATCTCTACAGACCTCCATACTTCATGTGGCCTTCAGATTAGCTCAAGAACAGTGAAGAGAGCTTCATGGATGGGTTTCCATGGCCGAGCAGCTGCATCCAAGCCTCACATCACCAAGTGCAATGCAAAGCGTGGATGCAGTGGTGTAAAGCACGCCGCCACTGGACTCTAGAGCAGTGGAGACGCGTTCTCTGGAGTGACCAATCACGCTTCTCCATCTGACAATCTGATGGACCAGTCTGGGTTTAGAGGTTGCCAGGAGAACCATACTTGTGGGACTGCATTGTGCCAAGTGTAAAGTTTGGTGGAGGCGGGACTATGGTGTGGGGTGTTTTTCAGGAGCTGGGCTTGGCCCCTTAGTTCCAGTCAAAGGAACTCTGAATGCTTCAGCACACCAAGACATTTTGGACAATTCCATGCTCCAACTTTGTGGGAACAGTTTGGAGCTGGCCCCTTCCTCTTCCAACATGACTGTGCACCAGAGCACAAAGCAGGTCCATAAAGACATGGAGGACAGAGTCTGCTGTGGATCAACTTGACTGGCCTGCACAGAGTCCTGACCTCAACCCCATAGAACACCTTTGGGATGAATTAGAGCAGAGACTGAGAGCCAGGCCTTCTGGTCCAACATCAGTGTGTGAGCTCACAAATGCTCTTCTGGAAGAATGGTCCAAAATTCCCATAAACACTCCTAAACCTTGTGGACAGCCTTCCCAGAAGAGTTGAAGCTGTTAAAGCTGCAAAGGGTGGACCGACGTAATATTGAACTCTATGGATGAGGAATGGGATGGCACTTAAGTCCATATGCCAGTCAAGGTAGGTGAGGGAAGACTTTTGGCAATATAGTGTTAGTCTGCATTAGCCAGTTGTATTGAAAAATTCCCCCAAGAAATACCATGCAGAGAAAACAACTACTCCCCATCCACATGTAAATGATAAATCAAGGTAAGAAAGCTGTGCCTACAGTAGACAGACTATATGTTGATGGAAAACTATACAAAGATAGGGACACCACACCCTGGCTCTTCTAACTCCAGTCACAAACTTAAATAACACACAGACAATACATTAGCTAAAGTTGGAAGTTTTTAAAGACTTTAGATTTATGATTTCCTAAGAGCCCGCAGATAAATACTGAATCTAAGCCCCTGCTCCTCAACTTTAAATCTAAATTAATGTGTTACTCTTTCATGGTCTGTCTCATATCTTCTGCTGTAGTGTTTTCCATCAGGTCTGTGACAAAGCACGAGGGAGAAAGCAGGTCAGGTGGACCTTCATAACCTCCAGCTGCAGGTTAACTGCTTTAAAAAAAAGGACCTTTAAGGATCTTTAATCAGATTAAGATTCAAACGTCATTAATCCAAAAGGGCAATTCAGTTTTAGTCTGCCAGACCATACGCATTTGTCAGCCCAGAGACAAAGAAGAGTAAAACACAATAAACGGGCATGCCGGCGCCCTCCTGTGGCTCTTTTAGGAATGAAGGAAAAACTTTGGAGCCTCAGAAAACAGCCGAACTGAGCTCAAAATTCAAACATTGACATAAAATCTGATTAAAGCTGCTGTTTATATGTCTTAATTAATTGATCACTGTTTAAAACTGTCCTTCATTTTTGGACCTTGTTGGCCCTAATTGGATCTTTTTGGAACTTGCTGGACTTTGTTGACCATATTTGGATCTATTTGGACCTTCCTGGACTTTGTTGGCCCTAATTGGATCTTTTTGGAACTTACTGGACTTTGTTGGCCCTGTTTGGATCTTTTTGGACCCTGTTTGGATCTTTTTGGACCTTACTGGAGTTTGTTGGCCCTGTTTGGATCTTTTTGAACCTTGCTGGACTTTGTTGGCCCTACACAAGACATCACAAATTATCAAAACTTCATGGAAGTGTTTCTGTTTACCGATGATGTGTGCTATATTCCGATAGACTTTAGTTTTTTACTGTGGCCTAAATCTGATTTTACGTTTTGGAAATTGATGAGGAATGATTCAAAATGGACCACAGGCCCTATGTGGCCCTTGGGCCATAGTTTGGACACCTTTGACTCGTACGGTTGGGTTGTGGGGTGAACAAAGCTCTTATCAGGCTGTGGCTCTCCTCAGTGAGAAGGTTCTTCCTCTGGGGCACAAATATCATGTTTACACAAATAAATGTGAAAAAAGTCATTTTCCCTTAAAGGATAACTTCGGTTCCTGCAGCTTTTACATTGTTTATAGAATGAAGAACAACAATATACTCACCCAGAAGGCTTTCCTGATGCAAACGGTGCTTCGGGAGATATTTAGATCCAAAATCGAGCAGCGGACACCGATATAATGGTAGCCTGTAGGACATAGATCGTATTCCATCATGATTAGCGCGCCGAATGGCCGGCCATTGTAGGCTGTGTCTCTCCACACAGCGCTGTGTGGCTGAACCAACGAGTTTGTTTACATGCTCTTCGCGCATGCGCAGTGCGGCTCATTGTTTCAGGGCAGCTACTAATCGACTTTCTTCTTCCAGTTTTGTGCAAAATGGGCCGAATATCTATGGGATGAAGATGTTGTGGAGGAGGACTTTGAATATGATGGCGTCCTTACAGTTTGGAGCCAGATTATACAGATAAGGAGCTGATAGAAATGAGGAAGCGATCTCAACGCTCCAGAGAGTACTCATCTTGTGAGGGCATGCAAACAGACTCGTGTGTTTAGAGGTTAGTTCAGCCACACAGCGCTGTGTGGAGAGAGACAGGCTACAATGGCCGTCCATTCGGCGGAATCATGATGGAATATTGGTGAAAAACATGAGTTTTTGGACGATTAATGCAGTTTTTAGGAGCGGCGATCTATGCCCTACAGGCTACCATTATATCGTTTCCGCTGCTCGATTTTGGATCTAAATATCTCCCGAAGCACCGTTTGCATCAGGAAAGCCTTCTGGGTGAGTATATTGTTTTTCTTCATTCTATAAACAATGTAAAAGCTGCAGGAACCGAAGTTATCCTTTAAAGGGACTATGAGGAGTTACAAAAAAGTCTCACTTTTAGATATATGCCTGATGGAAAAACACACTTTAAGATGAGTTTTATAGCATCAAAATAGGTTATCTATAAATGCTATTCCTTAGCTTCACAGTCGGGTCGGACAGGGCTGGACTGGCCTGGATACTCAACTTCAGGAACAAGACAATTAAAACTAGAGCAAATTTATATTATTCAGACACGTCTTAGAGCACCGGGCTGTAAGTAGAGATATATAGCCGGCTACAAAACTACAATACTAAGTTTTCAAAAAATTTCTTGTTGTCAAACATCAAAAACTACTGCAAAGAGATATATTACCTCGTGGCTTTGCATCCTGTAAGTTGTTGAAAAAAGAAGTTGTAAAGTAATGCAGAGTTCTGAGGAAGGTCTGAGCTGCATTCATTAGCATCACAACAAACACACGCTTTGGCTTGGGTCACGTCTGCTGGTGTGTTCCAGTTGTAGTCAGAAGTAGGAATTTCCGAGTTCCGAGTGCAACTGGAACGTCCCCCGAAGTCTGAATTTCCTACTGGGAACTCGGTGAAACCTCACCACCCCCGAGTTGACAATGGAAGATGGATGCCCCCAGTGTGAACAGTTATTTAGCTCCTGTAATAATCCATTTATTGTCACTTCTGACTGGGGTGTGTCGCTCTAGATCAGCTGTATACATAGTATTGTTAGACTTATATGTACAAAAATGCTGCCATAGTGATAATCACATTCTTCATGTGATATTTGTGAACAACAACGCAGGGCGTGCTAACAACAGCTAACAATAACCTGGTAGATCGGCATGTTTTTTTCCGACTTCAACTGGAACCGATAAGTCGGAGATGATGTCACTCCCAGTTCCGAGGTTACTGGAACGCAGCATTACAACAGTCGCCGCACGTGCTCATGGGTAGCAGAGTCTTTATGTCAAGGCAAATAGATTCTCCTCATAGCACCTTTAAACAAATATTGACTCTTGTTTTTTGCATCTTTTTATTCTGTCTCTCTGAATATTGGGAGTAATCCCTTCAGATCTCAAAGCCAGGTCCTGGTCTCTGCATTAGGGGGGATTCAGATCTGAATTTAAGGAAGGAGGGAGTTCAGGATCAGGAAGCTTAGAGCTCGTTCAGCTTTTACTGTAAAGTCAGGATAAGCTGTTTGGACTGGAGGATGAGGTCTCTTTATGAGAGCAGCTCTGTGCCTGTGATGGACTCACAAAAAGAGTTTTTCTTTCCCGTCTGACTCTGTTTACCCACGCTCACACGGAGAATTGAAATTCCTCCGAGTGAAAGACCACGGTGCTGTTTGGATGTCCTGTTGTCTGAGAAGTTCAGTTAGTCATGTTCTTCAAGGCTTTTTTGTGAATATGCGCGGTTTGTAAAGATGTCCAGAGCTCACACGGGGTTTCTTTCAGTAAACCTGAAGTTTGTGTGTAGGAGGCGAGGAGGAGTCCATCGCTGAGCTCAATGAGAGACGATGACTCAGCGAGGACCTCCATCAAAACAGCAATTCAGAGCGGAAGAGAAGATTCATCTGCCCATAGAAACTCTGATTATCTCTCTGAGCTGAGCAGAGTGGACCTTCAGACTTTACTGAAGACGCTACTCCAGTCAAAAAAAACAAACAAAAAAACTAACTGGCAACATAGAAGGTACAAGATGTTCTGATGTGGTCAAGGTTCACCCATACAGTTTAAGCAGGAGTTGTCATAGTGTCTGAAGTTAACTGCATTCATTGTTCATAAGAAAATGCTGGGCTGGCATTTGCAGGTTCATCATTGAAAAATGTGCATTTTCAGGCAGCGGATACGCCTGAATCCATCTGCGTGTGGACAGCACTTTAGTCTAGTTTTACAAAACCCCAAACCAGTGAAGTTGGAACGTTGTGTAACTCGTAGATAAAAACAGAATACAATGATTTGCAAATCCTTTTCAACTTGTATTCAATTGAATACACAGCAAAGACAAGATACTTAATGTTCAAACTGGTAAACTTTATTTTTTGCAAATATTAGCTCATTTGGAATTTGATGCTTGCAACATGTTTCAAAAAAGCTGCACAAGTGTCAAAAAAGACTGAGAAAGTTGAGGAATGCTCATCAAACTCTTATTTGGAACATCCCACAGGTGAACAGGCTCATTGGGAACAGGTGGGTGCCATGATTGGGTATAAAAGCAGCTTCCCTGAAATGCTCAGTCATTCACAAACAAGGATGGGGCGAGGGTCACCACTTTGTGAACAAATGCGTGAGTAAATTGTCCAACAGTTTAAGAACAACATTTCTCAACCAGCTATTACAAGGAATTTAGGGATTTCATCATCTACGGTCCGTAATAACATCAAAAGGTTCAGAGAATCTGGAGAAATTACTGCACGGAAGCGGCAAGGCCCAAAACCAACATTGAATGCCCGTGACCTTCCATCCCTCAGGCGGTACTGCATCAAAAACCGGCATCACTGTGTAAAGGATATCACCACATGGGCTCAGGAACACTTCAGAAAACCACTGTCAGTAACTACAGTTCGTCTACATCTGTAAGTGCAAGTTAAAACTCTACTATGCAAAGCCAAAGCCATTTATCAACAACACCCAGAAACACCGCCGGCTTCACTGGGCCTGAGCTCATCTAAGATGGACTGATGCAAAGTGGAAAAGTGTTCTGTGGTCTGACCAGTCCACATTTACAATTGTTTTTGGAAACTGTGGTCGTCGTGTCCTCTGGGCCAAAGAGGAAAAGAACCATCCGGACTGTTATAGGCGCAAAGTTCAAAAGCCAGCATCTGTGATGGTATGGGGGTGTATTAGTGCCCAAGGCATGGGTAACTTACACATCTGTGAAGGCACCATTAATGCTGAAAGGTACATACAGGTTTTGGAGCAACATATGTTGCCGTCCAAGCAACGTCTTTTTCATGGACGCCCCTGCTTAATTCAGCAAGACAATGCCAAGCCACATTCTGCACGTGTTACAACAGCGTGGCTTCGAAGGAAAAGAGTGCAGGTACTAGACTGGCCTGCCTGTAGTCCAGACCTGTCCCCCATTGAAAATGTGTGGCGCATTATGAAGCGTAAAATACAACAACAGAGACCCCGGACTGTTGAACAACTTAAGCTGTACATCAAGCAAGAATGGGAAAGAATTCCACCTGAAAAGCTTCAAAAATTGGTCTCCTCAGTTCCCAAACGTTTACTGAGTGTTGTTAAAAGGAAAGGCGATGTAACACAGTGGTAAAAATGACCCTGTGACAACTTTTTTGCAATGTGTTGCTGCCATTAAATTCTAAGTTGATGATTATTTGCAAAAGAAAATAAAGTTTCTCAGTTCGAATATTAAATATCTTGTCTTTGCTGTGTATTCACTTGAATATAAGTTGAAAAGGATTTGCAAATCATTGTATTCTGTCTTTATTTACAATTTACACAACGTACCAGCTTCACTGGTTTTGGGTTTTGTAGTTACTGTCTAGTTCCGTCAGGGGAAAAAGGTTGTTGGGGAGAACTATGACAGAATAGTCTGTCAATAAAATGAACACTGAGTCCTGCAGATTCACTAAAAAGCTCCTGATGTGAGTCAGATTCTGTTTTCAGTCCAACATGAGTCTCATATCCATAAAAAGGTCAAACACTCAGGTATACCTGACGGATAATGATGCATGTTTACTCTTAATTATGCGTCCAAGAGAAGAAAAAAAAAGGGGTCTGACATTTCTGGGTCTCAAACATAATTAATTTTCCAATATTCATGGAGTAGCTCCGGCCTGACCTGGCATTTCAGAGCTTATCCAGAGAGAAGGAGCAGCTCGGGATGTGCCGACATGTCTGCAGCCCTCCATCAACCCGGTCAGCGAGGCCGATATCAGAGGTGACGGTCATGAAGCTGAAGATGGCCACTTCAACGCTCGTTATGGTTAATTAAGTCTGACGAGAGCGGAGTTCAGATGGGAGGGTATCAGCCGGGTGATTAGACTGATGATGGTACATTCAGCGACTATGCTTGGACTTTGCTGAGGACGTGATGTTTAAAAAACATGGAAGAGGAAGAACTACTGATGAATGGTTACCCATAAGGTCCATAAGGTGGAGCCAATTCAGGATTTTGTTAAATGCTTTAAGTTATGTACATGATGCTTGTTTTACTTATGCCTAAGTCACACATTCCCGTTTCTCATAGCGACTGTGCACGACTGTACACGATTGAGGAGGCTGGTGTGATCGCTATGATACGGGATTAAATTACTGTCTCACCCCTGGAGACACTCCGTAAATACACCGTCAGTGGCGCAGCTACAGCGCTTCAGGGGGCGTTCATCCCGCTCCAGTTAGGATAATACAGCGATATGAGGAGCATTCCATCCCGCTGGCAGGACGTCAGCCTCGCTCGAGCTCAGTTCGCGTCACGTAAGCCCTGACTGAGCCCTGTCGCTTGCGCCGTCTTGAACGGGACACAGTCGGGGCTCATACGGATACATCCTTGTCAGTCGTCCTCATAAAGCTTTCAGGATTGAGCCACGATTGGGCCACGATCAGCCCGACTGAGCTTCGTACATGCCACGCTAATACCGTTCGCTTTAGGACTGCATTAGGCTTCCATCCCGCTATACTGAGAGCGGCGATTCTCCACGACAGTTTTAAACAGTTCAAAACTGTCGTGGAGCTTCTACGTTCCCCTCCGTTCATCCACGACTATACAGCGCTGATCCAGACCAAGTAGCGCATGCACCACGACCAAAGCACGCTTTATCAGGATTATGACAATCGTGCACAATCGCCATGAGAAACGGGAATGTGTGACTGGGGCTTTATGAATTTTTGTTTTATAAATATATGCATATATACTGTATGTAAGTGTATGTTTGTATATGAGTGCATGTGTGTATGTACATATGTATGTGCTATTGTATATGTATGTATGTGTGTGTATATACATGTAGTAGTTATATTTTTTTATTTGATTGTAAATTATTACAATAATTAATATATTCTATTATTCTATTCTACTTTTATTTATTTATTGTTATTTACTTATTTATTTTTTCTTTCATGGCTGAAGGTATATCTTCGTGTGAATGAATGTGCAAAATATATGTACTTGTTTAGTATTATATTAATGTTTGCTCTGGGGATGTTTTTCTTTAATTTCATTACTATTATTATTATTATTGTTATTATTATTGTTATTATCAATATTTATTTATTTCATTGTTTTTTTAGTGTTGTACATTTGCTTATCTGTCATAGCCAATATTGGTATTGTTATTAATTTGATATATCCCCTTTTTTTGTTTCTCCTTTTGTGAATGCGATCATTTATATGTGGCGTTGTGTTCATTTTGAATTATTTTTTTTTGTTTTGTTCTCTTTGTTTTGCAGCACTGTCTGGTCATGGGGTGGGGTATTGTGTGTTGTGTTGAAAGTTAAGAATTTCAATAAAATGTTTATATGAAAAAAAAAAAAAAAGAAATCATTTTACATTTTCACATTTTTACCATATTGGAGTGGGAAGCTCTCAGGTTAATCTCGGCGTGTCCACTAGGGGTGGGAGAAAAAAGCAATTCACATAAGTATCAGGACTTTTTGTATGATGATTTTTAAATTGAGAGACTAACTTTAGTTTGTGTTAATAAGCCACTTTTAAATACAGTCCAGCCTTTGAAGAGAGAGTATAAACAGCTGGTTAAAATATATTGCTGAATAAATCCTAAAAACAGACTCATATGTGATGTGTATTTTTCCTGATATAGTCTGTGGGCATCATCATTGTTCATCTTTTTTACTGGTGTTTAAAAAGATAACTAAAGATTGCAAAAATAGGCAATATCGAAGAATCACAATTTAAAATCGAATCGGCACCTAAAAAAAATCATAAAAGATCGAATCGGAAGAAAAGCGTATCATCCCAGCCCTAGTGTCCACCATATCATATTAAACTAAATATTTATTTATTTCTAAATCTCAGTCATGAAAATTGTCGGCTAGCTTTCTTTTTAGTCTGGCTTTTATATAAGTTTCTAACTATTATAAATTTATGGTTTATACTTACCTTTTATCATATATATTATTATATAATAGGTTTGCTGATTTGCTGTTTAGGTAGCCTATATTTTATTTGGTACGGTAAAGGCTGAAGGGGAGGGACGGGAAGTGAGCTGACTGAGCTAAAAAGCAGATTAATGGTGGTTAATCTGTATTTTGTGTGTAAATATGGTTAAAATATTGTAAATAATGACATCAGTATCATTCTGGAGTGTTTTCTTGCCATTTTTTGCAGTACTTTTGCCTAGTTCACCTTTTTTTTGTCTTTTTCATCATAGTTTGTGTGTTATGGACTTCATACATAGTTAGATATTTAAAAAAATATGAAGAATGTTAAATAATAATAAATATAAAATACTAACGTGATCCAAATAAATCCAACTGATTCTGAAAGCTGAGAGCTTTCCAATGACATACTGTACATTACGATAAAGGGGGAGGGGGAGGGGCGGAAAGTGAGCTGACTGAGTCAAACAGTAGATTAATGGTGGTAAATCGGTATTTTGTGTGTAAATAAGGTTAAAATATTGTTAATAATGATATTAGTATCATTTTGGAGTGTTTACTTGCCGCTTTTTCGCAGTATTTTTTTGTCTTTTTCATCACAGTTCGTGTGTTATAGACTTCATACATGGTTAAATACAACCCCAAAACCAGTGAAGTTGGCAGGTTGTGTAAATCTTAAATAAAAAAAGAATATAATGATTTGCAAATCCTTTTCAACTTAAATTCCATTGAACACATTGCAAAGACAAGATATTTAATGTTCGAACTGAGAAACTTTATTTTCTTTTGCAAATAATCATCAACTTAGAATTTAATGGCAGCAAAACGTTGCAAAAAAGTTGTCACAGGGTCATTTTTACCACTGTGTTACATCGCCTTTCCTTTTAACAACACTCAGTAAACGTTTGGGAACTGAGGAGACCAATTTTTGAAGCTTTTCAGGTGGAATTCTTTCCCATTCTTGCTTGATGTACAGCTTAAAGGAGACATATCATGCTGATGCATGATTTAATACTTACATATAATATAATAAATTTGAAAACAAGACCTTACACCCCCTTAATTTTCAAAAAATGAGATATTGTATTTTTTCTGATATCCTAGAACGAGATTTGATGCCTCTGAAAATAGGTCATTGTGAGATGTCCGCGAGATTGCAAACGTCATGACGACACCAGGTACCTTTTTTTATTGGAGTAATCTGATAAAACACTTCCTCCTCTGTGATGTCCGTTAGCCACAAAACCGTCACCGAGGAACACCTCCACCAGCAGGGGTATATAGGTCCCTAGGTCACATTCACTTATTACCAGCTCTGGCCTGTAGGGGGACTCAATACGCGATCGCTGCATTGAGCCTGCCGGAAAATACAGTAGAAGAAGAAGGACAGGCTGGCTCTACCACAGAACACTTTTCCACTTTGCATCAGTCCATCTTAGATGAGCTCGGGCCCAGAGAAGCGGCGGTGTTTCTGGGTGTTGTTGATAAATGGCTTTGGCTTTGCATAGTAGAGTTTTAACTTGCACTTACAGATGTAGCGAACTGTAGTTACAGACAGTGGTTTTCTGAAGTGTTCCTGAGCCCATGTGCTGATATCCTTTACACAGTGATGCCGGTTTTTGATGCAGTACCGCCTGAGGGATCGAAGGTCACAGACATTCAATGTTGGTTTTGGGCCTTGCTGCTTCCGTGCAGTAATTTCTCCAGATTCTCTGAACCTTTTGATGATATTACGGACCGTAGATGATGAAATCCCTAAATTCCTTGCAATAGCTGGTTGAGAAATGTTCTTCTTAAACTGTTGGACAATTTGCTCACGCATTTGTTCACAAAGTGGTGACCCTCGCCCCATCCTTGTTTGTGAATGACTGAGCATTTCAGGGAAGCTGCTTTTATACCCAATCATGGCACCCACCTGTTCCCAATTAGCCTGTTCACCTGTGGGATGTTCCAAATAAGTGTTTGATTAGCATTCCTCAACTTTCTCAGTCTTTTTTGCCACTTGTGCCAGCTTTTTTGAAACATGTTGCAGGCATCAAATTCCAAATGAGCTAATATTTGCAAAAAATAACAAAGTTTACCAGTTTGAACATTAAGTATCTTGTCTTTGCCGTGTATTCAATTGAATATAAGTTGAAACTGATTTTCAAATCATTGTTATCTGTTTTTATTTACGATTTACACAACATGCCAACTTCACTGGTTTTGTAATATAAAAAATATAAAGAATATTAAATAATAATGATAGGAATAGTAAAGGCTGAGGGGGAGGGACGGGAAGTGAGCTGACTGAGCCGGAGAGCAGAGTGGATTCAGATGGACATATGAGTCATTTATCGGTGGATTATCAGTGTTTTCTGAATAAATAAGGTTAAAATATTGTAAATAACAACTTTGGTATCATTCTGGAGTGTTTTCTTTCCATTCTTTTTGCCGCATTTTTGCATAGTTCACCTTTTTTGTTGTCTTTTCCATCTTAGTTATCTTAGTTTTGTATCCAAGCCCTTTTTATATTGGTAGAATAATGTACATACTGCTATTTTTACACTTAAGTCTCTTTTTTATTTTATAAACGCTGTCCCCTTTGCTGCTGTAACACTGCAAATTTCCCCATTTGGGACGAATAAAGGTTTATTCTATAGATTATATTTTATTGATTTAATATATTGTTACAAAATATAAATAATATTAAAGTATAATACAAATAAAATAGGTTGAGTTTCTGTTTTGTCTTCTCAAAAGTGTTGCACACGCTCATTTAGAATAGTTTATAAAGAGGAATCTGTTGAAAATTCAATTTGTTTATTTATTTTCTTGTAATCACACACTTCTTAAAGCATTTTAAACTTAATAACATGAAATACTTGCTAGAATGTTTCATTTTTACCTGAAAAAAGCAGCAAGATAGTTTACTAAAGAGAATTTTCTGACACATTAATTGACAAAAAAGAGCAGGCGTCCATTTATATTCATAGTAATGAAATGATTCATATCTATAGCAAAGTGCTGCACTGGACTATTGACATTATTCTAATGTTCCTTCAAAATATGATCACCAAAGTCGATATAAACTCTAAAAAAGCATCAGTAAAGCAGCACAGATCCTTCATAAACCAAACAGAACAGATCAATATATAATATAATATTCATCTTTTCCATCTGAACAGAAAGAGCCCGTCATGGAGGTGTTTCCATATAAACTTTGGGAAAGTCCATAAGCTGCTCAGCTCTGTGTATTTGAGTCAAACTTTGCGGTGAAGTCTGTAATTATGTTGTTCTAAGTCCAGTCAGACATGTACTCATTAGCCTGCACGTTGCTAATCATCGTGTCGGAGCGCGGCGTTATCGTGTAGTCACACGTCGACATGATGGGACTTTAATGGAGCGTGTGTCGATGATGAGACAGCAGCTTAATCATGAGCCATCTTACTCGTCTGCCTCCTCAAATAACCTCCAGACAGGACAGGAATTACCAGAACGTGTTATTTAATCAAGAACACTTTAGACCAGGCTAAACTCATTAATATAACTGTCTCTTTTTGGTCTTTATTACATGATAATTTCTTATTTTAGAGTGATCTGCTTTCATTTCTCTTTATATTCTGATGCACTGCCTTAAAAAGTAAACTTACCTCACCTTCTATACAAGAATACATTATTGAATGTGGTTATGATTAAATAAAAGCATTATTTATAAGAATAAAATGTATTTACTCAGTGGCTAGAGTCAATAAATCAACATTAAAATGTGACATAAAGCACTTAGGTAATAATTAGACAATTTTTTTTCTTATTTCTTTGAAATTACACCTGAAATTTTAGGAGAATTTGGTGAAAATTAGCACATAACTTCTTTAGAATAATGTCCAAATGCACTGTTGCATGTTTTTTTCAGTTTGTTTGAAGTTTACTCCAAATGTCAAGGTAAGAAGGTGACAATTAGCAAATAATTTATTTGAAATTAAATCCCAACCCACCACAAAATGTTTTTAGAAGTATCCCAACATTTCTGTTATTTCCAGAGAAGCAGGTGATAAATAGCTGCTTAGCTCTTGAATACAGAAGTTAGGCTCATTGTTTCCTGTGATAATTACCTTTGAAATGTTAAGCCAATAATTAAATTTACCAATAACAATAATTGCGATCACATGCAACCCTTATTTAACCAGTTTGTCACATGAAGATCGATTATATTTTTGGCAAAGGGTGATACTTCCAAAAACATTTTGTGGTGGGTTGTGATTTAATTTCAAATAAATTATTTGCTAATCGTCTCCTTCTTACCTTGCAATTTGGAGCAAATTTCAAAGAAAGTGGGAAAAACACGCAGCAATAAATTTGGACATTATTTTAAATAAGTTTTTCGCTAATTTTCACCAAATTCTCATTAAATTTTGGGTGTAATTTCAAAGACATAAGAAAAAACTTTGTCTAATTATTACCTAAGCACGATGAAATTTGCGGACCTCTCAAGTAAAGTGTTACCAAATAGTCACTGTGTTTAACTTGAACAGAAGCAGAGAACTAGAATAAAATTAACACAATTTAGGTGACAAAAGTAAAGTGTTACCCAAAAAACAATAAGACTTAAATATAGAAGCAGCCAAAATCCATTTTCAGTATTCATCAGTCAAGCTAAAGCTACAAGAAGGACAACTGTACTAGGGATGAAATGGTTACCAGTAAAATGGTAAAATTTCCCACAGTAATCATTACCGTGTCCTATTAAAATTACCATTAAACCATGTTTGATCCCCACTCTGTGTCAGTAACTCACGGTGATGCTGCTCTTTGACTGTAAAGTCTGAACTATGTGTGTCTGCTCTTCAGTGAAGCAGCCGTCTCTCACAGACGGAGGAGCAGTTTGTAATGTTTGGCCTCTGAAAGTCCAGCAGCTGGAGCCTCGCTCAGACTCTTACAGGTTTTCTTACTCAAAACCGACAAAGTCTAAAGTCTGGTCTAAGATTTTACAAGGATGTTGAGGAGAAACTGATTGAAGACAGTCACCCTGTCTAAAACACCAAGCTGTTATTAAAACTGCTGTAACTCCTCGAGTAAACAAGCAGAGAGAGAGAGAGAGAGGATTCAGAGAGCCATATATGAGTGAATTATAGGAGGTTTATCAGGATTTTCTGTGTAAATAATGTATAAAGGTTGTAAATAACAGCATTAGTATAAATCTGGAGTGTGGTCTTGACGTTCTTGTACCGTTTATTCGCCGTATTTTCGTCGTAATAGATCATCTTTTTCCGTCATAGTTTGTGTTTTGTTTTAGTCAATCGTAATTTGTAAATATTAAAGAAGGAGATGTGGAGGAGATCTGCCATGGAAAGGGAAGACCAGAGGAGAGTCATGAAGGGGGCTAACTGCTTCAGGGACTATCGTTAGTAAAACAAAAAATAATTTAAAAAAACTCTTGAACATGGTCTAATATAACGAACTGTAACATGAACACTAATGCTGCAGGCAAACTAAAATCTGTCAGTGTTTGTAAAATAGATTACATTTATTTTTGGTCATCTCAAAACTTTGAACATGTTCATGTACAATTGTTTATGAAGACAATCCTGTTTAAAGTACAAATCTGTTTTTTTTTTTTTTTTGTTATCTTGTAATTACACACTGTTAAAACATTAAAACATCATAATGACAAACACTTGCCAGAATTGTTTACTTTACTTATAGGACATTTCCTGACACAATAATTGACAAGAAAGATAAAAGAACTGTTAAATTATTATATTAAAGGGGTTAAATGATTTAAAGACTGTGTTAAAGTACTTGTTGAACATTTTGAGCACACTGCAGCAATACCACAATAATAATGATAACCGTTAACTCTACTCTGCTCCAACTTTTACACAAATCACCCTTAAGACAGCTTTCATTCCTACATTTTTACTGAAGTTCTGTAATTAGGATTCATCTAAAATCAAGTAATCAATTCTGCTGTTTAAGAAAACATCTTCAATGTGAAGCAGAATTTTCCATGGACATTCATAACGATGGAAACATCTCAGTTAACACATTAATAAAAAGCATCGCTGTTGTAATTTTAAAGCATTAAAATTTGATGATGTGTGGATCAGATGATAACGTCAAACATCTTAACTATCCTTATTAACTCAAACATCATCATGATGGAAACAGCCTGGTTGGTGCATTAATTCATGTATGAATTGGGTCTTTATGCATGTGAAAATTACTCATATTCTAGCATGAATGTGTGCATAAATTTATCATTTTATCCTTTTTGTAATGTTTGAAAATTCCAATTATTTGCAGACAGCAAATTCAACCTTAACCGTTGCTAAACATCATGATCATCTTTACTAATTTATGCTTTATAGTGATGAAAACACCTGATTAATGCACCAATTTGTGCATGATTGGGGCTTTTTGTATGTGTCATAGTCATATTTTACCATGTATGTGTGCACAAATTTCACCTTTTCTGATCTTTTAAAATTTACAGACACCAAACTGAAGCATAACACTCATTAAAATCTGTAATAATTCATGCTTTAAAATGATGAAAACCCTTGCCTAATGCATCCATTTGTGCATAAACTGGTCTGTGTTTTAACCATTTTTCACCATGATTGCACGCACAAAGCTATTTAATTTCACACATGAAGAATCTGTGATAATCTCTGGTGATTTTCAAAAGCATTTGCATCCAAAATGATCATTGGTCTGCTAAGAGATTCATGCCTGCGAACAAATCTCCTCTTACAGCGACCCACTTAGAGAGTAAACCGTCATATTTCAAGTTTGGCAGAACAATAGCAGATATTTTCCACATGAAGCATCAGATTCTTTTTTTTTTTTTTTACTGAAATGCTCCAAATTCAGCCTTCTCTGTTCTAGTTTTCCAAATTCTCTGCTTGTCCTCTCTGAATTTTTTTAGTGCACTATATAATATTGTTAACTGTAATACTGTATATACACTGATTTTTTTATATAATGTTAAATATTGTTAATATTGCTGAAAGGCTCATGCTCTTTCACTTATTTTCATTGAGTTGTATTTATGCTATTTTCTATTTTATTCTAATTACTTATAGTTTCATTTGTAAATCTTTCTGATGTTTCTCTTGTATCCTGCTGCTGCTGTAAATCTGGAATTTCCCCCTGTGGGACTAATAAAGGTGTATCTTATCTTATCTTAGATTCCCCCCTGCAGACACAAAGACATTACATCAGCAGAAATGGAGCTCAGGCTTGTTTTGTGGGCCGTAGGTGAAGTCCAGCACTTACCTCAGGTCCAGGTCTTTGCCCCTCTTCTCCCCTCCTCTTTATCAGAAGGAACAGGACACAAATATTCCTCTTTTGTTTCCCGTGTGTTTGGGAGCTCGGAGCAGGATCCTGACAGATGTTAGAATCATGGTTATGACTAAATCCTGCTTGTATCAAACCCAGCATTCTGGATTAACCATCACAGCCAATGGCCACATCTGCCATGGGACAAAAACGGCGCCCCGCGGGTGTGTGCGTGCGTGCCTGTGCGTCTGTTTCTGTGTATTTGCAGGGCATGTGGTTTTAAGAGGACAAGTGGTTTTATGAGGACAAGTTCACTCAACAAAACCAAATCCAGCCCGTGCTGCTCGCAGAGAGAGTTTCTACTAACAGCAGGATTAATGAGATTTGAGGTTTCAGGTTGGGTTTAAATAGAAAACGACCACGGAGGCTCTCAAATGCTGCAGCCTCGTGACCCAACACCCCCCCTCCACGAGAAGGCATGATCCAGATTTCCAAAAACTGGAAAACGCTGCAGCTTGGACCGCAAAATGGGATACAGATCTGGACAAAATGAATGAATAAAGACCGAAGATGCCTCAAACAGGTTCTCATCCATCATGTCAACAACCTTTTTTTTACCCCTGAAGAAATAAATACAAGAGCACATGGACAAATGTGCTTAGTTCGGAATCTTGTGTTTTTAAAGTAAAATATTAAATAGGCCTGTCATGATAACAAAATCTGCTGGACGATAACTGTACAAAAAATGATTGCCGATAAAAATAAAAAATAGACCTTGTCTCTGTAAAGGAAAAAAAACTCCAATTAAAACACACACAACAATAAAAAGCAATAAATAAATTGGAGTTTATACAGTTAAGGAATTGTTTGTGACATGTACTTTCTCCCAGTCAATTCGTACTGCCTGTCAAGCGTTTGAAACATTTCTGGCTTTTCAACGGTATTGAAGTTTTGCATTTCTTTAGCAATGTAGCAAACGACGCTGTCTGTGAACGTGCACCATTTTGTGCTGTTTAATTTAAAATTTCTTAATCGACCAAACGCCTCAGTAAGGCTGTCTGACTGTCAGGATGAAGGCTCCGCTGCACCTCCCCTTCTTCGTCGTCTTTACTTTTAAACAAATGCGACATATCGTCTCGGCGGTGTTCATGAGCTCACACCTTATTCATTCTGTTTAAAACCAAAATATTCCCACAGTGGGGCTGTAGCAGCCGGCTTAGGAACTGTAGCTTTCGTGCCATCAATCATATTGGTGTTCGTTTCCTCGTTACTCCTCAGGACGCTCACTTCAGCTCTCTGTGTACGCACGAGCGGCCCCGCCTCCCCCACAAAGATTGAATGAATGACAGATGCTCACTCCGCTATAAATCCACTATAGAACCAACACACCCAGGTGTTGAGAAAGTTGCAAAGAGTGACCCATCTGTCATGTCTGTTTGGTTACAAAAATCAAGGTTAGACTGTTTAGCAATAACAGTTATAAATAACAGCAGCCCCTCCCTTCACCTCTGTATAAAGAAAAGGATGTTCCACCTCCAAACAAAAGGATGTTTAATAAGTAAAGAGACAAAAAAGAAGAAATATGACTTTGAAATTCAAATGTAACATGGATAAAAATTAAAACACTCTTCTTCTACACCATGCTCTCCGTCACCAACCGGGCCAAACTCACAGGCATAACAAACACAGCAGCAAAAATCATTGGTCTACCCACTCCCAACTTCACAGAATTAAACAACAGGTCATCACTCGGTTAGCAGACACCATTGTTCAGGATATCACCCACCCACTGAACCAATACATCATCCCACTACCCTCAGGGCGCAGGTACAGAACAATCAAGTTCAGAAGGGCTCGCCTGGGGAAAAGCCTGATACCCTCAGCCATAGCTGCCTTGAACAGCAGGTCCCACTGACCTGTCCGCAGCTCATATTGTATAGTATTGTATTTCCTTGTCTTGCACTGTTATGGCGACTGTATGATGTCCTCTGTTGTTGCTGTTGCCTGTTGAGGTGCAATGTTGTTGTTGGTGTTGTCCCTCTGTAATGCACAGTCAGTGGAAATGAATTTCCCCCTTGGGGACCAATAAATCTAAATCTCAATCTCAATGTCGGTTTCTCTCTTTAAAAATGCTTATTTCAATCACACAATCTGGCAACACAGCTAGCTGCAGCAACGGTGAGTCTGGAGCATCTGTGGAGTTAAAACTGAGTTTTCAGGATGGAAGTAAAAGAAGTAAAAGTCAAGAACACACATGTGAAGTGTCCATTATGTCCTAAAGCAAAGTGTTTGTCTGTTGTTAGTAAATCTAAAATCTAGAGACCAAAAACAGCGAGAACTCTGCTGATGATGTCAGAGCTGCTGCAGCAGGTAACAACAAGGAAGGACACAGAGACGGAGACACACAGTTCAAGAGGAAAAGATTTTTCAGAAAAGTAACACATCAGAAAACATCCTAAAAGTCTTGGTCTTGTCTTGGTCTTGGTCTCAACTTGGTTTCAACTCCTAAAAGTCTTGGTCTTGTCTCGGTTTGTCTTGGTCTTGGTCTAGACTCGGTCTCAACTCCTAAAAGTCTTGGTCTATCTGGTCTTGGCTTGTCTTGGTCTTGGTCTCGACTCCTAAAAGTCTTGGTCTTGGTCTCAGTTTCAGCTTGTCTTGGTCTTGGTCTCAACTCGGTCTCAACTCCAATCTAAACTCCTAAAAGTCTTGGTTTGTCTTGGTCTTGGCTTATCTTGGTCTCGACTTGGTTTCAACTCATAAAAGTCTTGGTCTTGTTCTTGGTCTAGAAAAAGTCATAAAAGTCTTGGATTTGGCTCAGTCTTGGCTTGTCTTGGCCTTGGTCTTGACTCGGTCTCAACTCCAAAAAGTCTTGGTCTTGTCTCGGTCTCGGCTTGTCTTGGTCTTGGTCTAGACTCAATCTCAACTCCTAAAAGCCTTGGTCTGTCTGGTCTTGGCTTGTCTTGGTCTTGGTTTCGACTCGGTCTCAACTCCAATCTTAACTCCTAAAAGTCTTGGCTTGTCTTGGTCTTGGCTTATCTTGGTCTCGACTTGGTTTCAACTCATAAAAGTCTTGGTCTTGTTCTTGGTCTAGACTCCTAAAAGTCTTGGATTTGTCTCAGTCTTGGCTTGTCTTGGTCTTGACTCGTTCTCAACTCCGGTCTAAACTCCTAAAAGTCTCGGTCTTGTCTTGGTTTTGGCTTATCTTGGTCTCGACTTGGTTTCAACTCCTAAAAGTCTCGGTCTTGTCTTTGTCTTGACTCCTAAAAGTCTTGGTCTTGTTTCACTCTCGGCTTGTCTTGGTCTTGGTCTATCACATCAGTTACTTTACCTGGTAAATAATTACATTTATGAAGGAGTAATTCTGTTAGTAATGCATTTACTTTTTTGGGAAAGTAACTAGTAACTATAACTAATTGTTGTTTTAAAGTAACGTGCCCAACGCTGCTGTCAGCATTAACACTGCACTGTAAACAACACATCTGCATCACTCTCCAGGACAGTCTAACTTCTGGATCAGTCCACCTTGTCCTTTCTCCATCCCTCTGTTTTCCTGCTTCTTTAAATCCTCCAGCATGTCCCATATCTCCGAGGATTATTCCCCTGCCTCATGAATTTGGCCCATTTTCCTGGAAACACACATAAAAAGTTGGCCAAGTCTGATTCCTGAGACATTTAAAGTGTCCCTCTCCCCCCGGCCTGCAGCTGTGTTTGGGATTATCAGACCGGCTCTGACCCATTTATGGGAGATTTCCTCTGAAACATGGACACATGTGGGACTCCATTTTGATCCAAATAACCAGTCGGACTGGATTTCTGTCAGGAGCAGCAGATTGTTTGTTGTCCTGCAGCACGAAGGAGAATTTGCTCTTTCCTAAATTAACGGGACGGTCTGATTGAAGCGAGGTAGAGGGCACAGGGATTATTGTGAAGGTGCAGCCTTACATCACTGCTGCGTGCATGACAGTCGGCCATGTTGGATATTCACTGACAGGATAAGAATGGCTCATAATCTCTTCTGTCACTCTGATACATGACGTGCTGGACTGGGACAAAACTGTGCATGTGGGAAAAAATCGATTCACATAAGTATCAGGACTTTTTGTATGACTATCTTTAAATTGATTTTTTTCCCAAATGTAAATACTTCATTTTAGTCTGTGTTAATAATCCACTTTTAAATGCAGTCCAGGCTTTTGAAGACAGAGAATAAACAGCTGGTTAAAATATATTGCTGAATAAATCCTAAAAACAGACTCACATGTGATGTGTATTTTTCCTGATATAGTCTGTAGGCGTCATCATTGTTCATCTTTTTCACTGGTATTAAAAAAGTTAACTAAAGATTGCAAAAATCAGCAATATCATAGAATAGCAGTTTCACTGAATCGTCACCTAAAAAATCATAAAAAAAATCGAATCAGGAGAAAAGTGAATCATGCCAGCCCTAGATACAGGACTTGAGATCAGTCTCAAGTCACACATTTCGTCTTGCACTTGTCTCAGACTGGAAGGACTCAGGATGCTCGACTCCTAAAAGTCTTGGTCTTGTCTCGGTCTCGGTTTGTCTCGGTCTTGGTCTAGACGCCTAAAAGTCTTGGTCTTGTCTTGTCAGTCTTGGTCTAGACTCAGTCTCAACTCCAAAAAGTCTTGGTCCTGTCTTGGTCTAGGCTTGTCTTGGTCTTGACTCGGGCTCAACTCCTAATAGTCTTGGTCTTCTCGCGGTCTCAGCTTGTCTTGGTCTTGGTTTCAACTCCTATAAGTCTTGGTCTTCTCTTGGTCTCAGTTTGTCTTGGTCTTGGTCTAGACTCCTAAAAGTCTTGGTCTTGTGTTGTTCGTGGCTTGTCTTGGTCTAGACTTGGTCTCAACTCCAAAAAGTCTTGGTCTTATATTGGTCTAGGCTTGTCTTGGTCTTGGTCTAGACTCCTAAAAGTCTTGATCTTGTCTCGGTCTTGACTCCTAAAAATCTTAGTCTTGGCTCGTCTTGGTCTCGACTGGGTCTCAACTCCTAAAAGTCTTGGTCTTGTTTTGGTCTTGGCTTGTCTTGGTCTCGGTCTCGAGATGGTCTCAACTCCTAAAAGTCTTGGTCTTGTCTCAGTCTCGGCTTGTCTTGGTCTTGAGCACGACTCCTAAAGGTCTTGGTCTTGTCTCAGTCTCGGCTTGTCTTGGTCTTGGTCTTGACTCCTAAAAGTCTTGGTCCTGTCTCGGTCTTGGCTTGTCTTGGTCTTGGTCTCGGCTCATTAAAGTCTTGGTCTTGTCTCAGTCTCAGCCTGTCTTGGTCTTGGTCTTGACTCGGTCCCAACTCCTAAAAGTCTTGGTGTTGTTTTGGTCTTGGCTTGTCTTGGTCTTGGTCTCAACTCCTAGAAGTCTTGGTCTTGTCTTGGTCTCAGCTGGTCTTGATCTTGGTCTCAAACTCCTAGAAGTCTTGGTCTTGCCTCGGTCTCGGCTTGTCTTGATCTCGACCCGGTCTCGACTCAGTCTTAACTCCTTAAAGTCTTGGTCTTATCTTGGTCTCTGTGCAATCTATTCTTGGGCCAGTCTTGGTCTCAGATAGTGTGGTCTTGAGCACAATACTATCACATACATATAAACAAAAACAACATGGACTGATCCAAAAACTAGTTTAGACTCCCAGACTCGATCAAGCAGAAGGATTTGTCATTCATAAAGTTGCCCTTTCCTTTCGTGCACTACTAACAGTTGCGATGACTCTGTAGGTGTCATGTTGTAACCTGTTCACATGTTATCTGATGTCCCCTATAGAGCAATAAAACCTGCTATTCTTTGTGCACGGTGTTGCACATAAGGCTTGTTCCAAGTGTTGTGTGTAAGGCCCATGGATTTGCCATCCCTGTCAAATGGATGGCAAATCCATGGGCCCAATTATTGGCCCAATTATTGGCCCTGGACCCAACACAGTCCAGCAGCACCTTGTGAAGAGCTCAGCTCGGTGTGACCGCATCTTTCTCACCTGAGGGGTGGAAAAAAGTCCGTCAAAGACAAAACCGGGGAAGAAAGTGAAATGATCTGATGAAAATGCTTCTCGTCTGATCAGATATCCTCTATTATCTGGGAAATTTTTGGATCAGGTTTGATTTAGGGGAAAAGTAGCAGTCCTATAATGCACATAATGTTTAAGGTCGTTCGTTTCAGTATTAATTTTTGACAGTACTTTTTAATTTAGTTATAGTCTTTTGCCTAGGATATATTTCAGTTATAGCCATAACTTATAATAATAATGTATCATCTTAATTGTTTTCATTTAGTCTTGGTATAGTTGATGAATTCCACAGCATTTTAGTCAAAGAAATCGGTTGAAAATTTAGTCTAATAAAATCTGAAGTGTAAAGGGTAAGGCATTTTTATGTTTCCTTGAATTTGTGAAGTCTTGTTTCACACTTGGATAAAATAAAACATCTAATAACCCTTTACTGAATGCTCATAAAGTTTGAACGTCTAAATGATCAGAAAAATTGAACCAACAACACAACCAAAGTAGCTGTGATTAGATAGGTTCTAAAAATGTCTCTACTTTCTACATGACCAAATTATGATTGGATTAATTTTGAATTTGAATTTAATTTATTTATTTGATAGGGACGATGCAGTTTAACATTGTTCCATCACTGAGCATGAATCTGATGTGCTGCATAGAGAGCTTATATCAAATGTTAATTTCCAACTCTTGTCCCTAGTTGGGCCTTTAAATTTAAAAGTCAGAAAATGTACAATATTTAACAGCATAAAATAACAAAAAAGTTTACAAAACAACAATAAAATACCGTAAATTCCGGACTACAGAGCGCACCTGATTAAAAGCCGCACAGTCTAATTTTAGAAAAAAAATCAATATTGTACTTGTACAAGCCGCACCGGATTTTAAGCCGCAGTATCCCACGGCGTAATATGAAAAATTAGCTCAAACACTCATTCATTCTTTCATTATTTTTATTTAGAAATTAGCATGGATTAAAGTTCTCCGTCGCTGCAACGGATTTCAGTCAACCGGGCGGAGAGAGTTTGTGTGTGTGTGCGCCCGGGTATGTGTGTGTGTGTGTGTGTGTGTGTGGGTGTGTGGCGGGGGGGAAGGAGCTGTCACTGTTTGTGATATTAACGGATTTTAATGGAGGACGAAGAGCGGCTTCATTTAGCCTACTGTCTAAACTCCGGAGCCGCATGCGGCTACTTGTTGCGGCTCCCTGCATGCGGCTCTTTAGCTCGGTGTCACTCCATGCCAGTGATGTAGCGGAGGGAGCACCACGTTGTCTTCATTTTTTATCATGCGTGCTTACGGTACGAGCCTGCGGGTGCCGGTTCTTTGCAGCGTAACGGCGCGTAAAGCCCGCTGTGACGATCGGCGGGCGCGTAAATACCCCTTCTCTGATGTTTGCTCACTCTCCCCGCACCCGCCCCACTGAAGTTTACTCGCATCAACGCTGCACCTGTGGCTGCACACGACTTATCCACCTGGCCGTAGCCAGGTATGAGGTCAGCGAGGTCCGGACCTCACCTATTTTTTTCCGAGTTGTTTGTCAAATATGCCCAACTGAATAAAACATAAACTCATAAAAACTTGAAACCTCTCTGTGAAACGTGCTTGTAAATTTTGAAAAACATCCATGAGCTTTGTGTTGTTTGTGCCTGTGTGCGTGTTGTGGTGAACAGCTGTTTGATCAGCTGATGCACGTACCATAAATGCGCCCTGTGGCCAGCAGCTGCGGGCCAAACCCCATTCAAAAACTAGAGTGTTTTTATTATTAGCACTTTGTACACCACATCCCCGCCCATCTACACCTAGGTGACGACAAAATATTATGTTTTAGATAATTCGGCATTAGTTCAGCCTGTCAAATCATCTGATCAAAGCCAGTTTATTTACTTTTATCCACAGCGAAGAGCCCTCCATGCGCTTTCTTTTTTGATGACGCGTGCTTTGTTTTTAGCTCATATTAATTTTTATATTCCCATTCCACAGAGAACAAGTCACAGAGAGCAGGGCAAACATGTCCAAGAGATTAAAACAGAAGAATTTTATTGGTCTGCTGTTGCTAGGCAAACTGTTTTTGCCGCCACGAAAAAAAAACATAAACAAGCTGCACCGTAGTATAAGCCGCAGTGTTTGAAGTGTAGAAAAAAAGTAGCGGCTTATAGTCCGGAATTTACGGTACATGTTCACATAAAAACAAGTAACTACACAAACCAGTTCAAAATAAGTAAAAAAAATGTGGCAAACTAAGAATGATCACAGCTCTGGTTTGCTTTTAGCCAGCACTTGATCTTTGTAGAGAAGGATTTTAAATCTGTGGTTAATTTGATTTCCGTTGGTAATGAATTCCAGAGTTTAGAGCCTTTAAAAGAGAAAACTGACTGTCCAAATGTTGACTTATATTTTTGTATGCTACAGTTTCGTTCACTGTGTTTCTTGTTTCTCTGCTGCTGTTCTGTGTTTGAATAAATTTGGATAAGGGTTCAGGGGCGAGGTTATTAATACACTTCAAAAATAATTTAAGGAAAGAAAACTGCATGAAGCTTTCAAAGCTCAATAGATTGTATTTTTTTCAAAATGTGGCAGTGGTGCCAACGGATGTTTTTTTTGTCCATTACTTTAAGGGTTTTATTAAACAAGGATGACAGACTTTTGATTGTTGAAGGTGAACCCTGGGCCCAAACTGTCATATTGTGTGAGAAATGAGAAAAGATCATGGAGTGCATAAATATCTGAGCTGCCTGAATTGGTAAGTACTGCTTTATTAATTTAAAACAGTTTAGATTGCTTTTTACTGATTTAGCTATTTTCTTCACGTTTATCAAACCTGAGCTGTGGATCTAAAATGACTCTTAAGAATTTGAATTCATTTTCTTCTTGTATTTCTTGAGCCTTTATCTTCACACAAAATCTCTCAAGTTGGCACCGTTTCCTTATGGAGAAGCACATTGAGACTGTCTTATTTAGGTTTAAAACAAGATGATTGCGCTCCAGCCACTGCTGGACTCCATACATACGGTCAGTCAAGATTTCTGCTGCCCTGCTAGGGGACTTTAACCTTGCATAGCAGATGGGCCTGCCTGATTCAGTTCCTGATATCCTGCAGATCCCATCTTGTAGCCCTCTGTTGACCAATGGATTACCTCGGCTAAAATTTTAACAGCCCAATCAGGGAAGAGAGGCGGGAGCTGTAGAATGCGGACGTGACGACAACCGGAAGTTGAAACCGGAAGTTGAGAACGGAGATGCCGATTAGCCTATTGTCCTCATAGATACTTAGTAAAACTTGGCGAAATCTGCCCTCCTCAGAAGTTTACTTGTAGGGATTGTCTTTGACGAGGTTCATGTTACAGATAAGTGTCAAATGAATCATCTGTGTGGTACGATTTAGTGTAGGACGATAGTATAAGGCCGTTAGTCGTTAGCAGCTAAGTTAGCGGCTAACGGTCATTTACTGTCGTTAGCTGTTAGCGGCTAAGTTAGCGGCTAACAGCTAACAAAAAAGTATGCTATTTTTTTAAATTCTTTATTCAGCCATTTCAAGTAACACACAGGCACATTTTGCATCATGCAGTCTTCAAAAATCACTGAGCAGCATCAGCAGTCAATATAAACAAAATAATAAAATAAAATGAATATATAAAAGAAAAAAAATAATGACAAATTCAATGAAAACATTGCTTCATTATAAGAGGCAACCCTGCTTGATGTGGATTGGTCTGTGATGAATGTGACGAGCAGAACGATTATCCAATCACAAGCTTGTGTTTTTTTTTTAAACGTTCTGCCCCTGAAAACAAATTTAAAGGGCTCCTACCCAGATGGACTAGTGAAATATTTCTGTGGCAGATATATGGAGCTGTCCATCTGGCTTGTCAGGTTAAGGGGACTTAGCAGGAGCATAAATGACTGCATCATCAGCATAAAGCTGGATGCCATTGTCTGGGCACGTTTTGGGCATATCATTTATAAAAAGACTAAAAAGTTTAAAATGTAAGACTCAGTCATACATTTTAAACTAGTTTTATTTGTTGATGAAAATGTCATAGTTTAGTTTGAGTTTTGTCCATGTGTACTTATTTTAATTAGTTACTGTCTAGTTTTCATCAGAGGAAAAAGGTTGTTAACGAAAACTATGATGACAACTGTTAGTCAACGAACTTAACACTCGTTTATTAATTAATTAAGTATGTAAATACAATCAAACTATTAGGATATGATCCTTTTTCATCTGCCTTTAACAATGCCCTGAAAACACATCCACATATTTCCAACAGGATGAATAATATCCTGGAAAGTGACATCTTAACATTTTATTTGACTCTGCAGAATTAGAGGTAAAACTCGTCCGATCATCTTTGAAATAAATGAGCAGAAACAGCTCTAAAGTGAAGATATCCTGACATATATGTGTGCTGGTCCCTCTCCTGATGTATCCCTGCCTGAACATCCATCTGATCTCCTCTCCATTTAATTAATTGTGCATTCATTAAATCTATATATATGTATGATTATCGTCCATTCTGCCTATCACTGCCGTGGCTCACATCAGTAATCCTGCGTTTGCAGCATTAACAGGCCCATGATGCTGGAAATGGAAACTCAATCCTTTGTTTTCCATCAACAATCAGAGACCAGCCATTATAAAATACTTCATGCACCTCCACAGGAGCGTGCGCAGGGATTATATGTGAGATATAACATGAGGGAATATATTTATAGAAGAGGAATAAAGGTTTGTGTTCAATCACACAGAGAGGAAGGCGAGGAAATCCTCAGTTAATGAGTCTGATACACTCATGCAAACAGGAGACTGAATGAGGGGCTGCACAGAAAGACCACCAAGAGCTCAAGAAGTAAACCAGCTAACATACCAGATCCTGAGCTTCACTGTTTTCTGCAAACCCTCATTACCGTGCTTTTCTCCAGAGACAGAACTGCACATATCAAACCATGCCTAACAGATCTCCCCTTCTCCACCCACCTCATCCAGTCCTGTTTCTTTCATTTGCGCTTCATTTCAGAAATTAAACAAACACTCCCCATCAGACCTTAAAAAAACAATCCATGCCTTCATATTCTCAACGCTGGACTTTTGTAGCTCTCTTCTCACCGGTTAAAAAAAAAAATCTCTTTCTCACCTCCAACTTGTCCAGAAAGCAGCAGCTCGGCTTTTGACTGGTTTGAGTAGACGTCTAACCTGACACGCCAGATGGACAGTCCCATATTGGAAATATTATGGCCCTTTTCCATTAGCCCTACTCTACTCTACTCGCCTTGTGCTGCTTTTCCATTAGCCCCAGTCGCCTGCCCAACAGGGTGCAGTGTCGCTGTAAACAGCTGAGCGGCACTGCGGTGACATCATTTTGAGCGCGACACAACAATCTGTGTCTTTTTGTCACAAACTGAGTAAAAAAGGAAAGCAGAAGAAGGCTGCAGGTGGTAAGAAGAAATACCCCTTGAGAAGCACAGGAGAGTTTTGGAAGCTATACAACAGAATGAAGCCGAGGACGAGAGCAATCCAGCTGCAAAGAAAAGGCGTATGAGGGTAGGCTAATGGTAGCTACCGCTAGCATGCTAGGTCGTCGCGCTCATGACTCATCGATGACAACATTGTCTGACCAATCAGTAGCCGGCAGTCGGTGACGTCATCTTTTAGTATGGACTCAGCTCGCTTGGAACCAGAGCGGAGTAGGTACTAAAACTAGCTTGTTTTAGGAGGTACCAGGCTAGTGGAAACACGCTGCTAATCGAGTAGGGCTAAGGCGTGCTAGTGGAAAAGGGCCATTTCGCTTATCCATCTGGGAAGAAGCCCTGCGAAAATGTTTTCAGGAGCAGAACCTTCAAAATCAACAGCAGCTTGTGATTGGACGGTCATTTGGCTCATCACACTCATCACGGACAAGTCCATATCAAGCAGCGCTGCTATGACGTAGCATATGTAACTGCTTAACATAGCGACTAACAGCTAACCATTAGCCAGTTGGCTAAAAGTTTACAAGGGCAAACAATAGTTAATGGCCGTGAATGACCGTCCAATCACAATTATACTTCTAGAAAATGATCACCACAACCATTCAGACATGAGGACCCTCCTGAAAATGAGATGTAGCATCTCAAGAGGCTAACCTCTAATAAATCAGACGACAGGTCGATGGTACATGAACCTGTCCCTAACTTTAGTTACCATTCTAGTCCACTTGTCTCCTCTTACCTCCCTTCTTTTGCCCTCACACCCGACACAGCATGGTGTGGATTTGC
Source organism: Scarus forsteni (assembly GCA_036419115.1). Taxonomy (NCBI): domain Eukaryota; kingdom Metazoa; phylum Chordata; class Actinopteri; order Labriformes; family Labridae; genus Scarus; species Scarus forsteni. The sequence continues at coordinate 458,514 of JAZDUH010000103.1, read as the reverse complement.
TGTTCATCATGAGACTGGGATCCACATTCAAGATTTCCTGCTGCTTAACAGAAGGTTTTTTCTTGCCGCCATGATGGAGGGATCCATGATTGGCTATTTGGATTCATGTTGGTGTTGGATGTATATATTTGTATATATATGTATATGTGTATTTTATATGTATATATGTATCTATGCATATATGTGTATCCATAAAATGAAGAGCTTTATGCTCTATTGTGAAGTGTCTTGAGATAACACTTGTTATGAATTGGCGCTATACAAATAAAGATTGATTGATTGATTGATTGATTAATGGCCGTAAGCCATATCGGCTAATTGTTGTGAGCAACTGCGGCTAATGGCCATGACATGAACCTCGTCAAAGACAATCACTGTGTAGTAAACTTATGAGGAGAGCAGATTTCGCCAAGTATCACTGAGTGACCATGATGACCACAAGCTAACCAACATTAGCAGCCTCATTTGTCACACCCCCAGCTCCCGCCTCTCTTCCCTGTTTGGGCCGTTAAGCATTTAGCCAATGAAACTGTTGGACAGTGAAGGCTGGCAAAGACGGAGATTTCAGATTTCAGAATCAGGCAGGTCCGTCTGCTCTGCAAGGTTATGTAGACAACATCACATCACTCCAGTTTTAGCCTCCCTCCACTGGCTTCCTTTCAGTTTTAAAATTGATTTTAAGATTTTATTGATTATTTTTAAAGCACTCATGGGCCCTCAGCTATATTTCAAAGCTTTTATCCCTTATCAGCCAGCTCATAGCCCCAGATGCTCTGGCGAAGGCCTCATGGTCGTTCCAAAGTTGAGGCCCCAAACTAAAGGTGATCGAGTTTCTCCATCAGAGCTCCTCGACTTTCACGACCTGTAAGAGATCAGGCGTGCAGAGTTTGTTTTTAAAAACTCACTTTTACAAAACAGCTTTTATGTGATGTCGTCTTTCATTTTTTCATATTTTATTTCCGCCTTACTAACTTTTAGCTTTCTCTTACTCTAATGTTTTTACCTCTCACTACTTTTAAGTCCATCCTCTTTTATTTTTATCTTCCATGTTATGGTAACATATTAATGCAGTTACTTACTTTTAACTCAGATTATATCTTATCTATGATTCACCTTTGTTTCACTTTTAATCTTTTGATATGTAACCTTTAAGGCTTTTTAATTGTTCATATTTGTTATTGTATTTTATCATTATTATTTTCTGGTAATTATAACTTCATCTTTTTGTATTTGCTGTCCTGTTTTTTTGCTTTCAATCACCTTTTATTTTTTTACACTGTTCAGGCCTCATGTTCCTGTGTTGTCTGGGTTCCTGACATTTTGAAAAGGCCTTTTAGCCAGAGGCCTGAAGTGACAGTTTTCTCTCCTCTTAACTTTCCTCGCTCATGCCTTTTCTGCCTTTTGTGTTTTTCTGTCAGAGTGTCCTTGAGCTGAGCGTTTTGTTGTTTCCTTGAGCTGTGGTTTTTGTGCTTTGTTGTTTGCTGTTCCTGTTTGTCAAAGCACTTTGGAAACTTCTGTTTTAAAGGTGCTACATAAATAAAGTTTTTGTTCATCTGTTCTTCTAACAATCTAAAACTTTCAGATGATTTGGCCTTGTAGAATTTCAAACTACACAAAGAGAAAAAGATAACAGACTGCCTGGAAATGTCAGAAAATGTTTTTTGATTGGGAGGAATGTCAGGGTTTAAGGTTCACTGAATACAGAGAAGCTTCTGAATCACCGTGTGTTGAGCAAAACTGAGGAAGACATGTGGAGATAAAACACATTTACAACACTGAGTTTGCAAAAAGGATAAAGAAGTATTTCTCCTGTGTAAATGTTTCCTGTTTCTCCTGGGTGCACTGGTGCACCAAGAAAGAAAATGTTAGGCGCACCCTTAAAAATTTAAGTTGACAAAAGTAACTGCAGTAGCGGAAAAAGACACAGCACCTGCTTCCTCTTTTTTTCTGTCCCTGCGTTGCATCGTCACAGGCTGCAGGCCCGCCCAAACACATGCACACACACGCAGCCCTCAGTAATCATCCAATCAGCTGTTAGTATGCAAATGAGCCCAGACAGAGCCTGACTGTGGTGTCGGGTTTCAGCACGGAGTGGTAACTCTGAAGAAGCAGCGAAGCTCTGACAAATTTGTCTAAGAGACTGTCCTTTACCTTAGTTTCAGTTTTGTAAATATATTAACCTTAGTATGTGAAGTCTTATTCTAGGTTCACATTTATGGGAGAATAAGACCATCCTGGTAAATGTTATGTTGTTGGTTGTTAAAATCTGGATATTTATTTCATTTTTCAGTTCAGTATAGCACCACAAACATTAGCTCTTTTGTTCTGAAATATTTTATCAAACTTGAGATGTTTGAGTTTGAAATGTTAAATTTCAGTTCAGTAAAGCACTTTAATTCTGTTGGATGTTGAGCTTTATCTAAGTCCTTGTACCAACAAGACTGTGCATAACACTTTGGACTTTTGGATTGCCAAGTTTCATCCCCATAACATACCCACATGTACTTGTGATCCTTATTCCTAACTTTAGGGTGACATAGACTTATAAAAATCATTTTTTAATCATTATTATTATTATTATTTATTTATTATCTTTTTACTTTATTTTCTCTCTTTCTTGGGTGTAGGTAGGGGGATTATATTGTTTAAAAATCTTGTTTGCTGCTGTTAATTGATATTTTTTTGCATTTCTTTGATACTTTACTGTAAACAAAGGAACGCGCACTCTGTAATTATTAGGAGTGTAGAACAAGAAACAAGAACCCAAGAAATCCCACATTCTGCTGACCCCTTTTGTGTCTGTCCACAGCTCCGTCACTCACAGCAAAATGTGGGATTTCTTGTTCTACGCTCCTAGTTATTGCAGAGATTCGCTTGTTTTGACTTTAGTCACCCATAAGTGTATCATAGAAATAAAGTAGTACTTTTAGGCTATAAACATGTGCTAAATGATGTCGGAGTAAATGGTGGACGTTACCCGCTCAGGACACTTGGATTACAGCAGCAGTATGGAGGAATATTGCCGACTTTTTGTGGACTTTTGTGGACTTTTAAGGACACTGTTTGTTGGCTCTGACCGAAGTCATGATATCAATATCAGTGGACAGCGAGTATCCCCCCAGATCTCCGGCTGCATCCTAGATGTTCCAAAACTACTCCACAGTGTTGTTCAGCATGAGGGTGAGTAGAAAATGAGGCCAAATCGTTGTTTGGGTGTAGTGTTCCTTTAAGCATCAATTAAAATGTTTGAATAGTAAAGCACTTTAAGAACTTTTATTTAAAAATGTTTTATTCTGCTTAAGGTTTTAGTTTGAAATTGTCAATTTCATTCAGAGAAGCACTTTAAACACTCTGTTTTTATTACCTCCGCCAAGGAGGTTATGTTTTTGGGAGAGTTTGTTCGTCTGTTTGTCTGTCCGTCTGTGAACAAAATAACTCAAAAAGTTATGGATGGATTTTGATGAAATGTTCAGGAAATGTTCAGCATGGGAAAAGGAAGAACTGATTTGATTTTGGTGTTGATCTGGATCAGCGTCTGGCCGCCATGGCGAAAAATGATTTCTGTGAATAACCACTGAACTAAAATAGATATCATTATGAATCCAGATGCGAATGGTATGTTTTCATGGTCAAGGAATCTAAATATTGATATGAAATAAAGGCAGGAGTAATATTTATGGTCAAAATGACAATATGGCTGAGGACTGCAGTGCTGGCGGAGGTCTGCGCTCTCCAAGTGCTTTTCTAGTTTTAATATATGGTCTTGGTTTGAATAAAGATGAGTATTTCTTTACTCATTTACATTATATCAAAGTTATGGAGAGTGATAAAATGGTGACCTTACGGCATTAAAGGTGACACTGTGAAAAATTTGGTTGCGCCTTAAAAAATTTCTACATGCACCATTGCAACCAATGCGAATAGTTAGTCTGGAGCCCTGGTGTTACATTTACAAAATCAGTTACAGTGCAGGGGGGGTGACGGGAGGACATTTATTCTGGTCTAAAATCTGCTCTTAAAGTCTGAAAGTAAGCCTTTAATTTAAAAAGTAATACTTAAAGTGGGTCATGTCGCACTCTTAACTTCTCAGACAATAAATCCAGAACGTTTGAGCTCCACGGATAAATCTGACTGCTCCCCCGTCTGACCTTAGACCTCGTTAAATCAATAAAATCAGGATTCAACAGTTCCTCCTTTTTTTGGCTCTGTTGTAAATCATTTCATAACTTTACTTTCATTTGTTTGTTCACCATGATGAACACTTATCTCAGTAAAGAGCAGATGCTCAGTTCAGGAGAGGCCACATGTTCACCAGGCTGTGCTGTTATAACGCCCCCTAGTGGTCCACGCTGACTCCACAGCCGTGTCCTTGTGCTCCATCAGAGCTTCAGATCTGATCATCCGAGCCTCCTGCTGTGCTCACCATCACTCATGCTTCAGTGTTAGACACAGGAGTAGATCACACTCTGACATCTTTGGTTTATGAAGGTTTGTACAGATGAATGAGGACACACGGCTCTGATGGATTTCTAAGTAAACGTCAGAGGCACAGCGGTTTAATCCGTCTGAATGTCCACGTGTTTCTCACACTGACTGATTAAAGATCCAGGAGGGATGTTCAGATCTGTGAGCTCAGGGGATCGACACCATCCGAGGTTTGAAGGTCGAATGGACTTTTTAACAGCACATGAGAAATAAATAAAAACATCCTTGATATGAATCATACATAAAGTGCACAAGTGAAAGTCAACAAGGCTCTAAATCCACCAAAATTCTCCCATTTCAACCCTTAAATGCACGGTGTCCACTAGGGCTGGGTATCGATTCAGATTTTCTGGATCGATTCGATTCAATATTAAGAGGTCTCAAATCGATTCGATTCACGATTCTAAATTTGTTCAGTCTGGGTTATCTCAGTAAAAATAACGCTGTAAATGACTTTTTGACCTGGTACATTATTAAAACTGTTTTTACATCAAGAACTGAACCCAAAGCAGTTACATTAGTCACATATTAATGATATGCATTAATGCATATTCTGCATGTTAACTGTTTATTTATGTCTAAATTGTCTTTTCTTTCATGCTTGTTAAATCTGAAATATGTCCAAACGTCAACTTTTAAACTCTCCGGTGGTGTCCCTATAGTGCTATTCGCTTCCTCCATGTTTTTTTGACTGCTTGCAGTAACATCTCAGGAGATCTTGTTCAGTGGAAAGCAGCGCTAAACACGAGACTATGAGAGTTGATAACACAGGCTGCTTCTCGGACCGTCCAATGAAGAAAAAACTACCCACGTTAAAAGAACGATCTTTGGATTTTATGGATCGATTATAAACCATTTAAAGGGAAGTCGATTAAAATCAATTAAACTGTTTTTTTTTAACCCAGCCCATTCTCCACTAGGTCTGCAACAACCAATCAATTAAATCAATGAAAATTGATAATCAAATTTAATTATCAATTTTCATCGATTTAATCAGCTGTTAGTATGCAAATGAGCCCAGACTGAGCCAGACTGTGGTGTCAGGTTTCAGCATGGAGCAGTAACTCTGAAGAAGCAGCGAATAAAACCATCTAGTTAAATGTTATGTTGTTGGTTGATAAAATCTGGATATTTATTTCATTTTTCAATTCAGTATAGCACCTTAAACATTACCACTTTTTGCATTGAAACATTTTATCTAATGAGATGTTTGAGGTTGCAATGTTACATTTCAGTTCAGCAAAGCACTTTTATTTGGAAATGTTTTATTTCGCTTCATGTTTTAGTTTGAAATTGTCAATTTAATTCAGTGAAGAACTTTTAATGCTCTGTTCTTCTTTTAATATATAATTATACTTTGAATAAAGACAAGTTTTTCTTTACATCTTATTCTTGTTTAAAAATCATTCACAATATATAAAAGTTATGGAGGGTGATATTTTCACATTTTTGGTGAAACAAATGTGTGAGTAAATGTATTTTTATTGGATCAAAACTGATGCATGTGATTTTTTTGCTGCAAATTTATATCTGGAAAATAAATGCTTATTAAACGGTTACATATATAGTACTCTTAACTATAATACAGCAAGTTTACTGTAATTTAAAATGCATAAGAATGTAAAATACATATGATACAGTTAAAATCTAAACCGTTAATTACTGTAAATGGCAAAAGAACGAGGAGAATATCCTGATTTCTGTAAGATTAATTACATTTTACCATAAAAACTACAGTTATTTTCTGCAAAAGAGTAAACTACTGAAAATGGATCAAGACAAAATTTAATTCTGCCCAGAAAATATGACCAAGCAGGCAAGGTATGTTTGAGTAAATTATTCATATTTTTGGTGAAACATAGGTTTGAGAAAATGTACTTAATTGGATCAAAATAGATTTTTTTTTTCAAAAAATATATCGTGAAAAGAAATGCTTATTGAAAAAGTTACAGATATAGTACTCTTAGCTAAAATACAGCAAGTTTACTGTAATTTAAAATGCATAAAAATGTAAAATACATACAAAGATACAGTTAAAATCTAAACAGTAAATTACTGGAAATGGCAGAAGAACGAGAACATTATGATTTCTTATTTTTATTTTATAATTTTCTCATTTCTTGTTGTACTTGGTGTGCAGTTGATTATGTTTATGGAAAAGTAAAATAAAAAGTTTTAAAAAGACACCTCTGGTTCTGGTTCAAACCCTCTGAGGTGGTCAGTTATCATCAAACAGGTGTTAGGAGAAGGTCACGCAGCAGCTCCAGGATGGAGGTGGATTACGGGCTAAGAACAAGTCGACACTGTTGGTGAATCCTGCTGGATGTCCCGTGAGTTGAGGGACAGATTGATGGATTTAGACGCTGTATCGGTTTTATTGGACCACAGTCGGCTCTTAAGACTCGGCCTAAAAGGCTCTGCTGAGGTTTATTGATCCACTTACTGTGGTCCTGCTCCATGGATCATCAATACTGGACGAAGACGTGTTGCTGTTTGTCGATGTCGTTTGAAATCACTTTGTTTTCTGGACCACAGATCATTTTTATGAACTAAAGGAAACCTGAAGCTCCTTTTCTAACCCAGGTGACTGAACTGAGCTTAAAGGCTGCATATGAGAGAGCATGAAGGACAAATACACTATAACAGACTTTTGTAAACATAACAGCATTTTACCTTCATATCTACTGTAAAAAAATACACAGTAAATTACTGTAAATATAGTTAATTCTGTGTATTCCTTCACCTCATTTCTAGTCTCATTCCTACTTAAATTTGACTTATTTTCCTTTGTTTGAATTGATATTGCTTAAAGGCTCTGCATGTTCCAACCTGTTTACTTAATTTTCATGCTCTTTTCATTTAAGTTGTATTTATTTTTATTTTATTTTATTCTATTTTAGTCAAATTAATGCTCCTATCTATTCTAATGGCTTCATCTGATATTTCTAACTGCTATAATTTGTATAAGAATTAACAGCCTTTTACTGTAAAATCTACAGTACCTACATTAAAAGAGTAAAGTACTGAAAAGGAAAAGGCTCAAGAGAAAATATAACACAGCCCAAAAAACTGACCACTACCAGGCAAAATATTTTTAAGTAAATGATTCACATATTGGTGAAACCAATGTTTGAGTAAATGTATTTTATTGGATCAAAATTGATGCATGTGATTTTTTTTTTCAAAAATTCTATCTTGAAAAGAAATGCTTGTTGAAAAAGTTACAGATATAGTACTCTAAACTAAAATACAGCAAGGTTACTGTAATTTAAAATGCATAGAAAATTGAACTACATACAATGATACAGTGTAAAATTTAAACAGTAAATTACTGCAAATCACAAGAGAACAAGGAGAACATTATGATTTGATCAGATTGATAACATTTTACCATAAAATCTACAGTTACAAATGTTTGAGTAAATGTATTTTATTGGATCAAAATTGATACATGTGACTTTTTTTTACAATATATCTTGAAATTAAATGCTCATTGAAATAGTAAAAGATAAAATACTCTAAGATAAATACAGCAAGTTTACAGTGATTTAAAATGCATTCAAATGTTAACATAAAAATATAAATATAAATAAAACAATGATATAGTAAAGCAAAAAACAGGGTGTTTTTTTTTTTTAAAAAACAGTTGTTATGCTTTAAATTTAAATTTAATCCCTGCCCAGTGGTTCAGCATGAAGTCCTGCCTGACAAAAACTGAAAAAAGAAAATAAAATTTTAAAAAAATTGGAAACAAACAAACAAACAGAACACCCCCCAAAAAAAGAAAACAAACAAAAAAAAAGACACTGAAAAAAAATTTAAAACAAGAAGGAAAAGGAAAAAAAAAACCTGGCAAACTCACTGAAACATGGAAACACACCTGAAAAGCCTGGAAAAAAGAAAAAATGAAATACAGAAAAGAATAAAGTATAAAAATTGTAAAAAAAAAAAAAAAAAAAAAAAGGAAAAAGGAAAAAGGAAAACCTAAAAACAAGATTAAAAAAGAAAAAAAAGGAAGAAAAAAAGTAAAAAAAAAAAAAAAAGAAAGAAAGAAAAAACGAAAAGCCTGAAAAAAAAAAACGAAAAGGAAAACTTAAAACCAATCCAATCCACCTTTATTTGTTAAACGCTTTAAAAATCAACCATAGTTGAAACAAAGTGCTGTACAGGAGAATAAATAAAATACGAGATAAAAGAATAGACATAAAACATAGGTAAAAGAATTCTCAAAGACAAGGAACAAGTTAAAAGACATAAAATCAATTAAAATGAAGTAAAAACGCAGAAGAAGCAATCAAGATAAAATCAAAATAAAAAGTAAATAACAATAGTAAAATCGCCAACTTCCGTGCATCAAAAGCCAGGGAGAAAAGGTGGGTCTTCAGGAGGGATTTAAAAACAGGCAGAGACGAGGCCTGTTTAATATTTTGAGGCAGCCCGTTCCAAAGTTTTGGGGCTGCAACAGCAAAAGCACGGTCCCCTCTGAGCCTCCACTTGGTCTTAGGGACCTTCAGGAGAAGCTGGTCGGCTGACCTGAGACAACGGGAGGGTGTGTGAGGGTGCAGAAGCTCAGAGAGGTAGGGCGGGGCAAGACCACAGAGGGATTTAAAAACAAATAAAAGAATTTTAAAATGAATCCTAAATTGTACGGGCAACCAGTGAAGTGAGGCTAAACCAGGGGTAATGTGCTCATATTTACGTGTGCCAGTTAAAAGACGTGCAGCTGCATTTTGTACCATCTGCAGACGGGCGATAGAGGACGCACTAACCCCCACATACAAAGCATTACAGTAATCCAGCCGAGTGGTTAGAAAGGCGTGGATTACCAATTCAAAATACCAATTCAAAACGTCTCTCATGACGTTAACCCTCTCTCTGTTATGCACATATTCAGTAGGTGATGACATCATCCAGTGACTTTCAGGACAGCCAATAGCGTTGCTCCTTACTGAGGTAAGAGGTGGATCACCATGACAAAGACCAGACATGAGGATCAGGATCTGTCCGTCACAGTCTGGACTTCCTGACGTGTTTGTTTGTCTCTTATTTACTGTAAATAAAGACGTCAGCTGTTCAGTCCAGAGCAGCTTTAATTAGATCAGAGTGTTGATACACTAAATCAGATTATCAGAGGATTAAAATATCCCAAACAAACATGATCTGATCGGCTCCTGGCTCATGGAAAAACACAAAATCTGAATTTAAAATGGAGCCAAATGAAAATGAAACCTCACAGGGAGGCAGCATTATTAACTCGATTTCCATTTAAATACACTGAAACTGATTTTTTTAAACTTTACGGCATTACTGTAATATCTATAGGTACCTACTGTAAACAACTAGGCAGTAAATTACTGTAAATGGCAAAACACTGTGGGAAAAAAATCAGATTTTTGTAAAATTAACCACATTTACAGTAAAATCTACAGTTATATACAGTTATTACTACAAATGTTAATGTTCACAGGAGAAAAAACACTTCACATATTTGGGTGAAACCATTGTTTGATTAAATGTATTTTATTGGCTAAAAAATATTTATTTATTTATTTATTTACAAAATTATATCTTTCTAATAAGAAAGAATTTCCACATTTCCTCCATGTGTCCCAGCAGTGGGGAAATTAGATTAAAAATGAGATTAATGTGATTAAAAAACATAACATGGAAATCACAACTGGACTTACTCTGCTTCACTTTATCAGACTCAAACTTGGCAGAAGTAAAGTTCACATATTTTCACATTCATTCATAGAGTTCTAAAGCTGCAGCTGCATCATTACAAACAGATATTCACAATAAAAACATGTTTTCTTTAGGCGAGGATGAACTTTAAGAATGGTCTTCATTTACTCTGTCCCAGTAACACATATACTGATAATTACACATCTGGACATTTTAGGGAATAAAGTTTGTTACACCTGTTATTTTTTATGTTTTTTTTTTTTTCTTTGAACTTTTATTTAGAACAATGGGACATGACATCAAAACGTGTAAAACAGTTATCAGATTTTTGTAAACTTTCTTTGTGAGTAAATCTTTTTTGAATTTATTAATTAATTAGTTTAACTCCAGAATAAAGACAAAAATGCAAAAAAAAAAATCAATGTCAATTTTAGGGAATAAAGTTTCTTACACCTGTTATTTTAATGTATTTTTAACTTTATATAGAAGAAATGAGGCATGACATTAAAACATGTGCAAAAAAGGTCAATGTTTTTGATTTATTTATTTTTTTGGTGAATTCAAAGAGAAAATTTGAATTAATTAATTAATTAGTTTAACTCCAGCAGAAAGACAAAAATGCAAAAAGTCAATGACAGTTTTAGGGAATAGAGTTTGTTACATCTGTTATTTTATTTTTTTAATAAAATTCTTTATTTAGAACAGTGAGGCATGACATCAAAACATGTGCAAAACAGTTAACTGATTTTTAAACTTTTTTAGTTTATTTATTTTTGGAGGGAGTTAAAAAAGAAAAAATGAATTTATTAATTAATTAGTTTAAATCCAGCAGAAAGACAAAAATGCAAAACTGCAAAAAAAAAAAAAAAATCAATGTCAAGTTTAGGGAATAAAGTTTGTGTCACCTCTTATTTTTTATGATTTTTTTTTTTTAACTTATTTTTAAAACCGTAGGAAATCACATCAAAACATGTGCAAAGCAGCTATCTAATTTTTTAGATTTTTTTTTTATTCTTGTTTTGGTGAGTTAAAAAATTGATTTATTAATTAATTAGTTTAACTCTAACAAAAGACAAAAAATCACAAAATTAATGTCAATTTTAGGGAATAAAATTTGTTTCACCTTTTATTTTTTATGTTTTTTTTCTCTAACTTTATTTAGAACAGTGGAGCATGAAGTCAAAACACGTGCAAAACAACTATCTGATTTTTTAGAATTTTTTTTTACTTTTTGGTTAGTTAAAAAATTGAATTTATTTAATAATTAGCTTAACTCCAGCAGAAAGACAAAAATGCACAAAATCAATGTCAGGTTTAGGGAATAAAGTTTGTTTCACCTCTTATTTATTTATTATTATTATTTTACTTTTATTTAGAACAGTGAGGCATGAGATCCAAACATGTACAAAACAGCTATCTGATTTTTGTATTTTTTTTTTTTTTTGGTGAGAAAAAATTGAATTTGTTAATTAATTAGTTTAACTCCAGCAGAAAGACAAAAATGCACAAAATCAATGTCAATTTTAGGGAATCAAGTTTGTTTTGCTTGTATTGATGCCACACCTGAACAAATCTCTCATATGTTACTATCTTATGATGCCAGAATAATTCAAAACAGACCTTGCTGTTGCAGAGATTCACTCTTTTCTTTATCAGGATGTCATTTTTGAGCTTAAACAGATTCATGTTCCAGGGTGAATAAGCAGAGTCTCAGCTGCTCCCTGGTTAAAAGTGATGACTCTCCATCACCACTGGATGGCGCCAGTGCATCATTCAGGCCTGTCTGTCATATCTGCTGCAGAGCTCTGCACAGGAGCAGCTCTCTTATGTTTGGACTGCATTAGCTGTTGAATGTAAGGATCTATTTGTGACAGAGAGAGCGTGGTGGACTGTAATCCAAACATGCTGCTCTGTTTACTGTCGCATGTTTCCCAGCAGAGAAGAATCCATTAAAGTAAATAACTCTGGTGGCTTGTGCTGGCCTCGCAGCCTCTTATTTATTCTCTTTATTTGATTCTTTTGAGCCAAGTCTCTGCAGGCCTGCCAACACTCGCCACCAACACCAAACCCTCAAGAGTTTCCATCGCTGATATAAAAACCCAATCAAGCCCAGTCCCCGGGGGAAGAAGGAGCGTCTTTGGTTTGAGATGTTTGTTCGATGGCAGCAGAGCGTTTACTGGCCTGCCAGCGCGTCGGGCCTGGAGCAGGAAAGTGGGGAATTAAGGCGAGATCACTGCCAGGATAATGAAAAACATGGGACGGGTTAATAAGAGGAACATTCCTGCACATGTCTCAATCACAGGATCTATCAAACTATAAAACAAAGGTTCGACCAGATAACTGAGCCTCACAGAGGATGTTATTAACCCTTTAATAATAATTATAATACTTTTATTTATACGGCACCTTTAAAACAGAAGTTTACAAAGTGCTGTAACAGACAAAACAAAGGCAGAAAAAGGCAAAATAAAATCAACAATCAGGCCAACAGAGACCACAAGAGCAACAAAAAAGCAACAAAATGAAAGAAAATAGAATAAACTGGAAGGATTGAAACAGCTGGTGTAATGCATAATGACAAGGAGAAGACAAGACAGATAGATAGATAACAGATAGATACATATCATACATAGATAAATGTTGTCCCTGTTTATCGTCCTCTCCTATGTTTGAGTAGAGGTAGATTATATACAGAAATTAAGTATTATATAAGGGAAATGTTTTGCTGTGACTGTGTATGAAAAGTATGAATATGTAAAAGTTAAAATATCACTGTAGAAGGTGTGGATAAAAGGGGTAGGATTAAATAAGTTTAACTTCTTCCTACTCCTTTTCGAGCATGTAGATCTGTAACACATGCAGGTTGTTGCTGCAGTCTTTGTTTTCTTTTAATTTTAGTATGCATGTGTTTGTTTATGGTGACGACCTATTTTCCGTTTTCTTTTGCATGTTCGAAATAAAATTCATTCATTCATTCATTCATTCATAAATTTAAGACTGTTGAAGGTTGACAACATCACATCAGGATGATAGAAAAGAAGAGGGCAGATGGAGGACTGGTCAAAGAGAAAAAAATTAAATAAATAATAATAATAAATACTAATATAAATAAATGAATACATAGAATAAAGTGAAATAAAACAATGATAATAAAAACTGAGTATATCAAAACAAGAGAAGAGTAAAAACAGGACTAAAACAATGAGAAACCACGAGGAGGAGAAGAACAGGAGAACTTAAACTAGTTAAACAAGTAGGTAAAAGAACAAAAAACATGTAAAAGCAAGTCTAAAAAAGTAGGTTTTAAAACGTATCACTAACTCCCTACTCAACTGCTTGGCAGAAGTTTGTAGATTCAGAAATATTCTTTATGTCTTAAAAAAAACATGTTTGTTTCTGTCATTTTCTTAGGATACAGAAAAATCTGCAAACAAACCAAAAGAACGGATATTTATTTGTGTAGGATTTTAAGGTACTTTACTTAAAGGAATACTCCAACTATTTTGGACCCACGCCCTTTCCCTATCATTGACAAAGTGAGACAAGCTCAAAAATACCTTTTTTGTGTCTCTGCGTCCAGTGGCTGGCTCCCAGCTGTTGTAGTAGGTAACCAAGCTCAATGGCTGGAGGTCAATAGGAGTCAAAAGCGGACTGGCGACAGTAAGCGAAATACTCCTTACAGTGGTCCAGGGATGTCGTATCAACCGCGTGAAGAAAATCCAAATGGCTATAAAACATTTTAAACACGTGTTTTCTTTGCAATCCGTTAAAATAAGCGTTTGATACACGCCAGATCTGCGTATCACGCTATGCTCAGCGAGAACAGAAATAGCAACTGGACCCCAATGAAAGTGGACAAAATACTCCTTGCAGTGGTCAGGGATGGCTTATTAGCACGTGAAGAAAATCAAATGGCTATAAAACATTTTAAAAAGAGGTGTTTTCTTTTTCAATCCGTTAAAATAACGTTTTGCGATACGCGCACGAACCTGCGCATGCGCAATCGGCGCAAACTACGGTCATGAGCACAGCGCATCACGCGGGTCTGCGTTTATCAAAACGTTATTTAACGGATGAATTTACGCTGGACAAAAATGACCAACTGAAACCAAAAAATGAAAAAGTAACCATTACTGATGATATTCAGTACAGTTTTATCTATTTTAAGTCATTTTTAGTTGGTACTTTATGTACAAACATTTCTGCAGCTTTTACATGTCTTGTAGCTTGAGTTGTAAATGATCTAATAATCATTTAAAATGTATATAAGTGGTTTGTTTATGATTAGTTAACTATTCATTGACATCTACTAATAGCTTACAAATGATCATTATTCTAAAGTGTTCCCGAAAAGGCTTATTTAAAAAAAAAAAAGGCCACTCTGTACAGAAGCCCTTCATGAACTTAATATACATCCATGTACATTTTATTGCCTCACTCATATTTTCTTAAGTACATTTTGGTTGTCTTCTTAAGATTTAAACTTTTATGTTGATATCGTTGGACAGAGCGAACAGTAGAGCAACAAAATACATTGTGTTTTTCTGTCCGTCTGTGTTTGGTGTTTTTTTTATTGTTTTTATGTGGATATATTGGAATTTAATAAATAAGAAAAGTGGGGAGACTTTGAATGCATCTGGACTTAACCAATAAACACAAAGTTCCAAAACCACAAAAAAAAGAAAAAGTGAACTGTTCTTCAAAATCCTCGCCTGACCACATTGTTACAAAACCCCTCTAATTTTGCTCTGCATCACTTTATAACAATAATCCTTTGCAGAGGCAATGTAAACATAGTTTATTACTCATTTTTAGAGTTCTACAGCCACTCCAGCTTCATTTCCAAGAGATATTCACAACACAATTTGTTTTTTCTTCAGGCGAGGATGAAATTTAAAAAATATGTCTGCCATCTATCTTCATTGACTCTGTCCCAGTAACACATATACTGATGATTCACATCTGGACAAATCTCTCAAGTTTATTATGACACAAAAATAATTCAAATAGACCTTGTCGCTAGTAACGTCAGAACAATTAATTGCAAATTAGATTAAATCGCAATATGGCCTGTTGCAATTTTCAAATCACAGAAGGTTAAATATTTTTAGCCCAAAATGTGTTGAACATTTTGGCATTGTGATTTAGTTTTTTTGCAATTTTATCCCTATTTTTTTTATATTTCTATTCATACACTTTTTTTCCCACTTTTGGACCATTTTTACCTTTTTTTTTAACCCCATTTTTACAACTTTATGCCTATTTTGCCCCCATTCATCTTTTTCTGGCCACTGTCAGAACCATTTGGGGAATTTATACATGGTTTTTGAAATTTAATTTTAAATTTAATTCCCAATTTTGTTGCCATAATCAATTTTCCTAAGCCACTTTTGGATTTTTTTGCTAACCCCCCCCCCCCCCTCCCTTTCTTTTTTGTTTTTTTTTTTAAATTTCATACCTATTTTGCTTTTGTTCTTCACTTTTTCTCAAATCTTTTATCCTTAGATTGATTTAATGTCATATTGGTTTTACTATAAAAAGATCTACTGCTTATGTTTGTTTAAGAATACATAAGATGAGGAACATTAAAACAATTGCAGAGTAAATCGCAATATTAAGGAAAAAAATCGCAATTAGATTATTTTCTCAAATCGTTCAGCCCTAGTTGTTACAGACATTCACTCTTTTGTTTTTGAGTATGCCATTTCCAAGCAGAAGGCTTTAAATAGGGGCTGAACACGTTGACATAAACAACATGGATAAAGGAATACCCACAGGCTAACCCCGCGGTTATTGGGGGTCGTTTTTGGTAAGACCACACCAACTCTGTTTCTCCTTCCAGCCCAAACATCCATTAAAGTCTCCTGTTTTGGTTGAGCGTAGTTTCTGAGCCAAAGTCTGGATGGAAGGAGAATCTCCTCCAGCTAAACTCGTCAGGAGCAGCAGCTCATGTTTCTGCTCCTGAACATGTGGCACCGGAGGTACAGAGATGTCGCGGCTCCTTATCCTCACCCATCAAACCAGCCAGGAGTCATTTTAGAGCAGAAATAGGTCAGGGTTTAGCCTGGACCTACGAGAGCAGGTCTGCCTCCACCACTACGGGAACATGGTCAAACTGATGGGCGCTGAGCAGGGCGGGCTAACATCTGAGTCGAGATTTTAGTTGTTGAGGAAAATGGCAACTAAAGCTCGAGTCTGTAATTTTGGAAAACTAGCATGAATTTGAATGTAGCATCTCCTCAGGACTCCGTCAAGCTTCCGAGAAGCACAGGAGAGTTTTGGAAGCTATACAACAGAATGAAGCCGAGGACGAGAGCAATCCAGCTGCAAAGAAAAGACACATGAGGGCAAGCTAATGGTAGCTACCGCTAGCATGCCAGGTCGTCGCGCTCGTGACTCATCGATGACGACATTGTCTGACCAATCAGTAGCTGGCAGTCGGTGACGTCATCTTTTAGTATGGACTCAGCTCGCTTGGAACCAGAACGGAGTAGGTACTAAAACTAGCTTGTTTTAGGAGGTACCAGGCTAGTGGAAACACGCTGCTAATCGAGTAGAGCGGAGTAGAGTAGGGCCAAGGCGTGCTAGCGGAAAAGGGCCACAACAGCTAGGCAGTAAATTACTGCAATAGAAAAATATTGTGGAAAAACATTCAGATTATTGTTAAGTTTACAGCATTTACTATAACAGAGTGAGTATTTTACTGTAAAATTTCTATACAGTAAAAACTGAAAATGGTACTGGGTCAGAAGAAAATCCACTTTTCCCAGAAAAACTAAGCAGTGGCAGGTAAGATTTTTTTTTCACATATTTATTTATTTCCTTTTTTTTTTGTTTACAAAATTACATCTTGCTAATTCATGGTCAGTCAAATATTTAGAGAGACTTTATATGAATTAAAATACAGCAAGTTCAGTGTAATTTAAAATGCATTAAAAGTTGTAGAATAATGATACTGTACATTTTTGATCATACAGTAAAAATGCTTTAAAGGAACACTACACCCAAACAACGATTTGGCCTCATTTTCTACTCACCCTCATGCTGAGCAACACTCTGGAGCACTTTTTTGATGTCTCAAATGCAGCTGGAGGTCCGGGAGGATTTTCGCTGTCAACAAACGTCCATCTAACAGGGGACGACGGAGCCCGAAAGAAAAAGGTCCATGAAAGTCCACAAAAACGTGCTTATTTTCCTTCATACTGCTCGTCTGCTGTAATCCAAGTGTCCTGAGCGGGTAACGTCCATAATTAATTCGAAACGAAGTCATTTAGTACATTTTTCGAGCCTAAACAGTGCTATAGCGTACTTCCACAGTGCACGTCTACGCGCGCTCCCTGCACTACTTAAGCCGTCTGGATTGGTCTGCCGCGGCTTATGTAGTGCAGTGGGCACGTTTTTGTGGACTTTCATGGACCTTTTTCTTCGGGCTCCGTTGTCCCCTGTTAGATGGACGTTTGTTGACAGCGAAAATCCCCCCGGACCCCCGGCTGCATTTGAGACATCAAAAAAGTGCTCCAGAGTGTTGCTCAGCATGAGGGTGAGTAGAAAATGAGGCCAAATTGTTGTTTGGGTGTAGTGTTCCTTTAAATTGAGCCGTGACCGTCATGATTCCTTGAATGAAAACACAGGACGAAAACAATTATAGATAGTCCAATAATATACCTGTTAATTTAAATAAAGTAATGTTAAGACATTTACAGTCTTGTTGTCAGTAAATTACTGTAAAATCTAAAATAACCCATTTACAGTGTGGGTTAAAGGCCTAAATAATTATATGGAAAATGATATTTTCATGACGTAAAGAAGAGATTAAATTCATCCTAATGTGGGCTCAGCATAAAAAAGCTTAAGTTAAAGTATTATTCACTTGAGCAAAAGTTTGTCCAACAATTTCTATAAAGGGGAATCCTGATTGGTGGGTTAGTCGACCAATGAGAGCCAGCTTGCAGCAGACAATTATCCTTAACGAGGATTCATTACAGCGGGCCTCACTCGTCCTCATGAGCTGATACTGGACTGAAGTGATGATCAGAGTCGTTATATCGTCTCATAAAGCTCTCCGCCCACGCCTGGTTTCACGCCTGTGGTGTTTCATGTGTGCCCACAGACACGCCGAGCTCACTGCAAACACGGGGTAAACAATCATCTCGGCCTTTTTGTTCTCCTGCACGCGGCCCGTTGACGATTGTCTAAATCCTCCTCCCTGATTGGTCGGCTCCTGACCTCTGACCCATTTTCCCCGCGGGGCTGAGGAGAGGGCATCTGGACGTGGCGTTTCCCACTGAGGGTCTATGTAGGTCAGCAAACGGCCCTGAGGGTCACCCAGAAAGTGTGTGTGTGCGTACAGAGTGATGTGCACTTCACGGGATGTCACCACACTCCATCTGCTGCCAGAGCTTCTTCCTGCGTCAGGCCGGTGTGACCATTCATTTTATTCTTTTCTGACATGCGAGGCGGCAGCTCAGGCTGAAGACGGGAGAGAGGTGGAGTTAGAGCCTCTTCACAGCTGCAGAAAGTTCAGTAAATATAACTCTGTAACAGTAAATATTTGATTCTTCCCAAGGAAATGACTAGGACTTAAAGTTGAAGTTGCAGTTCACGTTTGTCCACCAGGGGGCGGAAGGAGCCACAAAACAAACAGGAAGTGCAGACGTTCATATTTTTAAAAGTCAAGACCTACCTTTGTAGTCTGGCTTTTAGCTGATTATAGTCATTACTGTTTCTTATTACCTCTTTGTTCATTTTTAATCCTCTTACTCTGTTTTATTCCTACATTCTACTTCAGATTTATTATTTGGAATTTTATTCTCTGTGCTTTTCTTTTTACCATCCTACTTTTAGCAGCTTTATGACACATCTGGTTTTAGGTTTTATTTACCTTCCTTTCCTATAGTATTTTTTATCTAATTTCTTATGATTTTTAATAATAATTTAAGCTTCAGCTCCTGTGTTTCCTCACTTAATTCTGTTTTCTGTTTAAAATTTCCTTTTTATATCTTTGTGTGTTTGATTAATTTTGTGTGTGCTGTCTTTTTATTTTCATTTTCATTTGTATGCAACTTTCTACTTTTATATGTCATTTATTGTATTTTATTTCTTATGTGCTCTTTGTGCTACAAATTTTTGTATGAAAAGTGCTACACAAATAAAATTGATTGACTGACAGATGTTCCACAAGACAGAAAAACTTATATTAAAAGGAAGAGCACGCTGCACGGTCCCATATTACAAACTGATGTTCAGTGTTTGTATATCTAAAATAGAATACCTCAATATTGATTGGTGTAATGCATCTACAAAATGAATTTATAAGATACCGAACTGTAATTTCAAAGGGGGATTTATAAATAACAAAAATGCCTCTTTTGATGATTATAAACAAATGACTGTGAATATACAAGACAGATTACTATCTGAGGATCTAAGAGACATGGCCTGGTTAATATCTGTAAATAGATTACCTATCAGAGTCATTGTTAGGTGGAGCTGTTCTTTACATTAGAACATCTTCGCATTCATTGCCACAGAGCCAAATTAATAAGAAACACAATGAAAATGTGGGTTTTAATGTGGAAAATTGTTATAATTCTGTAATATAAAAGTAAAAGTAAGATTGTTCTGGCTTGACATGTGTGCAATAAACATGCACATATGGAAAACTAGAGCAGAGATGGTGCTGCACCAAAAAATCAGGAAGATAAAGACCCTGGACAAAAAAAGCAGCAGCCCACTGCCCCGGGATACACTGCAATTGTTCCGTAGCACTTTTCTACTTTCTCTTTGTCGCTCTCTTTCTCTAAACGTAAATGTTTCTGTGATGATCGATTAATGAATTACAGATTTGTAATTTTACAATATTTTGATAATGCTACTGATATATTTCCTTTTCTCTTTTACAAGTTTTTTCCCCCTCTTTTGTGCTTTTAAAAAATAAAGTACTAAAGAATGTCTTTTGTTCCCCTTTCAAGAAAAAACAAACAAAAAAGTGTGTATATACATATATAAATTAATATATGTAGGTGTATATATATATAAAAAAAAAGGTTGATGAAAAAACCCACTGCCACTCTTATGGGTGGCAAAGTACGACAAAAATAATAAAAATAAAGCACACAAGTGGACATCAAGCAAAAAAGCATGTTGTTATTTATACCCTCGATGCATGGTGTCCACTGCAGTGGAAAATACAACATACTGAAATAAAAAATTGACATTTCTTTTTCATTGTTTGAAAGTAAAAACCAACACTTAAAATAGATATTCTTTGTGATTTAATAATTCATGCACAAAAGGGTTAAAATGGACGGTTTTATTAGTTTGTTTTTTAAAATAACTATGTTGAACCAGAATTCAAAAGCAATGTCTGAATTTCATTAGTTGATTTCAGTGAATTTTTATCTAAAAAATATATATATAACACACTGAAACAAAAATTGGAAATGACTTTTAACTTGTTAGTATTTTAATTGTTGGTTTTTACTCTCTATTTTTTGAGATTTAATAATTTATGCATGAAAGGGTTAAAATGGACAGCTTCGTTTGTTTTTTTTTTTTTTAAATAATTCTGTTGAACCAGAATTCAAAAGCATTGTCTGAATTACAGGAGATGATTTCAGTTATTTTTTATATATTATTACTTTTCTAAAATGGACATTTAACTTAGGAAGGATAAAATGAAATAAATAAAATCAGCCTAAAAGTGTTAAGTTTAAATTCAGGTCATGGTGCAGGAGCTCATTTCTCAGATTTTAATTTGATGTTAAATAATAAAACAAACTCGCCGAGGCCTAAAGTTCACTCAGAGTTGATGTCGTGTGGCGCCGGCGCCCTCACACCCGTCACACGGCGTCGAACGTCATTAACACACATTAATAACTCTGTGACCCATTGATCACTTTCCACGACACGAGCCAACAGCTGATCGTCCCATTGCCCCCCCCTCCATAGACCAGAGGAGGCGCTCCTGCAGTTTGACACAGATTTGGCGGGCAGCGGTGCACGCGGTGCCTCCGGGCGTTTGCATCGATGCTTTAACGCTTCAGCTAACATCGGAGAGTTCAGGGCCCGAACTCTTCGTGACCTCGGAGTGACTCACCGAGCGCAGACCGGGCGTATGGTGGGAGTCCAAGAGCGAACATGCCACCGCCACCGCCAAACCGCCGCCATCACCGCCACTGTCAACTCCGAAAGAAAGTCCACAAACACTCTCTCTGCTGTGTTCAGCCATTTTGTGGAGCAGATGTGAATTTATCTCTGACTTTTAACAAAAGTCATTGGAGGTTGTTGGTTAAAGCGTAATATCTTTTAATAATAATCTTCTTGAATATAAAATAAACAAAAAAAGATTTTAAACGATCACAGTCCAGAGTTAAAATCACTCCTACAGAGTTGATTTAAACACTTTAGCAGGTTTGTAGAGATTAACACTCTGCAGAGTCAAATTACACTCTACGGTACTTAATGCAGAATAATTTAAAATAAAACTCATGGAGTTAAAATCAACTCTGAAATGTTGAACTCTGGTGTTTAGACTCCAATAAATGCTCTGCAGGAGGATTATAATTATTTATATGAACAAGATCAATACAAACATTCTTTTAATATATTCTACCTGCAATTCAATAATGTCCTGTCTCTTTTTTCACACTTTCACTTTTAAAACATTTAAATAATTGTATTGTTTAGTTTTTTGTATTGTTTTAGAATCTTCCACATGTAAAGTTTGCTCTATTTTGGCTCTGAAATTGTTCAAATTGATACTAAACTGCATTTGACTGTACTTGAAAACATCCAACTAGATTTTTCTCATTTGTAATTCAACATATATAAATGGGGTGGTTATTTTCTGCAGTTATAAGTACAGAAAATTAATAGTAAAGTAAGTAATGTTAAAAGATAAGTTAATTCAAACAAGCATGTGTTACTGTTCTCTACTATTGACAACTTTTTTGTCTAATTTAAGTTAAATATTTTGATGATTTTAATTTTTTTTTTTTTACATTACTCTTCGACAAGTTCAGACAAAATGCGCCTCCACATTAGCTGGATATTGATTTTTTATATATATATATATATATATATATATATATATATATATATATATATATATATATATATATATATATATATATATATATATATATATATAATTGTGGATTAACTAACAGCAGAGTTTTTAGTTTTTCCCTCGACTATAATCTCATTATTAGAACAAATATCAATTATCAATCAATTAGTCCAAAAAATAAAGCACATTTTATTTTTTTGTTTCAGAATGTTGGATGAAACCTCAAACTAATAACTTGTTAATTAATTAAAAAAGAGGTAAATAAAAATTCAAGCAAGTTTCTCTGCTATTCCAAGGTAGCTGCCTTGATCATCAGAAAAACAGATAGAAAAAATCAAAGTTTAACCATACAATAAATAATTGTTGCTAAAAAGTTTCATAAAAAATATAAATGGAGTTTAATTTCTGAATTGTTTTGTTGTAGTTACTAACGAAGCATAATGCCTTCAAATAAGTCAGTAATTTTTTTGACATACATGTTGACAGCACAGCACATCGCAAAAGTAAAACAATAATCATCAATATTCACTTTTAAGGTACAAGCCTTGTACAACATATGTAACTACATCAAACACTGATTTACATATAGTATATTATAATATGTTATAAATAAGTAGGCCGGGGCAAAAATCAATAAGATTAAAAATCGAGTTGGCAGGTCAAATCGATTAGTTTTTCCTGAAACTCGAGTTTAACGATTTTTTTTGGTTTAAATTTAACCCATTCAATCACATTTGCACTTGGAGGCACTTTTCTCATTGCTTTGTACACTTTTACATTTTTTCCAACAAGAGTTGAGTTTTCTATTAAGATTTTTTTTTTTTTTACAACAAGCGTTACCTCAGCTATTTTGTTATCTTCATAGTCTTCAATAAATGTATATTTTGGAAATAAATTTAAAGTGAGTAGTTATTTCATTTTAAATGGGGCGGGGGCATCGAATCGAATCGTGAATCGTGAATTAATTATTTTTTTTTTATATCAAAGATATTTTTTGGGGGAAATATCGCCCAGCTCTGTACATAAGTAAAATAAATAACAATCTGATTGTGATCTTTAGATCTTTGTCATAAGCTACTGAGCAGGGACACCATTTGTTACATGCGTATTATAATGAAGTATCTTCCAACTTAAATTAAAAATATAATTATTAATTATTTTGTAATTGCTTAATCTGGAAAATCTAATGTCTCTTCCTTTTGGTTCTCAAGCGAAGGGTTGTCCCAGAATCTGTCGTCACCGAGAAGCAAATCTGTGCCCAGAAAATGAATTTATTTATTCTTGAAAATAGCATAATGTTTATTTTGTGGTTTAATTTTGAAATATCATGAGATAACTTGTTGACAAGAGGGGAGAACTATAGAGAATCTATAATGGAACTGGAACAGAGAGAGAGGAGAGACAGGCTGTACAGACGAATTATCAAGAGACAAGTTTAGAGTTTTTATCAGAACAAACGTAAAGATTTACGTCCACGGGCTCTTTTTGAACCCTTGACAACTGTCTGCTTTATCGTCCACGTCCGGTAAGGTGTGGCCTCCATGAAGGGGCGTGTCTTAACGTGTGACATCACTCATGCCTCAGTGGTTCATCCTGAACTTTTCTGTTTTGTTGATTGAGTTTAAAACGATGCTTTTTGAACCTGCAGAAGGCTTTGTCCCGGCCTATAACATCCTCCCTGCACCTCCTCCTGACCATCACCTATCAGTATTTACCCAGAATCCCACAGGGCACATGTATCCCCCCCACCGTGACAGGTGAATGTTTGAAAACCTTTGAGCCTCCGTCCTCTCCTCCTCTCGTCTGCAGCCTCTCACCGGCCGGTCAACGTCCTCGCCGTGATCAGGAATGGCGTTGTGTTGACAGCCATCGATCGTGGTGTCAGCAGCTTCGTGGCGTCCTCCTGAGAGAGAGATGAGACATGTGATTGGACGAGGAAGAGCAGCAGCCGAGGAACCACTTAGCAAAGACGAGAAGCTGTGAAATCCCAAAGAGACGGAGACACGGAGGCTGCGGCGGGTTTGAGATTCAACAGGAAGTCAGAACGATTGAAGGCTCTGATTCAGCCATGATGGAGCGAGGCACAGATTCTGCAGCTTTAGTGGGACACAAATGGAAATGTGATTTTATTTATCTCATGTGGACAAAGTCTAAAATTAAAAAAGAACATTTTAAAAGAACTCATGTTAATCGCAGGAGGTCAGTCATCACTCCGATGTTAGACTGACGGATTAACTGATATAATTTTAAGTAAAAAAGTTATTTTACTACTTTTAAAGATCTGAACTGAGAATAAAGGATAATAACAATATTTGCAAAACAACCAAATGGCACAAGTGAAATATTTAACCAATGTACGTACAAAATAACTGAAAAAAGGAAGATAAAATCCTGTATAATAATGTCCTCATTTCCAGCACAGCCCCCACAGGAAGTCTAAAATACACTGTGGGCCAGATCCTCAAAAGGATTGCACTGCTAGCGTACAATCCACATAGCATACGCAAGGGTGAAATGCACGCAAACTGAACCCAAACTGCACTGCCGCTGCTCGCTGTGCCAGTCCAATTTGCATGCATGTAAATTAGGGAAAATTCATAAATTCAGAGCAAAATTGCCCCCTTCATATGCAAATGAACCTCAGTGCAAATACCACAAAGACCACAGGCAGTAAAGTGGTGCTATTTAATGCCAGTGAGACCCGTGTATTAAATTATTTGATATAAAATGATCTAATTACAACACCATGATGAGATGAATTGAAGCACTTTAGCCACTACAAAAGTATAAAAATAAAACCTCCAATACTCCAAACATGAAAACAGCATCTGACATGGTCCGAGGTCTGATTTAAAACATTATGGTTTTTAAAGTTTTAACGTTTTACAGAAATAAACAAAGTGCACGTCCTCGTTGACTTTGTTACCCTTACAGATGAAGATTTACTGAGCTTCTAAAAGGGACATTTGCAGGAAAAAAAGATTTAAGTTTCCTGTTCACACATGACATTTTCTTCCCATTATGGGATATTTTTCCATGCCAACAAGAAACTTATATATATATATTTTTTCTGTAAATGTCCTCGTATATATTCCTAAAAAGATTTTGCTAAATTAAATGTATATTAAAACAGCAAAATCTGATTTAAACATCATATTTTTGTTTTGTGCAGAGACAGAACAGTGAAAGCTTAGGTTTTAGATCAGAAAGAGCTGCAGGACGTCCATCCAGCTGATCTGTGAGTGAAGAATAGCAGAACAATACTCACTCTGATCTTTAAGCACATCCCGATGTCCTTTAAAAACAGGAATACAGCCATTAACCCAAACATTTAAGACCAAAACAAACTCTAAAATCCTGATTTGCTCTCTTCACTCTCCTCTTGTTTCTGCAGAAGCTCCTCACCCATCCTGCGTTTTCTAACTAATCACCTTCTGACGAGTGTTTAGGGTTCGAACCCTCTGACCTGTTGAAGACTCCAGAATTTGACAGTCCTGCTGTGCTCCTCTGTTTATCAGACACTGATAAACAGCTAGCCCGGGTTGGTCCAACGGTCAGGTCTGTTTAGGTTTTATATTAATTCAAGGACGGGGACGCTGTATTGTGTCAGAGCGATGGATCGAGACGGAGAAAATAATGTTGGAAAGTTGATTAACACAACACAGCTGTGGTTACACAGGAGGACATGGGTTAATCAGCTTGGACACATTAGTCCTAAAAAGAGCAGGGAAAACTGGGTCTGCTGTTTAAACCTGATTTATTACTTACTTACTTTATTATCTATTACTTTACTACTTGCAGAGTAGATGGATCATGCCTGAATCTGAAATCCTGCATGTCCATCTTTCCAGCCTCCATTGTCCAACGACTTCACTTGGCCAAACGCTTAACAGCCCAATCAGGCAAGAGAGCAGATAATGCCGGTTAGCCTGTGGTCATCATGGTTACTCGGTAATACTTGGTGAAATGTGTTCTCCTCAGAAGTTTACATCGTAGGGATTGTCTTTGACGAGGTTCATGTCACATATAATGGTTAAATGATTCATCTGTGTGGGATAATTTAATGTGAAACCATCGCCTTGAGGTAGATAAGCTAACAGCTAACGGTCGTCAGCTGTTACGGCTAACAGCTAACAATAACTTTATTCATATAGCACCTTTAAAAACAGAAGTTTACAAAGTACTTTAACAAACAAAGCAAAGGCAGAAAAAGGCAGAATAAAATCAACAATCAGGTCAACAGAGACCACGAGTGTCAGAGGAAAAGGCGCAAAGGGTTGTGTTAACTAAAGCAATAAAATAAAAGAAAACAGAATAAACTGGTAGGATTGAAACAGTTGGTATAATGCATAATGACAAGGAGATAACAAGACAGTAGATAGATAATAGATTTACAGATACACAGATAAGTTTAAGACTGTTGAATGTTGACAACATCACATAAGGAAGATAGAGAAGAAGAGGGCAGATAGAGGACTGGTAAGAGAAAAAATAAATAAATAAAATAATAATAATAAATACTTCTAATAAATAAATCAATACATAAAATAAAGTGTCAAAACAAGAAAAGAAGTAAAAACAGGACTAAAACAATGAGAAACTGGGAGGAGGAGAACAGTGCAACTTAAAATAATAAAACAAGTAGGTAAGTTTAAAAAAAATAAGGGCAAACAACAATTAACGTCCGTTAGCAACTAGCCATAGTGGCTAACAACAGTTAGTTAGCCACTACGGCTAACTGGCATTAACTGTTGTTCGCCCTTGTAAGCTGTTAGCCATAGCGGTTTATGGCCAGCCATAGCAGCTAATGCCTAACCGTTAGCTGTTACCTTTAGCTGCTATGTATGCTACATCATAAAAGAGCTGCTTGATATGGATTGGTCTGTGATGACTGTGACGAGCCAAACGATCGTCCAATCACAAGCTGCTGTTGTTTTTGAAGGTTCTGCCCCTGAAAACATTTTCTCAGGAAACTGGGAGAGAACGAGAAAATCCTCCATGGACATGACGGTGAGCCTGTGGTCGTCATGGTTACTCAGTGATACTCAGTGAAATCTGCTCTCCTAAGAAAACTTGGTAGAGATTGCCTTTGACGAGGTTCATGTCACATATAAGTGTTGAATGATACACCTGTGTGGTATAATTGTATGTGAAATGATAGTCTAAAGGTAGTTTAAGCTAACGCTAATGGCCGTTAGCTGTTATGTCTGTGTAGATTCTCATTCATCCAGGTCATGGTTATCTTGAAGATTCAAAATCGAGGCAGCTGTGTTCAGTTTTGGGAAGATGTTTTGCTTCTCATACAAGAAGCGTCTTCAGTTCCAAACAGCTGGGCAGAGCAGCAGATATTTATCTTGCTAGATCAATGTGCAGGTTTTGGTGCGATAGGAGAGAGATGGTTTGAAAGAGGAGTCAAAGAAGCCATCTTCACCAGACTGGAGAAACTCTCTTAACAGACGGGGTGGACTCTTTTAGCCACTTACAATGCTGCGCTAAGCTCTCTACACAGGAAGTTCACCAAACATTCACACCTGGGATCATGTGACCACCACACCTCACATGACAGGGGAGTTAATGACCCATTCAGGGTAACGACTCTCAGAGGATGAATCACCCTGTGAAGAGTTTCTATTGGTCCTTTTCCACTAGCATGCCTTGGCCCTCCTCTACTCGGCTCTACTCGATTTGCAGCGTGTTTCCACGAGTCATGGGTGCGACGACCTAGCATGCTAGGCAAGAAGAAATACCCCTTGGGAAGCACGGGAGAGTTTTGGGAGCTATACAACAGAATGAAGCCGAGGACGAGAGCAATCCAGCTGTAAAGAAAAGACGGTTGAGGGTAAGCTAATGGTAGCTACCGCTAGCATGCTAGGTCACCACGCTCATAACTTATCGATTACTACATTGTCTGACCAATCAGAAGCTGGCAGTCGGTGAGGTCAGCTTTTAGTATTGACTCAGCTCGCTTAGAACCAGAGCGGAGTAGGTACTAAAACTAGCTTGTTTTAGGAGGTACCAGGCTAGTGGAAACACACTGCTAATCGAATAGAGCCGAGTAGAGGAGGGCAAAGGCGTGCTTGTGGAAAAGGGCCAATAGGCTCCATCCACACGAAGACAAAACGCTGAACAGTTTCAAAAACAATCGTCATAAAGACGAAGGCGTCTCAGAAAATGTGTGCGTCTACATGACTGCACACGATACGCATGAAAATGCTGTAAAACACATGCCAGACCTCTAGGGGCGCTGTAACGATATGATAGAAACAAGTGGAAACAGACGAAAAAACGGTGGGCATGCGCACTTGCAGCAAAAGTTGTAAACAGAGATTGTAATAAAGTGATCATAAAGTGCTGTAATGTGTCCTCGATAATTGTTTGTTCAACTCGGTGGTGATTGAGAAGAAGGAGATTTTGCTGCAACAGGGATAGTAGGGTCACTAGCTTCATCAGCACATATGCTACACAGTACGCCGCCATTGTCGTTGTTGTTGCCGCGTGTGGCACACGCGTGTCAATGAAGATATGAAACTATGACATAAGCGTATCTGAAAACTTGCAGAGAGCCAGTAATCACAGAGCTGCGTATACAGCATTTCAAAATCTTTCCACTCTGGAACCTGGTTTCAAAAATGACCGTTTACAGACCCCCAAAACGCCGTCTTCGTACGGATGATACGCAGATTTGGCAAAAAACTTATGTGTTTAGACCTCGGTTTGTCTTCCTGTGGATGGGCCTTATTCAACAACACACAAGTCTGAGTGAGCTGGATGAGAACAGGAGAAGATGACGGAGAAGTGGATCCTGATAAACCTTCAAAACTTAATCAGGAAGAATAAAGAGCGTGAAAAGATGAAGATGCTAAAACCAGAATCTCAAGACATACCAGCTAAAGTAAAGACATCAGTCTGGATTAAAGGCTCCTGGTCGTTATCTGATACCACCTTAGTCTTGTGAGGTTTTGTCATGTTTAAATATTTAGAGAATGAAGAGAGGGTTTCTCAGAAGATGCAGAAACCTTTAAACTTTAATGCTGTGAAAGCAGCGAGTTGGTGAGATCCAGTTGAACTTTACCCGTGAACTGTAAATGTCACCTGTACTCACAGAGGCAGCCATCTTTGACGATGAGGCAGACAGCGAGATATAAATATACTCGAGTTAAAGTGAATCCATTATAACAGAGCTGGCCTTCTAATGTGGCGATCCCGCCATCAGAGATCACATACGCTAACAAATATATTAATTTGCACAAGATACATTTTCTTATATTATCATTTGTAGTAACATTACTTATTCTGTTTGCATTTGCTTTACATTGACTTTCCAATCACCAAGTTACAAATACTGTTACATTTAGTTTGTGCTTCAACAATAACCTTCAAAAACAACAGCAGCTTTTGATTGGACGATTGTTTGGCTCATCACACTCATCACAGACCAATCCATATCAAGCAGCACTGCTATTACGTAGCATATGTAGTGGCTAAATGTAGCAGGTTAACGTAGTGGCTAATGGCTAACGGATAGCCACGGAAAATGTTGTTTGCCCTTGTTAGCTGTTAGCTTTAGTGGCTAACGGCCATTAGCTGATAGCTAAACTACCTTAAGAGGATCGTTTTGCATTAAATTATACAACACAGATGTAAAGACAATCCCTATGAAGTTAACTTATGAGGGGAGCAGATGTCGCCAAGTATAACTGAGTAACCATGATGACCATCGGCCAACCAACATTAGCCGGCATCATTTATACAACAGGAAGTGACGCCACTTCATGTCGAGTCACTTCCTGTTGTCCCGCAGCTCCCGCCTCTCTTCCCTGATTGGGCTGTTAAGCATTTAGCCGAGTGAAACCGTTGGACAATGGAGGCTGGGAAGACGGAGATTCATGATTTCAGAATCAGGCAGGTCCGTCTGTTCTGGAAGGTTAGATCAGGACACCCCTACTTCATATTTTAGTTGACTAAATTTTCAGTAATTTCATCGACTAAAACTAAAAAGTGCAGTCAGCATTAACCCTGGTCCTCCCTGAATAAATAGATGTTATTTTAATGACTGAACTGGATCCTCCTCGCTCTGCCCTTTCCCTCCTTCCTCCCAGATCACCGTCCTGAGTGCAGCTCACTCTCATGTTCCAGATATTAAATTACTCATGAAATATTTGCTTGGCCTCCAGGGTCTGCTGCAGCCTGCTCACAAACCTCCACTTAGCCTCTGAATGGTCTCCGAGTGCGGGCTTGTGTCACCTCTCTGAGGGAAGGTCAATTTGTCCAATTTACAAACGAGACATTACAGGAGCGATCACAACGGATCAGCTTTATCGTTTTTGGGCCTTGTCACCTTTTCCTCCTCCTCCTCCTCCTCCTCCTCCTCCTTCAGACGGTCCCAAAACAAGCAGAACCTTTCATGATTCAGGACGAGGAAAAGCCCCCGTCGCTCACGCCAGTGCACTTGACTGTACCAGAAAGTTCCATCGTGCTCGGTGAACCTTTAAGACTCAGAGTTCAGGAGGACAGAGCAGCTCTGAGCTGAGAGGGACCTGACGGTTGCTGCTTAGAGAGTCACATGTGACAGTTTTACGCTTTTAAACTTTAACGTGAGGAGGAGGAATAAACTGCTGCAAACAGCTGCACCGAGCCCATCAGCCAGGGCCTAAAGATGTCCACTATAATCACGTTTTATCTTCTCTCTCACTCGTCAGGGGGCAGCAGGGGAAGGCAAAGACTTAACCCTATAAAGCCAATTGTATCATATTTGATACATACTTTTATAATACCTCTATCCACTCAATATGATCAACAAATTACAAAAAAAACACAACATCAACATCTGAATACAATCGGATAAATGATAAAAAATATCCTCAAATGGATTATCAGTTGCCAAAAACACAACTTATGTATCAAATGAGATATGAAAAATCTAAATGTTGAATTTTATGGACATTTTGATATTTTTAGGATTTTAGCAGAAAGTGAAACAAACATTTCAGCTCCAAAAAAACTGAATTTTCTGGCTATAATCTATGGTCTTGGGCTTTAAAGGGTCAAAGAGAGGACTACATTAAAATTAAAATAAAGTTTGAACTAGGCCTGTCATGATAACAAATTTTGCTGGACGATAATAGTAAAAAAAAATGAATGCTAATAATGTTGTTGTCTTTCTCGAGCAAGATAAATATCTGCTGCCATGTCCAGCTCTTTGGAACTGAAGAAGCTTCTTGGATGAGAAGTGAAACGTCTTCCCAAATCTGAACACAGTTCAGTCTCCTCGATTTTGAATCTTCAAGATAGCCGTATTTCTCCATCATGTGGTGGATTGTACATTTGACCTCCTTTTCCTTCAGTTAATAAATAACTGAACAAAACCATCCAAATCTGTTTCCTTCTATGTTATTTCTGAGCAGGACCATAGCACTGTTATAAAAAAAAGTTTCTACTGAAGCTGCACAAACAATTAAAAAAGAAATCAACAGTGTGAAGTGTTTTAAAAAAATAAAGCAGAAAAATTCTCTGCCTCAAATTGAGGTGAGAAAAATTCACATGGTCATTTTTCTCTCCAAAATTGAGGATATTAAATAATGTTATAAAAACGTTTGCTTAAATATTTAAAGATGTTCAGAGTTGCACTAGGGCTGAACAATTTATTGCAAATTAGATTAAATCGCAATATGGCTTGTTGCAATTTTCAAATCACAGAAGGTTCAATATTTTTAGCCCAAAATGTGTTGAACATTTTGGCATTGTGGATGTTGTTCAATTTCATGCCTATTTTTTTTTTTTTTTTACCTCTATTCATACACTTTTTTCCCACTTTTAGATGATTTTTGCCTTTTTTTTAACACCGTTTTTACAACTTTATGCCTATTTTGGCCCCATTCATCTTTTTATGGCCACTGTCAATCAATTTTCCAAAGCCACTTTTGGAATTTTTTTTGCCAATTTTTCCCTCTTTTATTTTTTATTTTTTTGCAATTTCATACCTATTTTGCACCTATTTATTAACCTTTTTTCGCTTTCATACCATCTTAACCCAGCTTTTACAATTTCATACCTATTTTGCTTCTGTTCTTCACTTCTCCACTTTTTCTCAAACCTTTTATCCTTAGATTAATTTAATGTCATATTGGTCATACTATAAAAAGATCTACTGCTTATGTTTGTTTAAGAATACATGAGATGAGGAACATTAAAACAATTGCAGAGTAAATGGCAATATTGGGAAAAAAAAAATCGCAACTAGATTTTCTCAAATCGTTCAGCCCTAATTTGCACAGACCCGTAAACTGGACCCATTTGGAACAATTAAACCTTTATTTTTATAATAACTGATTTAGTTCAGTGCAAAGTCTGCAGTCTGACGTCCAATCAGAAGCTCCTGTGGCTCCAAACATTCCCACACGGCCTCGGCTGAAGCCGTCCCAACTCCTATGGATCTGAGCAGAAAGGTGAGAAAGCAGTCACCCGTGATTATTACCCGCTCACTCATGAAATCACGACCACGGGGAGCACGGAGAGGGTCAGACAGAGACGGAGCTGCAGCCAATCAGAGCACTTTAAATCATTATCACCACGAGAAAATCAATTGGAATGAAAATAACTGAAAACTAATTAAAGTTTTAAAGTTTATTCTGTGCTGCTGATGTTTAACACTGAACAAGAAATCAGAGAACGTCATGAGCTTCATCAGCTTCATGCTGTTTCATTTAAATATTTATATTACAGGACATAAAATTAAAGTCAATTAATGTCAGAAAGTCAAAATGTCAAAGCCTTAAGGGGTGTCCCGATCCGATATTGATACCAGATATTGGTTGGATATCAGCAGTTGAGTTAACAGTGGTTATTTTGCAATTTAAAAATACATGTTTTTGTTTTTACTCGATTTCTTGAGGTTACTTTTCTAACATATTTTCTAATATATTCATCATTTATTTTATTTAACTGCACTATACTCTTAAGTTTAACCATTTAACTACCAGCTCAACTGTTTGGCAGAGGTCATCAATAAATGTAGGTTTTTTTTTCTTTTTTAAAACAGAACAAATCAAATCATTATTTAATTCAGTCAACACCTCAGGGAACAAAACTAAACTAAAAATAACCAAAAAACCCCCCCAGAGATATTCTTGGTATGGGATTTAAAGGTTTAAAAAGCTAACAGTTGATTGTGATGACATAAAAAAATCACAAATATTTGGGATAAGAAATCAATTAGAAAATGTAGAAATGTTTGTAAATAAAGTAACAATCAAAACAAACTTAAAGACGAACCATACTGAGTTTGACAAAGGCAAAAATAAGTGTTTGTTAAATTTTAGACTACATATAAATCACATTATCAGCAAATGATGAAGTAAAATATTTAAAATAATAATGACGTTAATAATAACAGCTTTTACCTTTTTAATCTCGAAGTCCTACACAAAGAAATATCTGTTATTTCTGTTTGCATGTAGATATCAACATGTTTTTTTAAAGACATTAAAAATATTCCTGAATGTATTAACTTCTGCCAAGCAGTTGAGCTGGGAGTTAAAGGGTTAATGTTAAAATTTATTGAACCCATTGGTTAATAACAAACAGGTCAGTTTTTCTCATACCTACTATTGCTGACTACTGTTCTCTGTTTGAGTAATCTGACCTGATCAAGCCTTTTCTTTCGGTCCATACTACAAAATAAGTAATTAAAGTCTGTTTGATTCCTGCTGATATCGTATTAGATCGATATCGATATCGTACTGGAGTTGAAAAAGTTGTATCGAGACATCCCTACTTAAGAAACAACATTCAAATGACAAAGAAACAAGTCGAAAAGAAGTTCATTTAAAACAATAAGGCAAAGATAATCAAAAATTAATAATGAAGTAAATTTCCAAAAAATGTCTAAATGACAGAAAAAGTCAAAATGGCCAATCACATGGCAGCAACTTAAACATTCAGGCATGTAGACATGGTGAAGCTAAAACTGAGAATAAGAACAGAAAAGAAAGGAGATTTAAGAGTTTGTAAACATTCTCTCCCACAGTCCTCACCCATATTGTGATTTTCTCCATAAATATTAGTCCTACCTTTATTTCATTTTAATATTTAGATTCCTTGACCATGAAAAAATACCATTAGCAACTGGATTCATAATGATATCTATTTAAGTTCAGTAGTTATTCACCAATATCTCATTTTTCATCATGGCGGTTTTCTTCTTTCTACAGTATCTTGGCTATATTTTGATGTTTGTTGCAACTCTATGTCTTTATTTGTTCCCTTGCTATGACAAAAATTCCAAGGATATCTACATTTTTATTGTTTTTCTGGGATCCAGATCAGTCTGTGATATCTTGTAGAACCTGTTGGAAACTTGTCCTGTATTTTTTTCCAAATGCTCTGACTATTTTTGGTGGACTAATATGCACAAATGCAGAAAATGGTCCTATATCACAATGTTAAAGAATCTTTTAAAAAATTCCAGGATCCAGACAGTGATCCGGATCACTCCCAAAATCTAATCATTTGTTTCTTGTCCCAATCCGGACATTTCCTGAAAGTTTCATCAAAATCTGTCCATAACTTTTTGAGTTATGTTGCTAACAGAGAAACAAACAAACAAACAGATGCTGACGATAACAAAACCTCCTTGGTGCAGGTAATAATCAGAACAATAACAAAATAATAAACACTGAACTCTCTCTAACTCTCCCTCTGTGGGCAGCTATAAGCTCATCACAGTATCACTGTCCTCTGATCTCCTGACGCGCCCGCGGACACACACATATACATTCGTTGACATGTAAATGTATTTATGATATTTAAGGGGTCACTTCATCAGCTCGCCACAAACACGCTGTGAGCCGCGGCGGAGATAAGCCGCCGTGTAAACCAGCTCTGCTCCATCATTTATGACCCCGAGTCAAGCCAGATTAGGCCTGATTGGATCGCTGGTGCCATATGTGACCTACAATCTGCACTCTGCTTGCACCGCGGGCCGGGAGGGTCAACAATCTCCCCGGGCAAAGGTTGCCATGGGAACGACCTCTGGATGCTGCACAGCTCTTTGCAGCCCCTTCGCTCTTCTGAGGGCGGAGCTATCAGGGATTTCTCTCTCTTCTTCTGCTCTAGTTCCTCCCTCTGCTTCCTCTCAGCGCTGCATTAGCACACGTTTACATCCACACGCGAGCGCTCGCACCGCACGCCAGCATCCATGACTTCACACCAACACACTCACATCCACATCAGGTCACGTTAAACAATGTGCTGTTCTTCCTGCTCTGCTGAATGTTCCTGCTCCATCAGTCCATGACTGCAGTGGAATAAACCTTTTTGCTTAGGAAGGTTCCTAACTTAGTTAAATAAACTATATTACCAAAAGTATTGGCTCACTCATCCAAATAATCAAGTCAGGTGTTCCAGTCTCTTCCATGTCCACAGGTGTATAAAATCATCACCTAGGCATGCAGACTGCTTTAACAAACACTAGTGAAAGAATGGGTCGCTCTCAGGAGCTCAGTGAATTCCAGCGTGGAACTGTGATAGGATGCCACCTGAGCAACAAATCCAGTGGTGACATTTCCTCACTCCTAAATATTCCACAGTCAACTGTCAGCTGGATTATAAGAACGTGGAAGTGTTTGGGAACCACAGCAACTCAGACACCAAGTGGTAGGCCACGTAAACTGACGGAGCGGGGTCAGCGGATGCTGAGGCGCATAGTGAGAAGAGGTCGCCAACTTTCTGCAGAGTCAATCTCTACAGACCTCCAAACTTCATGTGGCCTTCAGATTAGCTCAAGAACAGTGCAGAGAGCTTCATGGATGGGTTTCCATGGCCGAGCAGCTGCATCCAAGCCTCACATCACCAAGTGCAATGCAAAGCGTGGATGCAGTGGTGTAAAGCACACCGCCACTGGACTCTAGAGCAGTGGAGACGCGTTCTCTGGAGTGACCAATCACACTTCTCCATCTGACAATCTGATGGACCAGTCTGGGTTTGGAGCTGTTATAGCTGCAAAGGGTGGACCCACGTCATATTGAACCCTGTGGATTAGGAATGGGAGGTCACTTAAGTTCATATGTGAGTCAAGGCAGGTGAGCGAATACTTTTGGGAATATAGTATTTTCCTTTTGGTCAGGAAAATTCTTGGTTAAATTCAGTCCAATAATTCATAATAATTAATCAATTTAATCAATATGTTGCCCATCCCAGCAACTTACAGGATGCAAAGCCACGAGGTAATGTATCTCTTTCTAGTTACGTAGCGGTAGTTTTTGATGTGTGACAACAAGCAATTTTTGGAAAACTTAGTATCATAGTTTTGTAGCCGGCTATATATCTCTACTTACAGCCCGGTGCTCTAAGACGTGTCTGAATAATATAAATTTGCTCTAGTTTTAATTGTCTTGTTCCTGAAGTTGAGTATCCAGGCCAGTCCAGCCCTGTCCGACCTGACCACGAGGCTAAGGAATAGCATTTAT
This sequence comes from Scarus forsteni, assembly GCA_036419115.1. Taxonomy (NCBI): domain Eukaryota; kingdom Metazoa; phylum Chordata; class Actinopteri; order Labriformes; family Labridae; genus Scarus; species Scarus forsteni. The sequence goes on along the minus strand of JAZDUH010000103.1, from coordinate 421,809 downwards.
AGATAACCTATTTTGATGCTATAAAACTCATCTTAAAGTGTGTATTTCCATCAGGCATATATCTAAAAGGGAGACTTTTTTGCAATTACTTAGAAACTCCTCTTAGCATCTTTAACCATTCAATAATATGATTTATTATACATGTAATCTGTTATTCATAGAAACTTTTTTGTGTTTGTCAAACTCAGTATTTTCTATTTTAAAGTATTCTATGCAATTTTATTTACAAACATTTCTGCCTTTCTTCATTTATTTTGTCTCAAATTTTGGTGCATTTTTATGTCATCACCTAATCAACTGTTGGCTTTTTAAACCTTTAAAAGGGACTGTGAGGAGTTTCTAAGTAATTACAAAAAGACTCCCTTTTAGATATATACCTGATGGAAATACACACTTTAAGATGAGTTTTATAGCATCAAAATAGGTTATCTATAAATGCTATTCCTTAGCTTCGTGGTCGGGTCGGACTGGACTGGCCTGGATACTCAACTTCAGGAACAAGACAATTAAAACTAGAGCAAATTTATATTATTCAGACACGTCTTAGAGCACCGGGCTGTAAGTAGAGATATATAGCCGGCTACAAAACTACGATACTAAGTTTCCCAAAAATTGCTTGTTGTCACACATCAAAAACTACCGCTACGTAACTAGAAAGAGATACATTACCTCGTGGCTTTGCATCCTGTAAGTTGTTGAAAAAAGAAGTTGTAAATCAATGCAGAGTTCTGAGGAAGGTCTGAGCTGCATTACTATTAGCATCACATCTTTTGGTGCGTTCCAGTTGTAGTCAGAAGTAGGAATTTCCGGGTTACGAGTCGGAAACTGCAACTGGAACGTCCCCTGAAGTCTGAATTTTCTACTGGGAACTCGGTGAAACCTCGCTACCCCCGAGTTGACAATTGAAGATGGATGCCCCCAGTGTGAACAGTTATTTAGCTCCTGTAATAATCCATTTATTTGCACTTCTGACTGGGGTGTGTGGCTCTAGATCAGCTGTATACATAGTATTGTTAGACTTATATTTACAAAAATGCTGCTATAGCGATAATCACATTCTTCATACAACAACGCAGGGCGTGCTAACAACAGCTAACAATAGCCTGGTAGATCGACATGTTTTTTTCAGACTTCAACTGGAAAGCTGATAAGTCGGAGATGATGTCACTCCCAGTTCCGAGGTTCCTGGAACATAGCATTACGACAGTCGCCGCGCGTGCTCATGGGTAGCAGAGTCTTTATGTCGCTGGTAATAGATTCTCCTCATAGTACCTTTAAATCCCACACCAAGAAAATATCTGGTTTTTGATTTGTTTGTAGTTGCTGTTCTGCCAAACAGTTGAGCTGGTAGTTAAAGGGTTAAACATGATAAAAAACTATAATCAAAACCCGTGAGACCCTCAGGTGGTCCAGGTTAAACTCAGAGGAAATAACATGAAGAGCTGAGTTAAATCTCTTTTCTTACATCCTCACACAGGCTGCAGGGATTTCATTAGAGCTTTACTGCAGTGAGAACATGTGACAAACCTGTGCAGAGCTTATAAAATAAAGATGACAGTCATGCTTTAAATCCAAACAAATGATGCCCACAGGGATGTGAAGGTGTAAATCAGTTTGAAGAAAAAATCATGGCGTGTGAAGGCTGATTCAGAGGAAATTAGATTCTTATATTTAAATGTTTGAACTCACGGTTTCACCGTCTGACTTCTTTTCTCTGCTAACGTTTGAAAGACTTCTTTAATTCAGTTTGACTGAATGGAAAAATATGTATTAAAAGTCCTGAATGACGCACCTTGAGTTCTTTCTGAGCCGAGAAAAAGCCTTTCAGAGGATCGTCTGTGCACACAAACAAGGCCGAGCCTCACGTCAAAGCGGAGTGAATGTTCAGCCGTGAACACCTCGTATGTTTGTGGAGAGAGAGGAGCAGCTTTTCAGGTGCATGGAGAAGGAGAAGCCAAAAAGATCAGGATGTCAGCCTGCGTATGAGCGAGCTGCACACGAACAAACCTCCATCTTCATTCACCAGAATATGAGAAATAATAAAATAGAGTGAACTTTATCCTTCACCTTGGATAATTGGTTCTGCAGGAAATTTTACCGTCTTATTTTTAAGGGAACATTAGTAAAGTTTATTTATTTACTTTTCACAAACATGAGTCACAAATAGGGATGTAATGGTTACTGTGCCCTATTAAAATTACCGTTAAACCGTGTTTGATCACCACACTGTGTCAGTAACTCACGGTGATGCTGTTCTTTGACTGTAAAGCCTGAACTATGTGTGTCTGCTCCTCGGTGAAGCAGACGTCTCTCGCAGACGCAATGTTTGGCCTCAGCAGCTGGAGCCTCGCTCAGACTCTTACAGGTTTTCACACTCGAAACAGACAAAGTCTGGTCGAAGTTTGGATTTTAAAGGATGTCGAGGGGAAACTGATTGATGACCTGTCTAAAACACCAAGCTGCAGTGAAAGACAAAAATGTGCGTGATTAAAACTGCTGTAACTCCTCGAGTAAACGAGCAGAGAGAGAGAGGATTCAGAGAGCCATACCTGAGTGAATTATAGGAGGTTTATCAGGATTTTCTGAGTAAATAATGTATAAAGGTTGTAAATAACAACATAAGTGTCATTCTGGAGTGAGTTCTTGCCGTTCTTTTGCCGTTTATTCACCATATTTTTTGTTGTAGTAGATCGTCTTTTTCCGTCATAGTTCGTGTTTTATGGATTTAATCAATCGTAATTTGTAAATATTAAAGAAGGACATGTGGAGGAGATCTGCCATGGAAAGGGGAGACCAGAGGAGAGTCATGAAGGGGGCTAACTGCTTCAGGGACCATTGTTAGTAAAACAAAAAATAAATAAATAAAAAGGCCTGGACATGGTCTAATATAACGGACTGTAACATGGACACTAATGCTGCAGGCAAACTAAAAAGTGTTACATTTTTTTTATTCTACAAGCATTTAATGCATTTTAAATTACAGTGACTGTGATTTATCTTAGTTGATATTACTGTTTCTCTAACCATTTTACAGGCCATTTATTGGACATATATATCATTTTGTAAAAAAAAAAAATCTCATGTATCGATTTCGTCCAGTGAAATACATCAAATCAAAAATTGTTTCAACCAAAACTGTTAAAACTTTACTGAAAGAAATCTTGCATACCATTGGTCAGTTTTCCTGGGAACTATTCACCCTCTTAAGTTATTTACTTTGTCAGCGTTTTAAAATCAGTAATTGCAGAGTTTACTGTAAAATATTGCTAAGTTAAAAAAAAAAAAATCAGATAGCTGAATTGTACGTGTTTGGATGTCATGCCTCACTGTTCTAAGTAAAGTAAAAAAAATCATAAAAAAAGAGGTGAAACAAACTTTATTCCCTCAAATTAATATTGATTTTGTGCATTTTTATTTTTCTGCTGGTGTTAAATCGATTAATTAATAAATTCAATTTTTCTTTTTTAACTCACAAAAAAAACAAATTAAACAAATAAATAAAAATCTTTACAAATCCAGCTGCAGTGTGAGTGAAGTCAAAACTCCTCCTCATCATGAGTGAAAGGCCAAACACCTCCGTGACCTCCTGACCCCACCTGACCCCTCCTCTTCCTCGTACCTCATGGCGAGCTCCACGGCTGTCGTCCGTCTGCCAAACGGCGACACGAGGACCGAGGGCTTCAGAGGAATTAACGGAGGAGCTGGGTCACGATGAAAGAGTCCGTCCGTCACAGAAGACGTCCACGGAGACGAGGACGAATCCTCTTAGAGGGGACGTCCTGGTGGGCCGCTCCATCTGTCGCTCTGCGATGGACGAGAAGATCAGAGGAGGATTTTTACTCAGACACAAAATACTTCAGTAAATATTCAAATTTAAGACAAATATTCTCTTTATGTTTGATCAAACTTCAGTTTTAACAGGCAGATTTACTCCTTCACTCTGAAATGATGCAGCTTCTTCTTAATAGGATTTATAGATCTTGGTTGGTCTATGTGTTCATGAAAAATGATTTTAAAGAATATATTTAAATGACAAATATTTGAGTTCAACCTGTAACATAAGATTTAACAAGATTTAAATAACACACCTGGATTATTGCACTAAATTTTCTTAAATTATTGTAGACTACAACTGGATTATTCAATTACATTGTTGATCAGAACAGTTATTTCTCTTCTTACTAGCTTATTGTTGCGTTAATGAGGCAATGCATTTAACTGTATTTTATATTTTTACTTTTATATTTTTATTTAAATTGTTGCTCCAGTCAAACATAAACATGATCTGAAACTCTGAAGCAGAAGAAGCTTTAGTTCCTATTTCTTCGTCCTTATTCAGACATCTGTTCAGAATACAAATAAAATGTATTATTATGTATTTATTATTATTATTATTTGTCCAAAATGACTCAGTATTTAGACTTTCAGGAGTTTAATTCACTGGTGCACCTGGGTGAAAACATTGACTTCCGTCGCAAGCCCATCATCTCTCTCTCTCAAATCAAAAGTATAGAAGCTGAGAAAGCACATTTCAATATACCTACAAACGTAAAATAGCCTATTAAAGTTTATAAAAGTAACTGCAGCAGTGGAAAATCCGCCAAAAACGGACAAAACACAACGCCTGCTTCCTTTTACCTCTCCGTTCACAGCAGGGCCAGCACACACACACAAGCACGCACGCACGCACGCATGTTAGTATGCAAATGAGCCCAGACTGTGGTGTCAGGTTTCAGCATGGAGCGGTGACTCTGAAGAAGCAGTGAAGCTCTGCTGAATTCATGTACATTAACAAGTAAAACAAAGTAAAGTTTAATATAACATTTATATTTTTTCTGACCATTCTCCTGTAAAAAATAGAAAAAGAAAAAATTTGTAAAATGCTCGCCCTAAATGTCATTTTTTTATAAATTAGTTTGAGAATCTATATTATTATATCATATACCTTAGTTTCACTTTTGTAAATATTGACTATAGTGTGTGAAGTCTTCTTCTTGGTTCAAATTTATTGGAGAATAAGACCATCCAGTTAAATGTTGTGTTGTTGGTTTTTAAAATCTGGATATTTATTTTATTTTTCAGTTCAGTATAGCACCTTAAACATTAGTTATTTTTTGGAAAGGTTTTATTTTGCTTAATGTTTGAGCTTAAATTTGTAAATTAAAATAAAGACAAGTATTTCTTTACATCTTATAAAGCATTTATATTATATAAAAGTCATGGAGAGTGATAAAATGGTGACCTTATGGCGTTAAAGATGACACTGAAAAATTTGGGTGGACCTAAATTTTGTGCTGGTGCACCTTAAAAAAAATCTATGTGCACCTTTGCAACCAACTCAAAAAGTTATTCTGGAGTCCTGAACATGTCAAAAGCACCAAGAAAATGTCTTAACGTTTATCTTAATCCTTTAAGGCCCAAGTCCATAGATTATAGCCAAAAAATTCTAGTTTATTGAAGCTGAAATGTTTGTTTCACTTTCTGCTAAAATATTTAAAAAACTTAAAATGTCCATAAAATTCAACATATAGATTTTCCGTATCTCATTTGATACATTAGGTGTTTTTGGCAACTGATAATCCATTCAAGGACATTTTTATCATTTATCTGATTGTATTCAGATGTTTTTTTTGTAATTTGTTGATCATATTGAGTAGATAGAGGTATTATAAAAGTATGTATCAAATATGATACAATTGGCGTTATAGGGTTAAAAGAATTTTTTTATTTCACTCATTGATATTTGGCTAGGTATGATTTTGATCCATACAGCCCGGCCCTAGCAGCAGGACCAAAGTGCAGTTTTGTTGTTTTTTTAATCTGAAAATATGAAGTTAATATATTTAGTGACTGATGTCCGTCCTGCCTGTCTTCCTGCATGGCCTCTGCAGCCCCTCCCTGCCTGCCAAAAACTTCATCCAATCCCACTAAGTTCTTCTCGTCTTTAATTAAATCGAGCAAAAGCCTCTGCAGGGTTTGATTTACGTACCCGTTAACCGACTTTTACAGACAGAGGAGAACTTTTCCCTTCAGAGACCCTTGAACCTGCACCACCTGAACCGTCCCGACTGGCGAGGAGGACACGGGACGCCCCCGTCCTCGTCGCTTCCCGTCAGAGAAGAGTCGTGTTTGCATGTGGAGGTTTCAGCGCGGTTGTAAATCTGAGCTCCATAAAACAACCGCCCAGTAAAGCGTGATAGAGCTGACAGTCATGGAGAAATGAACGGCATGGTGAAATGGCAGCCATCCATCATGGCGTCCGTTTGGGATGTTAACGTCCCGTCTAAGCTCTCCGCTAATTGATAAGAGCCGGGAGCATAAATCAGAGAAGCTGCTGGATGTTGTCGCTGTGGTTTGGACTCTGAGATGAAGACGAGAGCTGACAAGGATGTTTTCCAGACTGAAATAAAAACATCATCATCGTCTTTAACCCTTTAACTTCCAAACTGAGAAATACATTTGCGACAAATCTTGGTTGGTAAAAGCGGTTTTCCTTCTTCTTCATTTAGCAGCATTTCAGTTTTTATGTTTCAAAGTAGAGCTGGCCGATTCCCCCATCCCCAAAAAATCTTCGATTTAAAAAAGAAAAACTTGATTCACGATTAGATTTTGATGCCCCCGCCCCATTTAAAATGAAATAGCTAAGTATTAGTATGAAATAACTACTACTTATAAATAAAGTACATTTATTTACACTTTAAATATAAATTTAAAGTGCCTCCAGGTCAAAAATCAACACAGAAATCGACACAAAGTGCCTGTGCACTGTAGTTTTATGCACTTGTTTGAATCAACTATGAAGATAACAAAATGCCTGAGGTAATGCTTGTTATAAATAAAATAAAAATCGTAATAGAAAACTCAACTCTTGTTGTAAAAAATGTAAAAGTGTACAAAGTAATGGGAAAAGTGCTTCAAAGTGCGAATGTGAAATGAACGGGCTGAATTAAAAAAAATCGTTAAACTCGAGTTTCAGGAGAAACAAATCGATTTTACTTGCCAACTCGATTTTTCGAATCTGTTTGATTTTTTGCCCTGGCCTATTTCAAAGTAGCCAACCAGGTAGCAGATATTTTGGTCAACCTGCTGGCTGGCTTGCCTGTTAAGAGCTGTCCTGGGCATTAGTAGATTTCTTTAATTTCTACAGCAAAATTTTTGTTTTATCCACGTTTTTTGTTTCATCACAGAGAGCAAAAATTAAGATATTTAGCGGTTCACCCTAAGGCTGGGTATTTCATGCAACCCCACAATACGATACATATCTCTGTACTAAGGCCACGATACGATACATATCCCGATACTAAAGCACCGATACGATACGTATCCCGAAACTGAGGCCACGACATGATACGTATCCCAATACTAAGGCCACGATACGATGCGTATCCCAATACTGAGGCCACAATACGATGCGTATCCCGATACTGAGGCCACAATACGATGCGTATCCCGATACTGAGGCCACAATACGATGCGTATCCCGATACTGAGGCCACGATATGATACCTATCCCGATACTGAGGCCACAATACGATACATATCCTGATACTGAGGCCACGATACGATACGTATCCCGATACAGAGGCCACAATACGATGCGTATCCCGATACTGAGGCCACAATACGATACGTATCCCGATACTGAGGCCACGATACGATGCGTATCCCGATACTGAGGCCACGATACGATGCGTATCCCGATACTGAGGCCACAATACAATGCGTATCCCGATACTGAGGCCACAATACGATGCGTATCCCGATACTGAGGCCACGATATGATACGTATCCCGATACTGAGGCCACAATACGATACATATCCTGATACTGAGGCCACGATACGATACGTATCCCGATACTGTGGCCACAATACGATGCGTATCCCGATACTGAGGCCACAATACGATACGTATCCCGATACTGAGGCCACGATACGATACGTATCCTGATACTGAGGCCACGATACGATACATATCCCGATAATGAGGCCACACTACGATATGTATCCCGATACACATAAATTGTGAACATTGACTGCACTTTTAACAGAATTCCCAGCAACTTGTGTTTTTTAGTACAAGAAGAAAAGCATGAGTTTTAAATGGCTCTATAACTTAAGAACTTTAATTCAGGTCCACAAAGATGGTAGACACTTAAGTTAAAATTTGGAACATGTGTTTTATGATGTAGCTTGGCTTCTACTTTGAGCTGTGCCATTGTTAACATCACCCAAAGAGCATTTACAACAACTGTCTAAATATTGAGGCCATATCGATTCTGTAGAATCCGTATCAATACACATATCCCCAAGGTGTGCATGACGATATTTTGTTGTATCAATATTTTGAGCACAGGCTGAGTTGACCCTGTTATCTGATTTCTGAGAGGGAATGATTCACTTCTGATTTTTCTAGTTTTTAAACAATTATATTCATGAGCAGCAGAGCCACCCATTGGATACGAATTAGTGTTACAAACATGATTAAGAGAGGTAAATGGAGAAAGACAGCAAAATATAGGCTTTCAAAATTTTAAATACAGTGGTAAGGCAGCAAAAGTCAACTGCACGGTTACAATGCCAGTTAAAGGGTTAAGTCGTCATGTTGGCATTTTAAAGGTTAGAAAGTGTTGGAAGAAGAAAGAAAGAAAGTTAGAAGTTTTACTGGAGTGAATTTGTCTTGCTTACTTTCAATTTATACATGAAATAAACGTTTTTAATTTAGACTTTATGCATAAACTCATGATCAAGTAAAACTTTAAGGACATGGAAAAGCTTTAAAACAGTGAAAGTGCTGAACCTTTAAGAAGATACAAACCCTATTTTAGAGTTTGTTGATATTTGAATCTGACTTGTAGAGGTATTAAAAATCTGTCTCTAACTCGGGGTCTACCGAACTACTGAACACACCGCTCTGAAGAATAAGAGAGCCTTATCCAGCACTAAGAGAGGAAGAAAATCAATCAAACTTTATTTGTATTGCACCTAAAATGAAATTACAAGAAATGACACAAAAAGTAGAAATTGCGTACAAATAAAAATTAAAGACCCCACCCACCTTCACAATTCACATACAACACACTCACTAAATTAATCAGAAACACAAACAGATAAAAAGGAAATACAAAAAAAGAAAAGAGAATAAAAAGACTGAGAAAGATTGGGGAAATGCTATCTTTAATTAAAAGTGAGGAAACACAGGAGTTAGACTTAAATTTTAACAAAAAATCACAAGAATTAGATTAAAAAATACTATAGGGAAATGAAGGTAAGTAAATAAATAAATGCATTAAAATAATAAAATTTGAATAAATAATAGGGTAAAAATGAGATAACCTACAACCAGAGAATAAAATTCCAATTAATAAATCTGAACTGAAATACAGAAATAAAACAAATAGAGGATTAAAAACAGGTAAATAAAAAGGCAATAAGAAGTCGATCAGCTCAAAGCTAGACCAAAAAGGTAGGTTTTGAGTTTGCTTTGAAAAATTTGAACCGTAGGTGCTGCTCTTAGGTCCTCAACAAAAGAAGCTTTTTATTTCTAACTTTAGGGACTATTAAAAGACAACTTCCTGAAAACTGTAAAATTAAGTTGAATTATTTCTTAGTTTCTGAAGACAGAACGATGTGAAAACTGATTAAGGACATTGTTAACATGCAGGATTTTGATTTATTGAGCTGAAAATGAATATATTTGACCAGAAAAATAAACATAACAACAGAAAAAAATGTCTAAATTTTGGATCAACTTCCTTCCCAAATGTTCAGAGCAGCGATCCTCCATTTTGTGGACCGGAGTGAGACCGACTTTGGTCTTTTCTGAGTCACTAAACCCACACAATCTCCTCTCCCTCATGAGCACGACTGACTCCAGCAGCCATATGTCGGCCGATATGCAAACAGATAAAAGCTGCAGCGCTGTTGTTCCCAGAGCTGCAAATATTTGGCATTAATATCAGAGATGAAACGGGACTCAGAGAAGCCGAGAGTTTCAGTTTCATCGAGGATTTGGGCTCCTGATGGTCGTGAAAACAAGATGATGGAGAGCAGATGATGACCGTGCTGTGGCCATTTTGTTCTGATTTCAGCCACATTAATATCTGACAGGCCAAAGCTCCAGCCAATCAGAGGGGAGGTTAGTGAAGGACAAACCTATAAGAAAAAAAATACAACTAAAGACTAGAGTGTGGCAGACTTAATCCAATCAGACCTAATTTGGTCATGTAGGAAGTAGAGACAAGTTAGGAATCTATCCAATCACAGCTGCCTTAGCTTGGTGGTGGTGGGATAAGTTGTGGAGCGATCCAATCAGAGCTGCTCTCTTTATGAATTGATATATTCATGTAGAGCAGGTTCACTGTTTGTTGTCAGTTCTGGTATTGTAACTGAGATGCTCTGCCAGGTAGCCTAAATAAAGGTGACTGCATTTCACACAAAGGAACATTTGTTTCTGTTCATTTAGACATTCAGACTTTACTAACATTCAATAAAGGGTTATTAGTAGATGTTTGATTTTATCCAAGAGGATGTTACGGCCACCGCCGTACAGGAGTCTCTCTCTCTCTCCCTTTTGTGTGTATGTGTGTGTGCTCAAGCAAGCGTGCGTTAGAGTGATTGTGTGCGTGAGTGTCATTTCTCAGGTCGCTGCTGCAGCAGGCCGGCTGATTCGAGGCAGGTGCGCTGACGGACACTGATTGGTCAGACGGAAACCGGCCAATCGGAGGAGCCTAAGGGGGTGTATAAAAACGAGATGCACCAGATCCCCAGCAGCAAGCTGTAACCAGCCGTGCTCACGACTAGAGAGACTTTGTTAGACATTATTGTTAGACTTAAACTCTTGTAAACTCTTGAAGCTCTGTGTAATTTGAGGCACTAGTTCGTTGTTTGATATACATATTGCTCACATGTAAGTTTTGGGTTTGTTGAAATTGTTAGATTGGGTGCTGTTTGTATTTAATTTTGTTAATTTATTTGTTAGGAATTTTTTGGTTGTAAAAACTCTAGGTTAGAGTCTTTTTGTTCTCGTTTTGTTTTCGTTACAGCACTCATTTAGTTATTTGCCTCACCCTTTTGTAATCACAATTTTATCATTTTTGTTTAATAAATAACTTAAACCTTTCAACATCTTGGTTTTTATGTTACTTCCCTTTTCCCCTAGAGCTGGTCGTAACAAGGAAAACAGGACTTCAGAAATTCAAGGAAAGATAAAAATGCCTTACACTTTACACTTTAGATTTTAGTCGACTAAATTTACAGCAGATTTCATCGACTAAAACTAGACAAAAATTAAAACAATTTAGAGACTAAATATGACTTAAACTTAAAGATATTTAAGACGAACGCCCAGAGGAGAGTCATGAAGGGGGCTAACTGCTTCAGGGACTATTATTAGTAAAACAGAAAATAAATAAATAAAAGTCCTGGACATGGTCTAATATAAGGAGCTGTAACATGGACACTAATGCTGCAGGCAAACTAAAATGTGTGAGTGTTTGTAAAATAGGTTTAGATTATTTTTGGTCATCTCAAAACTTTGAACATGTTCATTTTTTCTTTTCTTGTAATTACATAGTTTGAGCATTTATAACATAATAATGACAAATGCTTGCCAGAATTGTTTACTTTTATTTCTAATTAAAAAAGTTTAAACAAATTTACTTATAGGACATTTCCTGACACAGTTATTGACAAAAAGACAAAAGAACTGTTAAAAATATAATATTAAAGGGGTTAAATGATTTCAAGACTGTGTTAAAGTACTTTTTGAACATTTTGAGCTCACTGCAACAATACGGCGATAATAATGATAACCGGGATATGAAATTTCATACCGTTACATCCTACTCTCTGTTTTGGTTTCCTGCCCGTCAGGCCTCATTTTGGCTGATTTGCCCGCCCCTCTGGCTCTCTGCAGAGGTTAATCCAGCCGCTAAAGGTCTCCGTAGATTAGAGGCGTTTGCGGCTCTTTCTCAGCGCCAGGTCAGGGATCACGCACCAACTTTTACCGAGAGGCGGCCATTTTTATTTCCCAGCTGCCGCCGCTCCCTCGTAAGCCGTCTGAGGCCGGAGGTGAAATCAAGAGAGGATGGATCTGATTTTGAGTAAAACATTCTGACGGATAACGGAGAGCTTAGGGACTCGGGTTTGAGAGAGGAGTCATCCAGAGGTCAAACTAAGGGGCTGATTACTGACACAGACACGACAGGTTCACGCGAGGCTTGGGGCTAAGCTAACTAGCATGATCACGCTGCATCAGTACTCTGTCTCAGCCGATACCTACAGTACAAATATCGGTATCTGTATCAAGAGGGGATAAATGGTAATTTATATTATATTATTTTATTTATTCACGTATTTACTTATCTTACCCTCTAGTATTTTTTACTATAATTTTAGTTTTAGCTCCTGTGCTTCCTCACTCCTCTAATTTAGCCTTCTGTCAGAATTTCCTTTTTAAGTCTTTGTGTGTTTGAGTGAGTGAGTATATTAAATGTGGATTGGGGTTGTGGGGGTCTTATGTTTTCATTTTATGCAATTATGCAATTTTCTGCTTTTTATTTAACTTATTGTTTTTTTTTTTAAATATTTTTTCCCATGTAAAGCACTTTACAAAGTCTTGTATGAAAAGTGCTACACAAATAAAGTTTGATTATTTGAGTGATTGATAATAGAGCACCTCTGGGATGCTCTTCTTCTCCTTACATATGTAAGAATGGAGGTGGGAATTGTGTCAAGCTCTTGACAAATATCAGTATATTTTTGAACAAGATCGAGGTTTCTACACTTTCTTTACGTGGATGTTGTTATTGCGCTATACTGAGGCCGATGGACAAACGCAGACATCGTCTCTTTGTGTTGAAGACCTCAGATAATCAGCAGAATGATGAATTCCCTGCTTTAACCTTCAATATTGTACTTTTAACATCATTTACATGGAACAAAAAATCCAGATATAAATCAAATATCAACATTTAGATAAAAAAAAAACAAGATGTGGATTTTTGTCCATATGAACAAACCCTGAAAACAATATCAGAGATGAGCATGTCAGTTTGATCAGGATCTTGTTATTTAAAGGAAATAAAGAGTTAAACCAGGGGTCAGTCTGGAAATATCAGCCTGTCAGATAGAAAAGATCCCAGCCTGTGCATCTCTAAACTAAAAGTATCCCTGCCTTCAGCTTTCTTCTTGATAAAGTTTTTGCCAAAATCCTCAAACATCCTGAATAAACCCACAAAGGCTTCACTCCAAAAGACTTTTAATGAAACAAAAGAGCCTAATCAGACTTATCCTCTTAAATCTGTGCAGCTGTGGACCTGCAGGTGGCAGCGCTGATGCAGCAACACCTCTGCAGCTCCACGCTGCTGCAGGTTCGTCTCAAATATATCAGAGTTTTCTTCAAGCTTTAAGCCTTTAAATATCTCAGCTTTATAAGGAGATGTGAACATTTAAGCCAGCATCATAGCCTCATAGATCAACATTAAATATGTGTTTGAAACTTCTTCATCAAAAAGGACAAAAAAATCTGAAAGTAAGAGCTCCACAACAAAGGCCACTTTTCTGTCAGGTTGTTGCTCTCTAAAACTAAAAAAGGTTATTGTTTTAGGCATAATGTTCACCACAGAGTGATATTTTAATCTAAATCTATTTGGCTTTTCATTTCATTTTACTCACCAGGCTGCAAGAATCCTCAAAACTTTCCTCAAAACTGTCGCACCTCCACTGTCAACTTGTTGAATTTTTTTTTGCCTTAATCTTTTCTTGAATTTGTATTTATCATGGCGAGCTGCAGACCTCTTGGCCAGGCCGCCTTGTGTATGAAATCCTGATCTCAATGGAGCTTATGTGGTTAAATAAATGTTAAATCAATATTATCTGCAAAAAAAGGTTAAATCAGTGAAATAAAAATCAATTAATCCTGCATATACTGTATTTCTGATTTTATTCCCTATTTGTTTGCACAAGCTTTTAGTTAAAAGTTGGCTGTCTTTAAACGAGTAAATGTGGCAAGGAGCAAAGGGAAGAACTTTTTTCTGAACTGATGCTTTTCTCTGTTATTTTTTTTCTTTAAACACAGTTCTGCTTACTTTTTATGCCAGCAAAATTAAATAAAATCACACCATTTACTTTTATTATTTTATTTTTCTTTGTTTTATTATTTGTTTTCTTAGAGGGCAATGCAAAGAGTAAAGCAAATAACAGGATCAAACACTCATTGCATCATAGAGATATTTGTTTTTTTGTTGTTATGCATGGTGTTAGTTTCGCTTGGGGATGTTAAACTTTATCGAGGGTGAACAGAAGAAGATAAAGCAGAGGTGCACGTCCCTATGTGGGTGCTGATTTTCCAAAAAACTGGCATGAAGGAGAACAGAAAGACCTGCACACCAACAAACAAACAAAAAGCTCAATTAAAGGATTTTACATTTAAAAATCAAATATAAGATCCATGAAAGGAGCTGATTTTTGTCTCTTTTTTGCTTCTTCTTGGAAACTTTTGTAGAAATCCTGCACTCATTGCACTTGGCACTTTTTAATCTTTATAATTATAATTACTTTTAATTCAATAAAACAGAGGAAAGTTCATCCATCACAGGACTTCATTTAATCAACATTTACAATTCTGAACTCAAACAGAGGCAGCAAAACTTCTGCTAACAAGCCAAACGGAGAATTCAAGCCAACGTTTGAGCATTTACAGGATATTAAACTTTATTTATGAGCTCGCCTTTAGATGATTTAATCACAGCAACAGAACAGACTGGACCAATAACAGAACAGACTGGACCACAGCAGCTGTAAGAGACAGAGCAGAGACTTTCTGAGCAACATGTGGATGTGACTAACAGACACGTACAGAGTCTGTGTGCACGGTCATCATTTCTGTTTCTACATCCATGCTCTAAATCAGGGTCACAGTCACAGGATGAAAAAAATGAACGTAAATGTAGAAAATATCACAAAACTTAGCATCCAAACTAATTAAAACATAACTAACTGAGCAGTTATTCTGTTATTAGCTTTGAAAAAAAGCCACAAAACTTTCTTTAACTAAATATTTAGCTCATTAATCAACTTTTGCATGTAAGTTTGCATATTTTTCACTTTTAGGAACAGTTTATTTGTTCTGTTTGTTGAAGTTTTAACTGCTTATTTTGTATTGTCCTTCAGTATGTAGGGATGCACAAAAAGTAACAAAACAACATCGGTATCAGAACAACATCGGCACTAGGGCTGAACGATTTGGGAAAATAATCGAATTGCCATTTTTTTCCCCAATTTTGCGATTTACTCTGCAATTGTTTTAATGTTCCTCATCTTATGTATTCTTAAACATACATAAGCATTAGATCTTTTAAAAGTGAATCCAATATGGCATTAAATTAATCTAAGGATAAAAGGTTTTAGAAAAAAATTGGAGAACAGAAGCAAAATACGTATGAAATTGTAAAAACTGGGTAAAATGGTATGAAAGCAGAAAAAGGTATAAATAGGTGTAAAATAGGTATGGAATTGCAAAAAAGTTGGGAAAAATTGGCAAAAAAAATCCAAAAGTGGCTTAGGAAAACTGATTATGGCAGCAAAATTGGGAATTAAATTTGAGGACTTAAATTTCACAAACCATGTAAAAATTCCAAAAATGGATCTGACAGTGGCCAAAAAAAGATGAATGGGGGCAAAATAGGCATAAAGTTATAAAAACGGGGTTTAAAGAAAAGGTACATATGGTTCAAAAGTGGGAAAAAAAGTATATGAAAAGACGTAAAAAAAAAGGCATAAAACTGCAAAAAACTACATCACAATGCCAAAATGTTCAACACATTTTGGGCTAAAAATGTTGAACCTTCTGCAATTTGAAAATTGCAGCAAGCCATATTGCAATTTAATCTAATTTGCAATTAATTGTTCAGCCCTAATCCTAAGGAGATAATCAACCACATTTTATCTATTAAAAGTGTCATTTATTAAAGATTAAGATGTTTTTCTTGCTTCTCATCAGTTTCTCACACAAACAGAGCGTGAAGAGGAAGAAGAACAACAGCTCAGTTTCTGCCTCCTTTACAACAAATAGAAGCAATAAAGGGTCCAGAAATATCAGCATATTAGTTATCGGCAATCCAATATCGTACATCCTAGGGCTGGGCGATATGGTCTATCAATAAAATTGTATTTTTTTTCCCCACAAAACTTAATTTAGGTTTGCCTACATAAACACCAAAAGTTAAGGGATTTTCACAGCTTGTTAACATGTTTTTCTCTGATCAGAATTTAATCTAATCATTAAAAAAAATAAATACAAGCCTATAAAAGTGCTTGTCTAAAACCTGCAGAAGAGGATTAGGGCCACTGAGAAAAAAAATAGAGTCCAATTTTTTTTTTAATTAATATTTCTCTAAAGAAAATTCTGAGAAAAAAACTCAGAAATCTGAGATTAAAGTCAGAATTCAGACTTCTTCTTTCTTTAGAGAAATATTAATAAAAAAAAATTGGACTCCATTTTTTTTTTTCTCAGTGGCCCTAATCCTCTTCCGTAAAAACCTGACAGGGGCACCATCATGAAAACTGTAAAATTTAGGAATTTATATTTTTTTAATCTTTGGAAGAACTTGCGATTTTCGTAAATGAATGAAAAAAAATCCTGATTTTTTATTTTTTTTAATCTTCTGCTGAAAATAATTTGAATTAACGGATTTAATCGATATGTTTCCCAGTCCTAGTACATCCCTATCCTTCTGCAACTATTCAGCATACCCGTCAATAAAGTCACAATCACTGTGATCTCTGTGATAACCAAAATCAAATATTGCTCTATATTACTGATCTGAAATCAGTTTCTGCAGGTATGAACATAAAAAAGTCAAAATATGGAGCAAACACATTTACCATGTCCTATATGAAAAACTTCTCAAAACTACAGAGTACCATGAGTACAGAAGAACATAAAAACTAAAAACAAAAAAAAAACTTTTTTGGGTTCAGAAATCTGGGACACTGAAGTAACTATTGAGAGGTTGAAATCTTTTTCTAATGTGAGAAAAAAGTTGAAATTCAGACATTTTTTTCCTCAGAATTAAATAAAAAATAACCCCCTCCACCCCGCCAAAAAATAAGTCTACAATTAAAGTACAAATTTTTACATTTAAAATTCCAGCATAAAAAATGTCTTTAGTGGCCCTTATCCTCCTCCCTGTATGAGATATCTATACAAGCTGTACAAATATTTGTTATTTCACATAAATTAGGACCTAAAACTTACTTTAAAGATTTAAATTTGATTTAATTGAACGTGCAGAAACTCTTTTAAAAGAACCTAAGTGTAAGCCAGTTTTTACTTAATTAAATAACGTTTGTTTTGTCTTTGTTGCTTGTTATATGTACTAAATATATGTGCAAAATACATTACATAAAATAAATAATTAAATAAAACATGTAACAGTGCCATAATTAACGCTTATTTTAAACTTTTACATATAATATCTTAATGTGAGGGCTGATGTTTAGCCATAGTGCCTCTTTATTTGTATAAAAAAATAAAATCACATTAATGGTTTATCGGTGGTGTTATGGACATAAACTCCATGAAAACAGTTCTTGTGATGAACAGATGCTGTTCAGTTGTTACTCTGAATTAAACAGACCTGTATGAACTCACACTAAAATAAAAATATCTGATGATTTGCCTTTTAAAATCTGCTGAAAATAAAGACAAACCTGCAGCCCTGATGTTTTTATCTGACAAACTCCAGACCGATGCTCATCAGGAGCTGATTTAGCAGATTTTCTGAGGTTAGTTTGGTGTTTTCTGTGGTTTCTGCTGCTCCTGTTTCTGCTCTGCGTTAGCCGAACTTCAGGGCTGTGTCGTCCAACATGGGATTAATATAATTTCAGCTCGGTATGGAAGTCGTTACAGGAGGAGACGGAGCCCAAAGTCACCTGAACGCCATCTGAAGTGACCTGCGATCACTGCAGACCGACTCGAGAGCCAAATAAATCAGGAGCAGACGTTTAGCCTCCTTTTGTTTGGCTTTAAATTAATCCCTTAATAAAATTGTTTTATATTTTCTCCATTGATAAGAAACAACCGGGCCTCACATGAGTGGAATTACAAACTTTAATATGACTCTAAAAATAATAATTAAAAAAAATTATGCTAGAGAAACCACATCAACAAAAACAGGAGTGTTGTAAACTAAGTTATAAAGTTAATTTTTCTAATTAAAAATAATTAAAAAAAAAAAACTCTGATGTCAATGGGACTAACCTGAGTAAAAAGAAAAGGGTTAAATAAATTTTTAAAAATAAATCACAAACCCAAAACACTAAGGCTGAGATGCTAATTGATTTAAAATCTCTATTTTAATTTTGAATTTCCACAATAATAAAAACAAGACAATCCAGATTTAATACATGTGCTACAGACCATACTCTGCCTATCGGGTTTGTAATTCATGTTAAATTATTTACAGTTTGTTTTAATAATTTTGCCACCAGTTTACATCACCTGTAACACAAAGACCTATTTTTCACAATTATTTTTTTTTATTTAATTTATTACAATATTTGCATTTATTTAAGACCATGTTGTTATTTTATTTACTGCATTCATATTTTGAATGATCCAGATGTGGATCCTGGACTTTTTAAAATGTGAGAAGCAGCAGTTTTTCCACATTTTCTCAAATATCTTGGCAAATAAAATCTGAACAATGAAATAACAAATAGAGCTGGGACTATACACTTTTCTCCCAATTAGAATTTTTACCATTTTTTTAGGTGCCAATTCGATTTAAATTGCGATTCTACAATATTGCCAATTTTTGCAATCTTTAGTTAGCTTTTTTAACACCAGTGAAAAAGATGAACAATGATGATGCCTACAGACTATATCAGGAAAAATACACATCACATGTGAGTCTGTTTTTAGGATTTATTCAGCAATATATTTTAACCAGCTGTTTATACTCTCTTCAAAAGACTGGACTGCATTTAAAAGTGGCTTATTAACACAGACTGAAATGAAGCATTTACATTTGGAAAAATAAAAGATTTTAGAACAAAAAAATCAATTTCTAGTAAGTGTTTTGTTATATACAATTAATTAAAGTTCTCATTTTGCTATGATTGTATCTCTAAAAATATTTCATTAGGCATTAAAATATAATTTATAGTATTGGTAAAAAAAAACATTTGGAAACAATGGTAATGGTAATATATTAGTGCTATGAAACTGATAACTATTCATTCTTTAATCGCATTAAAAAGAAGTTTAAATTAGCTTTAGTTATGTGACGTGCTCATTAGATTATGATTTTTAATGTGCTTTAGTTAGACAGTGTAGCCCTTCGGCACTGACAAAAACATTTATTTAATTGTAGTAATTCTTATGTTTAAGGTTAAAATTTATAACAAAATAACAAAAGTCATGCCCTGTAAAGTCTTTAAAAGCCTCTCTTGTCATGAAGCATCTCTCCTATCATCAATCAGAAGCACATTAATTTTCATTTTATTTACTGTAAATAATCATTTTAACCACTAAAAACTCCATTTTCAGACCTTAAATCTGTAAATATTCATTTATAAATCCAGTTCCTCCTCCTCTCCTCAGTCTCCCCTGCGTGTTCGTCACCTTCTTCGCAGAAACAGAAATCTGTGGTCTTCTCGTTCATTGGAAATGTTCAGCGTGGCTCCTCTGAGAGGATCGTAGAGATGTTTTGGCAGATCTGACGTCTGCAGCTGCTTCACTGCAGCATCTGTCTCTGAAAACACCATGCACTCAGAGTTTAAACCTCAGACGAGAGCAAACACGTCCTTATGCTCCTCTTAAAGTGTCAGGATTATAGTCAGGGCTTAGGAGATGGTTTTAAACTGTCCACTAATGCAAATAGGTGATCAGACAATCACATGGCAGCCACTCAGTCAATTCAGACATGTAGCTTTGAACACAGGCTGATATTTCCAGAAACTTCCTGATACAGAGGTGATGAGATATTAATAATAACTCTCTTAAACTGCTGACAGCACTTATCACACACTCACTGACACCGTTTGCGCCGTTTTATTCTAAAAAATAAACAATAAGGACGAAGTTTAAAGGGTACAAGAGCTGGAGATAGAGGTATATATCAGGACATCCCTAGTGAACATCATGAATCATGGATCCATTCTGCCTTGGATCAGCAGTTTGGGCTGCACTTCAAGAAAATCGGATACGTATCTAATTCAGCACCATATTCAAAAGTGGCCTGAATCTGATTTTAAAAAATCAGATTCGATGCGACTTGTGCTGTTCACACTGTCAGAAACAAATCAGATACAGGTCACATTTGATTGCAGTGTGAACGCAACTTTAAGGTGCGTTTACACCAGACGCTACTTGTACTACCTCAGCAATCACTCTCCATGCAGAGTCAATGTACAGCCGCGATGGGCGGGGCTAACCCTCCCGCGATGCATTTGCTGCATACAAGACGATCACTTCACTCGTCACGCGATGTCAAAGTAAAAAAAAGTTGATCTTTTCAGGCGATGTCGTGCGTGGCTGTGCGGCAACAGCCAATCAGCGGTGTGAGTACGTGTGACGGTACCCTAGACAGACAGTTATTCATCCGGACTACAGGGTAATAATCCATGTCCCTGTGGAAACACTGGTCAATGAGGACATTAGTTCCGCCTAGATGGACCGCGACAAACTCACTGATAATGCTGCTGCATCATCAGCTGCAGTGTTTTGTGGTTGATAAGTGAGTGAAAAGGATACAGCTGGAATAATGTCCACTCATACATCCTATTATATGATATGTGATATGATCCCAGTGAAATTCGAGCGGACGTGACGTCACCGAGTGACGGCCGACGGCAATGGTGACCAAAATGAGGTATTTATGGGCGTGCGATGCTACGTCAGTGGGCGACGTGATTTTGGTAGCTGGGTCGCTTGCGGTGTGAACGCAGCATAAGTCCCACCTGAGCATGGTTTCTGATGGAGACCTACAGCGGCTCCACTGTCACCAGATCTCACTCAAACAGAGCTTCTGTGGGATGTGGCAGCTTGCTAGATCAATGACACCAAGATGGTGTACCTATTAAAGTGGCCCCTCTAGGTGAACACTGATTTAGACTCCATGTGCTGGACGGACTTCTGTCAATGTGGAATCATAAAAAGTTTTGGATTCTAATATTTTGATTTCTAAATGTAGGAATTATTGAAATATCAGTCTAAAAAGTTAAGAGTTGGTATCTGCTGATATTGAAAATTTACACAGATGTTAAAATTGATGCACCTTCTCATCACTGCATGGGTACATTTAAATATTTCATTTTAGCAAGTTCAAGCTGTTCATGTGATAACACTGAAGTAAACAAGTCCTTTTTATTAAGCACAGAGCTTGTGCTCTTAACCTGAAGTATCACTATTTATTTGCTTATTTATCTATTCGTTCCTTACATGAAAGCTGACGACAAAATCCATACACAGGTGCACATTACACCCTCAAACAAACATTCATGACAGGAAAGGAGCAGCAAGAAGAGAAAAGTCTCTTATATTTGTCTGCCTCTACTTGAATAATTTAAAAAAAAAAGAAGAAAAGATGGTCTGACGTCACATACAGTTGATTTTAAACAGCCTACACTAACCAGTCTTTGATTTTTACAGCAAAACAAATACAAATAAGCACAATAAAATAAATAACCCATACATATACAAATTTAAAGCTCAAAACAATTGATGCTTAACATCCAGTTTAAGTTTCTAGTGTGTATTGACACATTTTCTTGCATTTTTTTAATTGATGAGTCTCTGTACAACCCTTTAAGTCCTCTACTTAGGAATTCCATATTTTTACACCTTCAACCTCAGTACATATTTGATTTCAGGTAATTGGAGCGAGCTGGGGCTTAAATCAAATTTTCTTCTATGATTTTGATCTTCTGTAGTAAACACAAACAGCTTTTTTAGGTTTTCTGGTTAAACTCTGTTTCTGGTTTTGAACTTAATTAGTAATGTCTGGAGTTTTATTATCTCTGAAAGCTTCAATAACTCTGATTTAATAAATAAACTATTGGTGTGTTCTCTAAATTTGACTTTGTGAATGATTCGCTCCTTTCTGCAATAAAAACAAAGGCTTTATATTACTGATATATGTATTAGGGCTGAACCATTTGAGAAAATAATCTAATTGTGATTTTTTCCCCAATATTGCAATTTACTCTACGATTGTTTTAATGTTCCTCATCTTATGTATTCTTAACAAACATAAGCAGTAGATCTTTTTATAGTAAAACCAATATGACATTAAATTAATCTAAGGATAAAAGATTTGAGAAAAAGTGGAGAAGTGAACAACAGAAGCAAAATAGGTATGAAATTGTAGAAAAAAGGGGGAAAAATTGGCAGAAAAATCCAAAACTGGCTTAGGAAAATTGATTAAGGCAGCAAAATTGGGAATTAAATTTGAAATTAAATTTCAAAAACCATGTAAAAATTCCATAAATGGTTCTGACAGTGGCCAAAAAAAGATGAATGGGGGCAAAATAGGCATAAAGTTGTAAAAACGGGGTTAAAAAAAAAAGGAAAAAATGGTCCAAAAGTGGGAAAAAAGTGTATGAATAGAGGTAAAAAAAAATAGGCATGAAACTGCCAGAAACTACATCACAAAATGTTCAACACATTTGGGCTAAAAATATTGAACCTTCTGCGATATGAAAATTGCAACAAGCCATATTGTGATTTAATCTAATTTGCAATTAATTGTAAATTAAATTGCAGAGTAAATCGCAATATTGGGGGAAAAAAAATCACAATTAGATTTTCTCAAATCATTCAGCCCTAATTTTCATGTCATATTTTCATCCATTATGATTCCCAGAAACCTGAACTTGGATCCCTGCTCAATATTAACTCCACCACAAACCATAAACTTAGTTTTTACCAGATTTAATGACAGCTTATTAATATCTGCGATAATGAATCAGGAAAAAAACTGCAAAATTTCAATATTGTGCATCCCTACCCTCAAATATTGCCATTTCACTAGAGACAAACATTGTAATATTATATATTGTGCACATTTTACAGCTCTAATAGGCAAACATGAGGATTTCTGCAATTTGGTGACATTTTTTTCCACAAAATTAAACAAAAATCTTCATAGATCATCCATCTTCTGAGCGGTTTGTTTAATTGTCAGCTTCACTAATTGCAGCAGTGTGATTGCTCGTAAAGTTTCGGGGTTAAATGTGTCGACTTCCTACAAACATCCAAACTCGACCACATGTTTGTGGCCTAACCATTGATGACATGACTCAGCGCTCTCACTGCAGCTCCGTCTTTGGCTGAAAATATCTGCAGCTCCAGTCGGTAATCCCATGATGCCGTGCTACTGACGCGTGAACGCTGCTCGAGGCTCTGAGGTATGCCACGAGGCGTTCAGGGACCGTCTTTAAGGGAAATCCTGCTTCACAAGACAGCTGATCATATCTCCGGTTCAGATGGTTGCAATATTTACTTATTCATTTAACACTTTTAAATGTGAAATTACTTTTTAAATTATGATTATATTTCAAAACAACCCGTAAGTTTCTACATGCTGACATTCTGACCCACAGATTCTTTTTAATTTCAGTATTTTAAAAGTCAATAAACGAGCTGCCTCAGACTTTTATTGTGAATAAGGCTCATATTTTCTGAACTCTCTCTTTCATCATAGTCTCATAAAACAGCCTTCAGTTTATAATAAGATATTTTCTTTGTTTCTGGGACACTTACGGCTGCAAGACTCTGCAAATGCAAAAAAAATGGATGCTTTTTATTAGGGCTGGACAATTATTTGCAAATTAGATTAAATCGCAATATGGCTTGTTGCAATTTTCAAATCACAGACAGTGCAAAATTTTTAACCCAAAATGTGTTGCACATTTTGGCATTGTGATGTAGTTTCTTGCAATTTCATGTCTATTTTAACCTTTTTTAACCCAGTTTTTACAACTTTATGCCTATCCTGCTTCCATTCATCTTTTTTTTGGCCACTGTCAGACCATGTTTGGAATTTTTACATGTTTTTTTTTTAATTTAATCCCAATTTTGCTGCTTTCATCAATTTTCCTTCGTCACTTTTGAATTTTTTTGCAATTTCATACCTATTTTGCACCTATTAACTTTTTTTCTGCTTTCGTACCATTTTTTAACTCAGTTTTTACAATTTCATCCCTATTTTGTTTATGCTTGTTTAAGAATACATAAGATGAGGAACATTAAAACAATCGCAGAGTAAATCGCAATTGCAAAATTGGGGAAAAATAGCGCAATTAGATTATTTTCTCAAATCGTTCAGCCCTATTTTTTATTCATTAAAGGAAACTTTTAAGTTCACCTCAAGCGATTATTCTACAATGTACAAATTTATTGTAAAAAGTTTTATACACTTTTCTTGCAGACAACCAAAAAATAATCTGTATTTCGCATTAATTTAGGCCTTCATATTAAATATATATTAACCTCTCTTCAAAAGATCTTAAGCAAGTTTTTGATTGCAGTTTCAAACAAGAAAGAAAACTAAACTCTTCTATCTTTCTGCTTTTACACTTTCATTAATTTAACAATAATTAACTTTGTAATAAGAATATTGTTTTCTTGTTGGTATTTTTTCAACCTCATAGAATATTCTGCGCATTTAGTTTGTCTTTGTTTCCTTTATGGTTTAAAAATATAAAATAATATAATTTTAAAAGCTGAAATTCAAAGACTTATTTATCCAAGAAGCCAAGAATTTATATCTCCATCTTGATCCGGTTAGAAAAGAAAGAGATCATACAAATTCATATCCAAAATGAAAAGCTGAGCATTTCCTGATTTGATGTTGATTTATTTGTTCAGAAGTGATTCAATTCCTCTTATCTCCATAAACGTGAATAATTTATCATCCTTTTACGTACAAAGTTGTTAAATTCACCTTTTAAACCAATGTGATATTTGATATTCTGATATTTAATGCATCGTCCCTCATAGAGTTTAGATTCAAACTGCTGAAGCATAAATGTAAAGAAGCATGAAACTGTACATTTGTTTAATTCCATTCATCTAAAACATGAAAAATAAAACATGTTTCTTATATTGATGAGCTAAACTTCACTTTTGTTGACATTTCTGCTTCATTGTCTGGCTTTCTTAACTTTGCTGATGGAAAATGTAAAATATTTACTTATCGCTTTTGTTGCAAGCTTAAAAACGAATATATTTTTATTATAATGTCCACTGATTGTGCCTCCATCAGACCTTTAGACAAACACTGGAGCAAAGGAGCTAAATTTTAACATTCTTGTACTTAAATTTATAAATGCAGTTTATCATAAAGACATTAAATCTTTTCTGATACCACGAATTAATCAAAATATTTTCTTGTAAATTTATTTTTCTTACCTCAACTGCAAAACAATTCACATTTCTTATTTCACATGGATTTATCACGGCCTTATTTTAAAATGCACAGAATATGAATACAGTACAATGCAGCAAAATTGCAAATTTATCAACCACTGCTTTGATTGATTTTATAGTTCATGGCTTTATCTTCTTGATTACTGGCAAACATTTTGAAAATGTTATTTTGTCTCTTAGTTTACGTTTATGCTGACGACAGACGAATGCTAATCAACCTGAACTGCACATTTACTGCTTTAATGCATGTAATATTTATTTATTTATTTATTTATTTATTTTGAACATATTAACAACAAAAATATATACAAAACAAAAAAATAAGAGGAAATAATAAGAAAGCAGATAACTAATGTATAACATTCATCAGAAGTTACAGTGTGCACGCTCGAAAAGGAGCAGGAAGAAGTTAAACTTATCTGGTCCTACCACTTATTCCCTGTTTCATATTTGACTTATGTTACACCTCTGTACTCCAATAGACTTATCATGAAAGCAAATTACATGGACTTATGAAATATAATATGTACTATTCATTTCAAGTATGAGGGAGTCATACTACACATGTATTATTCCTGCAATTTAAAGTTTTTTTTACAAAGTTAAAGTTTTTTATTGCTTCATTCTCTTGGCTTGTTTATGGACTCACAACTAGAAGAAAATTTTAATAATTCATAATTCAGCTGGGATTTAATATCCATGCTTTGTTTACATAAAAAACAGCTGGATAATTAGAAAATAAAAAAATTACAAAGTTATCATTAATCATATCTTTATTGCCTCTCACACACCAGCCTGCAGATATTACTCAGTAAACCTTCTGTGATGTTGGACAGTGGAAGAAAAATATGTTAAAAAAAACTTTTAACGCAGCAAAGAGTGAAGAAAGTTTTAGTTTCAGCTTAACTTTGCTGTTATACGTTCTCTTTATCTGGATTTACTTAAGTGACTGAGGCTTTTTCTTTGCTTTAGGGAGGTGGGGAAGCATTTTGTCCTACTTTTGAGTTTCTCTGCTTTTCTTTCTTAACAGACTCACTGGTGTCATAAAAAATACAGAACAAGATTATCATTACCTTTTAATCTGCATTTTATCAAACTGTGCATGAGCTTAGTCTTTACTTTTACAAACTATCACTCCAAACATGATGAAAGATGTGGCTTAAATGATAAATATTCACTTTATATTACATCGTTTACATACACAAACTGACAATTAAAACATATATTGCACATCAATCATTGCATAACTTTAATTTATAACTTATTTTAGACTTTGTGGAAGCAAGAAGTTTAAAAAGTATTTTAATTTATGCCTGCTTTTGGTGAATACTGATTTCATATTTTAGCTCACTTTATTGTTACTACACAAATGCATATTTCTGAAATATAGTTCATCTTATCTGCACATTTATGAGCTTCGTGTCCAAATATTTACTTTGCATTGCTTTGGTTACAATCCAGTTACTGCCAGATAATCAAGACATGATTTACAAAGTAAATTTATCATTGCATTCTTCTTAAAGCAACTTGTTTTGGACATTTTAAACAATGGAGTGAAGTGTGTCCTGTTGGAAGCTAAAAAAAAATACTTTATACATAGTTTAACTTACATTTAATAAGATTTAAATGAAATAGTAAATCATAAAGAATGAAATATATGATATATGTTGTTGCCACATGTTTACTTACAACCTTAGATTGTGAGTAATTTGCAAAGTACAGCAAATTTAGGCATTTAAATGGCATTAAAATTATAAATTTACACAAAGGCATTGCATTTGTCCTTAAAATTAACTAGAAAGTAACTAAAAATAACAAGACACATATGAGGCACCCCTTTACCTTACTAACAGCTAAAAATATGTCCTGCAATTGTTCACTTCACATTTCTTTGCCAACATACTTTAATGTTACCAAACACATTAAAAAACGAATCTGTTTTGCATGTTTGTCATTGCATTCTTTTAATCTGAAGATTATTTTCCCTGTTTTGGATTTCAGGGGAGAATTCTGTGTTTTTGAAATCTTTAAAACTGGTTTGTTTTAAGTTTGCTGTAACTAAAAGTTGAATAAATGGGTCATATTTTGGCTGAAATTCTTGTTTTTCTGTACAAAGCCTTGATTTGTTTGCATGCTCACTGCTGCAGTGTTATTACTACACGATTCCCAATGCTGATTTTTCACAACAGGATTTTAAAATGTAAAATATTATGTTAAGCAATGTATATGAGCCAAGTAAGAAGTAATATATACTTCGCCTTTATTGTTCCATTCTTCTGATTTACAATTTATTTGGGACTTTTTTGGAGCTATGGATGAAAGTTTGTGTTGTGACCAGAAAAAACAGGTTTGATTTTACTTTACTTTGGGAACACATTGATTAAAACAGAGTAATAATGTGTTACATAATTGTTGGCTGCTTTCACACTTGTGCCATGCAGTTACGATGTGATTCATTGTACTGTTTTTTAAGTTTAACATGTGTTCTTAAAATTTTTTTAAACTTGACCTACATTTTCTTTGCTTAATATGATACCATCAGACTACTAAAAAAGTGATCTGTATTGTATTTTTATCCTTTCATTCTTTTAATTTTGAGATTGCTTTGGATTTTTTGGAAATATGGTGGGGAGTTTGTATTAATAAGAGCTTCAGAACTGGTTTATGTTGGAATACATTAACAAAATATTGATTAAAATAGTGATTAAAGTGAAATATATCATATTAAGCCATGTATTTAAGCCAAATCTTAACTTCAATAAAATTCTTTAATAATATTACCTTCATGCACATATAAACCTTACATTCCTTGTTTACATACCTATGCCAGACTATTATAAACAATCTATATTGTACAGTTATGGTTGCATTCTTGTAGTATGCATTTTTTTAGAGTTTTAAAAATATTGGAGTGGAGTGTGTACTGTTCGACCTCAAAAACTGGTTTAATTTCGGTCTACTCTGTGTAAATATTGATTAAAACGGGGCAATAAATGTTACATAATTATATGTTGCATGCAAACTGGTGTCGACAGGTAAGTAGTTCACATTACATGTCAATCACACATTTTAGACCTGCATTTGCTTTGCTGGCTGTTTGACAAGTAAAACAATGTATAGAGCAGGTTATACATTACATTTTCTTACTTTACAAATTATTTCAGGCATTTTAGAGCTATGAGGTGAAGTTTGTGAAGCTGTTATCTTGAAAAATAGTCCAAATAGAGTCTAATTTAGGCTAAATGTTGTTTTAGGAGAGTTTTGGACCAGAAACTTGAGAGGCAAATCAACCAAACACTAATTTATGACTTTTAAACAGCGTGTAACTTCAAATAATTATAAATAAATGCTCTAAGCGACACAGTAATGTCAATTCGACACTGCCTCGATGTTTTTGTCGTTATGTTTCACTCAAACTTAGAAAGAAAAGCCTTAAAAAGTCGACGAGCAGCACAACAAACTTCAAACACGAGCTACAAACCATGCAAGAAAACGCCAAACTTACTTTGATGGTCCTCTCGTGCTCGTCACCTGTTCCAGCGTCCTCATCCTTTAAACCCTCTCGTGCACACCTTTTCCCGCCTAATGCGCGACCAATATTTCCATTTGAGGCGTTGGGACTGTGAGAAATGGTCGCTCTGTCTTTTATAAATGCTGCTCAAAGTCCCAAAACGCTTAATTATCGCCAAGGTAAGCGCGTGGACGGTCCTCCTCGGGATGATTGACAGCCGGGGGAAGTTAAGACGCCCGGAGGGGGGGAGGGGATCGTTTACGGAGATGTTTTGGCTATAATTTAAATCTTTTTAGTTTTGAAGCTTCAATAATGATTTGATGCCAGTTTCTAAAGAGTTATACATCACTGAATGTTTTTTTTTTATGCTAAATTGGTTGTTTTGCTGCGGAGCTCCGTCTCTCCCCCCCTCCGTCTGCCTCCCCGTTGGTTTCGCCCAAACTTGGTAGAGATTTGAGTTGGTCTGCTCCTCTATCTGTGCCCGCTCCGCCGGAGGTGAAGGACCGCTTGTCCCCGCTCTGTTCTCCGTCAATGGCTCCCGGGACTTATTTAATTTGAATGTCTGGACGATACAAGTGACCCATGATGGATATTCTGTGGATTTTATGGACCATACCGGCCGTCCTAGCTGTCGAAGGTAAGGCGAACGTCTCCATCCTAACGGTTAAAAAAAAAGAAAATGTCCGCATCCTTCTGCCGCCACTGGAGTTTGAGACAAAGCGCGTGCGTGTGCGTCACCCTCATTTAAATCTGCATTTTTTGGTTCATTTTGTGGCATTCTGGTGTCTTATTGAGCCTGGAAAGCCGGTCAGTTTGGCTGTAAGGACACAATAACGCGCACCCCGATGTCCCCCGCAGGTACACGGATGCTGGTCCTCCGTTTGCCGTAATTACGGGAGGATTTATCGGTGTTTTATGACAGAAGAGTTACGGTAACGGTGCACCCCGGTCCGGCAGGTAGTGTCAGGTGTGGCCGCGGAGGTGTGTCAGCTCAGCTGGGGGTAAAAACCGGGAGAGAAACGAAAGCCCGTCCCTCCAAACATCCCCAGTCTGTTTCTGGAAGTACTCCTCTATAATGTAGTCTCCTGGTTTTATTAATTAAGGCTCCATTTTGTACTGAAATTAGCTTTTTGTGCGCAAAGCTGCGGCAGCGTGGCTTTAAGCACAATGAACAGGTTGAATGGTGACTGTAATCTGTCTTTATATACATGACATTAGGTGGTTTACAGTGACGTTATTACGATTTATCTGAACTTAAACACGGATTAAATAGTGTATAAAGCAGTACTGGTCAACATCATCCACATAGTATCAATAATAATATACCAATAGCATGAAAAAGTTGAACACTCATATGATATCATCATTTATATTCACTTGTACTTGCAGAGTGACAGGATTTAACAGCTATTTAACTAAATCCATACTGAATCAAACATAGCTAATGTACGTTTGCACAATATTAATGGCTTAATATATGTTTGTGACATAGTAGACTACTTTTTTTCTTTCAACTAGAAGTGCTCCAATAGCAAAAACTTCCGCCAGCTTATTCCCAACAAGATGTGGAACACTTCCATGTCCAACTAATACTTGAAAAAATGCCACCTTCACATTCAGATCACCATCAAAACTGAATCACGTCCTCCTTTTGCCGTGACCGACATTCCCTGAAAATGCCATCAAAATCCATCATGAACTTATTGAGTTATTGACGAACACGTGCAAAACTGCTCTTTTAAAGTAATACTTAAAAAAATCCCTTTATTCTCATTTTTATCTGGAATATCACCAAAATGAGGTCAATTAATCCTTGTCCTATGACCAACTTTCCCTGAAAATGCCATTAAAATCCAGCATGTACTTGTTGAGTTACTGGCGAAAATGTGGGAAAACTGACATTTCTAGTAAATACTTAAGAAAATTCCCTTTATTTACATTCTTAATCATTATGCCACAAAAATATAATAGATTTTTCCTTGTGTCATGACTAATATTCCCTGAAAACAGCATTAAAATTCATTGAGAGCTTATTGATTTATTCGCGAAAATGTGGAAAACCGCCATTTTTTTTAACAAACACTTTAAGAAATTCCCAGAGACACATTTGTAACCATACTGGCACTAAAACAAAATCACTACCTCCTTTTACCATGACCAACAATCCCTGAAAATATCGTCCAAGTCCATCATGTACTTACTGAGTTATTTGAAAAAATGTGGAAAAATGCCCTATCTTGCAATGTTAAGAAATATTTAAAAAATCCTAGATCCACATTCATTGTCCAAATCCCATCAAAATTTGACCACTACTCCCTTAGTGCAAGAAAAACATTCCCTGAAAATAACGTCAAAATCAAATGAGAACTTGAGATATTAGTTGATATTGTGGAAAACTGCCCTGTCTTGCAATGTAAACAAATATTTTTTAAAAATTCCTTAATCTGCTTCAGTATTTGGATCGCCACCAAAATCGTATCACTTCTTTCTTATGCAAAGAAAAACAACCTCTGAAAATTTCATTTAAATTTGTTTGTGACTTTTTGAGTTATTTTGCTAACAAACAAACAGATGAATGAACAAATGCCAGCAAGAACATAACCTTTGGCAGAGGTAAATATCAGCGTAAATGTCATTTCAGGCCATTATTCATGACCTATATTCCTATTCAGAGAATATGTTAAAGCATATTATAGCGTACAGTAGTTTAGAAAGGTCTTATCTAATTTATGCATAAATTAAAGATACCTAAAGTAGGGATGTACAGTATTAACAGCATAATCAGACTAGATAATAGCCGAGAAAAGTTAGTTATTAGCAATGACTGATGTGAAAAATAAATAAATTAAAAAAAAATAGTTTATTGATCAGTATTGAAAAACATAACAAAACAAATATGGTTCTGTCAGTATTAGCTAAAAATGAGTTTTGGCTGCCATAATATGCGCCGATATTTTCATTTGGCTAAAATGACTTTAAAAATATTGATCCATAAGATATCAGGCAACGTTAGATATCCTGCACACCTCATCTAAAGCCATGTAACACTAGGGTGGATTTATTTTATTTTAAAATCTGAATAAAAATATTTTTAATTTTTTGGTGAAATTTGGTTATTGATAAACGTCATGGTTGAAGTTATTATAAACTGGCTCATGAACACACTGTAGCAGCAATAGAAGTATTGAATAAACAAAAAATAAAAACAAAAGAAGCATTAAGAAAAGTAAGAAACATCGATATAAGAATTATAGTGCACAAGAGTTGTGACTGATATATTGTAGAGTGCAGAATGTCATGCATTAAAGGTTATTTAATATTTTTATTTTTTATCAATTGACTGAATAACAGATGCATGTTTCTGAAGAAAAGCTTACCCTTATCATGTATATGATATTTAAAGAAAGTATTGGTTTATTGTAGAAGAACAACAAAACGTATTAATTTATGTAAACCAACTATAATAATATGAAAATATTGACATCAGTAAAAATCTAATGCCATGCACCCTTAATACAAAGACATTTATTCCCAGTTAGGGCAGTAATTTATATTAAATAAATATAAATATTAATAATTATTCTGCAGAATTCAGTTGCTGCACTTCCGTGTTGTAGCAACTGGAATATATTTAGAAAAATTAATAAATATCAGAAAGAGTGAAAGTAAATTCAAGGAGGGCAACTTTATAATGGCCAAATTGTTATTATTTTGATTGATGTTAATATTATATTATCTTAAAAGAAGTAATCACTTGTATAATGTGCATTTGTTGGACTAAAAAGCGCTTTACACACTAAAAACTATGGAATAACACAATATATGAAGATTAACATGTGATAAGGAATGTGACAATACAACATGGAAATTAAGATGTAGGGAAAAGTATTTATATTTTATAACATAAAACTGGACGTAAGGGATGAGTGATTTATGAAAAGTATTGTCTGCTATTATTTTGACCTACATTGTGATATTGGTCCAGCTTTTCAGGATATTATTCTCTTTTTAATCAGTAATATATATTTAAACAGCTATGTAGTTACTCTTTGATTGATGAGTATGATATTATTTGGAGTTTTTGCATGAATAAATATATTTATTTTTTTAGTCCGTGTATGATACGTGGGCCTTAAACTTCTGCTTTTACATGTTAGAGTCAAACTGTTTTGGACTCATAATTAACTTTAAATAAGGAACACACATTGGGACATGTAGGGGTGGTATTTTTGATAGTTTTGAGGAAAGTCTGCACGAAGCCGACGATCATAAAGTCAAAGTGTCTGTGGAGTTTCCGGAGCAGCAGGTCGTCCCCGAGCTCCACAAACCGAGTGCAAACTTCTCCTGTCCGTCCTCGTCGGTGGTGTTTGGTCCTGTGGCCTCGTCGGGTTTGAGTCTCTGCATTTTTCTGCTTTCTTCACCTGTAATTATGAGGTTTGGTTTGACTGACCGGAGGAGGAAGAAGAAGAGGAAGAGGAGGAGGACATGTTTGTTTATCTGACGGTGTCCTCAGAATAGCTGAATAAGTGGATGACTGGGATTACACTTTCATCGGCCACAGCACGCCGCCAGAACAACAAGAGACATAATTACACCACTAATTATGATTTTAAGACCATGCAATCAGTGTTGCAGTTATTTATTTTTATTTTGAACATTTATTTTGAAACACTGAGTTAGAACTAAATCACATTTTCTCTATTGGGCACAACGTGCAGCTTATTAAAATATTTCAGATATTTAATGTTTAATTAATTTTGAACCAAATTTCTGCTCATCCATTGTCAAGTTGTTGCTTCTGATTTATTTATTGGATGTAATTTATTGCCTGTACCTATTTTATTTCATTTTTTATTTCTATTGATATGTGGCGTATGCTGCTGACCTCTTGGCCAGGTCGCCCTTGTAAATGAGATCCTGATCTCAATGGGATTTATCTGGTTAAATAAAGGTTAAATAAATATTAAAATAAAATATTTTGGCGTCAGTTACAAAAACAAGGGAAATAAATAGAAAAGGGAATATGTAAAGGTTGAAGTTAGATATTTAGAAAACTTAAAAGTAGCAAAGCAAA
The DNA here is from genome assembly GCA_036419115.1 of Scarus forsteni. Lineage (NCBI taxonomy): Eukaryota > Metazoa > Chordata > Actinopteri > Labriformes > Labridae > Scarus > Scarus forsteni. The sequence goes on along the minus strand of JAZDUH010000103.1, from coordinate 387,788 downwards.
TTCTAATTTTTTGCTGATTGTTGTTTTTGGTCTGCAATCAATTAAAATATTTATAAAAATAACACAACTTAATTATTTTATGTGCATATTACCTCAGCCAGAACACCTCTGCTGCACATCTGTTAAATATATATAATATATAGATTTTTCCTCAAATTGGACCTTTAAAAAATATTGCACCTCCTGAAATTTATAAATTACTGTGTCCAATTTTTTTGTTTTATTGAAAAAATGATTAACTGTCCAATCGTATTCTGCGGATTTTTTTTTTTTTTGTAATAAATTTTATTCATTTTCAGAACAAGTACAATAAAGCAACATATATAATGTTGCACTATTTTCATGATGAATAAACTGAATTTTACCTAAAAAAAATAAATGGAATTTAAATGTCCATCCGAAATAAAAGACATCTCATGTAGTTCAAGACTGTCCTCACCCAGAATCCCAGCATCTGCCCCATATTCAATACCTCTTGTTTTATTTTATTTTTATTACCTTTATCATGTGGTCTGGCTGCTATTATAATCATTAATTTTAGGTAAAATGTTAAGGAAGTAGAAGAAATGGTTGAAATTATTTCAGACTTAGGGAAAGACTTAAAGTTAGTAGTATAAAAAGAAAAAAGCAACAAAACAATTCAAATAGTAATAGGAAATTCAGAATCATATTTTGTGTTTTTATTCTGCGTTGTAAGACATGTTACAAGGATATATGACCTATAAGATATAACACTGAACATACTCATTTTCCTTTAATAATTTATGTAATTTAAATGTGCACGGCAGGAAGTTCCTCTTTTGCATTGCTGTACTGTGCTCAAATACATTATATTCAATACCTCTGGATTATTTACTTTTATTTCTGTTATTATGCAGCCTGATTGTGATCATATAATCGTTGCTCATTTGAGGTAAAAGTTTCAAAAAGAAAATCAAAATATGTTGAGAAATGGGAATATGCATTTAGTTTAAATTAATATAAAGAAATAGTAGGTTACTAAAGAAAACGTGATGCTTTTAGAAAGATAGAGCCAAGAAAAAATATTTTAAAAAATAAATCTGTGTTGTAAATAATTTCACAAGCATTTAAGAGCTATCAGATATGTAAATAAAAATAATAAAACACAGTGCCACCATGCTGCCCTGCTTTTGTGTATATTATATGATTTAAACCGTGAATATATTAATTTTCCTCCAATAATCAGTGTAATTTAGACTGCACACGGCAGAAAATTACCTCTTTAGTATTAGTATTCTGTGTGCAAATGCATAATATTCAATACCTCCCGATTATTTTGTTTTATTACTGTTATTATGCAGCCTGATTGTGATCATAATCGTTGCTCATTCGAGGTAGAATATAAAAATGTGTTGATAAATGATAGGGAACATGCAGACTTGAAATTAATATAAGAAAGTGGTAGGTTATTTAAGGAAACGTGATGCTTTCACAAAGATAGAATCAATAAATTAATTTTTAAAAAATAAATCTGTCTTGTAAATCATTTCAGAAGCATTAAACAGCGATCAGATATGTAAATAAAAATGATAAAACATAGTCCTCCAATGATTATTTTGCTGCTTTTATGCCGCTTGATTCAGATCATAAATCGTTGTTTATTTCTTGATCTTATCCCCGCTGTGTTGGCAAAAGTTAAGGAACTGCGGGATGTGAAATATGCGAACAATAACAAAAATGCTCACACCACACAGTGTTGGACTTCCTGCTGTTTGTCTATTTTGCTTCGACGATGCAAACATGGCGGTCCGTGGCATTCTCGGACATTTCCAGAGAGGCGTCAGGAGCGTTTAAGGCCCCTGATCAGGATCTTTACGTTCGTATTTTAGTGTTTGGAGCCTCAAATCCTCCTCGATTTGGAGGGTAGTACAGTTTGCATGTGCCTGTGCTGCACCTTTCGAGCCTTTCACCTTCTTCTTCTCTGATCCCAAAAAAAAACGAGCAAATCCCGTCGCCATTGAGGACGAGCCCCCTCCTCCATCTTACCCTGTGAATCACCCTAGTGCGGCGTCCAATGGCGGCGCGGGGTTAGCTTACGTATGAGAAATAAAGAGTTGAAAAAGAGGTCACTGCTCTAATCCGACGACTAAAAAAAAAAACTATCCCAGCATGCATCAGAAAGGAGCCCTCCAGTGGATCGTTTTGACACGTTTAGTGCTGCGACACCACGTTTCCTCCATTGTTGTTGTAGTTTAATAGAGACTGACATCTTCGCCCAGTTTTCCTGATAGTCACGAACGCCACCGCTGCAGTGTGTTTAATCAGCCTTACCATCGCCATATCTTTACTCCGTGGATGTGTGGCCCACTTTTTATCCAAGGACCTTGTTTCTGTTGAGCAAACAAATCAGAGGGCTGCAAATAATCAATGAATCAGGCAGGGACTGTACTTGAGAGGATTAGAGGATTAAAACTTGGGCCAAAGTTAAAGGAAATCCCATCGCTGTCACACGCATCCATTTTGCCAATTGTGTCAACAGTGCGAGTACACAATCTCTGTAAGCGCTCACATGTGGATTTGTCACTCATCTGCAGAAAACTGATCCACCAGAGGGGAAATTAGAGGTAAAGTCTGGAGGATGTGATCATGTTCATGTTTAGTTTGTTTGTTTACGTGCCCCGAAATTGAGGCAGGGCTCCAGACTAACTTTTTTTACATTGGTTGCAACTAGGGCTGAACAATTAATTCCAAATTAGATTAAATCACAATATGGCTTGTTGCAATTTTCAAATCGCAGAAGGTTCAATATTTTTAGCCCAAAATGTGTTTAACATTTTGGCATTGTGATGTAGTTTTTTGCAATTTCATGCCTATTTTTTACCTCTATTCATACACTTTTTTTCCCACTTTTGGACCATTTTTACCTTTTTTTTAACCCAGTTTTTACAACTTTATGCCTATTTTGCCCCCATTCATCTTTTTTTGGCCACTGTCAGAACCATTTTTGGAATTTAATTTCAAATTTAATTCCCAATTTTGCTGCCACAATCAATTTTCCTCAGCCACTTTTTGATTTTTTTGCTGATTTTTCCCCATTTTTTTCAATTTTATACCTATTTTACACCTATTTATTAACCTTTTTCCACGTTCATAACATTTTTACCCAAGTTTTACAATTTCATACCTATTTTGCTTCTGTTCTTCACTTCTCCACTTTTTCTCAAATCTTTTATCCTTAGATTGATTTAATGTCATATTGGTTTTACTATAAAAAGATCTACTGCTTATGTTTGTTTAAGAATACATGAGATGAGGAACATTAAAAACAATTGCAGAGTAAATCGCAACATTGGGGAAAAAATTGCAATTAGATTATTTTCAATGGTTGCAACAGTGCACCATTTTTTTTAAGGTTCACCCAAATTATTCATAATGTCACCTTTAACACCATAAGCTCACCATTTTATCACTCTCCATAACTTTTATATAATGTAAATAATTTGTAAACGAAAATAAGATGTAAAGAAATACTTGTCTTTATTTGAAATAAAATTATATTTTAAAGAAAAACAGTGCTTTTAAAGTGCTTCACTGAATGGAAAAAAAAAACCCATCTCAAGTTAAATAAATAAAATATTTCAAAATTAAAAGAGCTACTATTTAAGGTGCTATACTGAACTGAAAAGTGAAATAAATATCCAGATTTAAAAAACCAGCAACATAACCTTTAGCTGGATGGTCTTTTTCTCCAATAAATTTGAACCTAGAATAAGACTTCACACACTATAGCCAATATTTACAAAACTGAAACTAAGGTAAATAATAATAAGAGCAATTCACAAACTAATTTATAAAAAAATGACATACAGGACAGAACATTGATGACTCTTTTCTTTACTGTTTTTCTCTTTTTGTGGCTTTTTTTTCTTTATAGCTTTTTGTACAGTCGTGTCTAAATGTTATATTTAGCGTGACTTTGTTTTGCTTTTCTTTGTTGGTAATTATTTATTATCTGACAGTCGCTAAGACGATTTTGTCAGAGCTTCGCTGCTTCTTCAGAGTTACCACTCCAAGCTGAAACCTGACACCACAGTCTGGGCTCATTTGCATACTAACAACTGATTGGATGATTAGAACACCTAACATTTTTTCTTGGTGCACCATTGCACCCAAGAAAAGATGTAAGGTGCACTCTCAGAAATTTTGGGTGCAAAATGGTGACACTCTGGAGCCCTGTGGGGTGTGGCAGGAGTCAGACATTTGGCGACAAAATACAATGATGAATAAAAGCACATGAGCAGCGTTAGAAACTCAAACACCGCTCTAACACAGAAAGGAAAACCTCATAGTGATGGACAGGCAGGTAGCCTTGACCATCTACAAGACTTTTTAACACGACTGTTTACATATGTAGGCCGTGCACTGAAGTGGTTTCAAATGAAATGTACTTTAGTTAAAATGTGACCCAAGTGACCTACTTCAGGAAAAACACAACTCTTCCAAAGTACCCAGTGCTTTTATTTTCTAACAGCCAAATCCCTCCTGATGGCGACAAGGTTTTCCATCAGTTTTTGGACACGCATGAATGAATAATTTAAAACGTCAACGTTTACACGAAGAGCCGTCATGGCAGCTCTCCTCAGGAATCTTGGCTGAATGAATTAATTTATTTCAAACATCTATACAAAAAAATGAAAGAGAATAACTGCACATACAAAGAAATAAAGTATTTGTACATGTTATAGAAGGAGCAGGAAGAAGTAAATACTGTTTGAATTCCTACACCTAATTACTGTTTCAGATGGGCCGTATAAAAATTAGGGGTGGGGGGAAAAATGTATTCACATAAGCATCTGGATTATTTGTTTGATGATTTTTAAATTGTTCGCAAATAGTTTTTTTTCCTAATTTGATAGCTTTATTTTAGTCTGTGTTATTAAGCCACTTTTGAATGCAGTCCAGGCTTTTGAAGAGAGAGTATAAACAGCTGGTTAAAATATATTGCTGAATAAATCCTAAAAACAGACTCACATGTGATGTGTATTTTTCTTGATTTAGTCTGTAGGCATCATCATTGCTCAGCTTTTTTGCTGGTGTTAAAAAAGCTAACTAAAGATTGCAAAAAAAACATATTGCCCAGCCCTAATAAAAATATATTCTGTTTTAACATTTATGCAAATATATTAAACATATGTGCACTACAAAACATATTATCCACATAAATATGGTAATACACATATACACTACTATTTATATAAATATTAGGGCTGAACGATATGGGCAAAATTTCATATCTCGATATTGATACGATATGATGTGACTACGGGTTCGGTGAAAACCAAATGATGCATTCAAGGGCAATCGCGAAAATGAAATTTGTTGTGGCTTGCAGAGCTGCACATGCAGGGCGAGCGTGGGGGAAATCTGTATTGTTTATACCGTTGCTTTTTGGATATTAATATCTTGAATGTTCACATCTTGATATAGATACGATTAGATATATCTTCCAGCCCTAACATATATATGTTCACATGTATATGTATATGTATGTATATATATGTATATATGTTCGTATGTATATTGTTTTCTCACAAACTGCTTTAAGCAACATCTGTATCTCTTCTCAACAGTATGAGTAATTCTTCTACTGCAATTTACAATATTGTATATATTTCATAAACTTATTTTTACTGCCACTGGTCTCTTATCTGTTACTGTTATCCTGCTCTTATCCACTGTTTTATTATTCTTGTGCAGTAACTACTGACCACGCTAACTAATTAGATTCATCTTTTCTTCTTAGAACATAAGTGTTTTCGTGTTCTTTTGTTAAGACAAAAAGATAGGTTTTATTTTCCAACTCTGAAGAAGACGGCAGAGTTACGTCGAAACATGTCAAGGTAAACTTACCTTTTTGTCTTAACAAAAGAACACGAAAACACTACTGACCACACTTGTCACCGACCTTTTGCCAGATTATTGACAAACATATAGCCCATTTTACAAGCTCAAGATTTGGGTAATAGGTTGTTTTGGTCATTTGTAGTCCTATAAATCAGTCGGAGAAAGAATCTAAATAAAATCAACTCCATCATTCTCCCATGAAAATATCTTGGAATTATATTTTCCTCATGTTCCCCCCCTCTGTTGTTTGGCAAAAGATAAATTAATAAATAATTGTGGGTGGTTGTTTATTTAATGCACCTGTTTCCGCACCATTTTTCAAAGTATTATTTGCTCTGTTGAACTTGAAACAAGTTGATTAGCGATGATATAAGCTTCAATGATGCTGCGTCTTATTGGTTTAGTTAACAGGAGCAGACAAGCTCTTATTTGGAAATTAATGGAGGTAGAAGTGCCAAGGAAATTAGCTTAGCTATGTCAGACATGTCTATGAAAACCCACTGTGGATTTATCCCTTCATTAGTCCCACCGCTCATTGTCATCAGCTGACAGCCGCGCTCATCTCATCCAGCTGAGTGGAAATTTTCCAATTCATCTCCGGTCGTAAAAACTGAAGTGGCCCGTGTTGTTACGTGGGAGATGAGATTTACTGGATGGATCATTTGGGCTTTTTATTTTTTGTGCTCTCCTCTCCTGTCGTGGTATCAAACGTTCCCCTGATTCAATAACAACCTCCTCCAGACTCGTGTACGAGCCGTCGTTGGGGTCAGCTCGGCGATAAATCACTTTGATGCAGCGCTTTCTCTCGTCTTTTCGGGCAGCATAATGGCGCAGAAACCGCAGCGGAGGACGGTGAAGTGGGGAAGAATGAGATCACAGCGTGGAGCCTTTCAGAAATGTCTCTCGGGTTTGATTGCATTTCAATATGTGCTGCATTCCTCCAGCTGAAGTTGGCAAACACTGACCATGCTTCTGCTCTGGATCTCCATTTTTTATTTGATTAAATCAGCAAATGAAACACTATTTTGGTGTTTTACTACTTTCTCCCACAATGTGAGGAAGTCTAACATTTCAGCCCTCATACTTAATCTCCTGAAATCCTTCCACGTTTGGTAAAGTTGCTTTCACATGTAAATCCGTGGCTGTTTTTGATAGTTTTCTCGTTTGGATGTTTTGTGGAAGAGCGACAAAAGACAGACGGAGGCGGGCTCTGAAAATGGGATTAGATAAAGGTAAAACGGGTGTTTTCCAGGTCCACCCAGCGAGCAGATGCAGGGAGCCGGGGCCTGCACGCCAACCGCCACAGTAGGCTTTCACAAAGAATCTGTCTCTATTCAAGCCTTAATCCATGCTGCCGAGGGCCCGGGCATTGTCACTTTGCATGCAAAATTTCAATTAGTGCTGGTACCAGTTGTTTCACTCCGAGGGGGGTGTCACATTTCGGAGATATCTGTGGCTACCTTTAGGGCTGAGATTGAGGCACAAGTGTCAGCGGCTCTTCTCTGTGTTGCATAAAGTTACTGTCCGTGAGCTGCTGTCTTTCTGGAAGACTGAATGAACCATCCAGTATAACAGCAGATTTAAGCTGGAATAATATTTCCAATTTTGACTTGTAACTTTTGCACTGAAGCTTTAATTTTACTGTTGGATGTCTCTGTAACCCAAGCCAAATATTTGAGCATTGTGCTCTTTTATTTTTTATTTTTTCCCAAGTGTATTGTACTTTAGTTCACCCTTTAACTACCAGCTGTGGAAACAAATTTCCCTTTTCTGGGACAATAAAGGTTCATCTGTCTAGCTCAACTGTTTGGCAGAGGTCATCATTAAATTCAGGGATATTTAAAGTTTACTTTTTCTGCTGTTTTTAAAGTTTTTACATTGTCTCGTTTTTTACCCCACTTGCTTTATGTTTACCTTATCTTGTTTTATCTTCGTCGACGATTTGTATACGTAGGCTGCTTATAATGTCCAACATCTGAGAATATGAATGTTTATTTTGAACTTAATTGGAAAAATGTACATATGTATACCTCTATGCAAATTCAACAAAAATAAAATATAAAGGTAAGCAAAGGCAAATAGCAATAACAGCATTTTTCCTACTATCATTAATCTTTGCAAGAAAATGTAACAGATGCAGTTTGAAAAGGGTGTAGGAAGAAGTAACAAACTTATCTAGTCCCAACCCTTTTTCATTTTAAAAAAGCAATAGCAAGCTTAGACAAATAATAGAAATAACAACAAATTTCAAAACAAAGACAAAACTGGATACACATACCCCTAATCTAATTCTGTTCCTGTTTAATATTTTAGTTTTAAAGATGAATTTAAGCCTACCTACTGTTTTACATGATTTAAGTTCATAAGAAAAACATTTCTATTTTCTCTATCTATCCCAGGCTTGCTTAAATACCATATGCTTCCTTTATAGATTACTGATTATTTAGTATTGATTATTTATTTATTTTTTGGACTGACCTTATGCATGAATGTACACTGGAAAGCTGCAAATGAATTGCCCCTTGTGGGATACATAAAGTTGTCTGAACGGAACTGAACTGAAATCAAATCATGTTTGGTTCTAGTAACACTTCAGGGATTAGAGAAAACCACAAACAAACCAAAAAAGAAAAAAGATATTTTCTTGGTGTTGGATTGAAAGGTTGTAAAAACCAACAGTTGGTTGTGTGATGACATAAAAATGCATAAATATATGGGACAAAATCAATAACAAATGGCAGAAATGTCTGAAAAAATAACTTAAAATTGATATTAAGTTTGACCGTAATAATAATAGAAGCTTTAAGCTATTGAAATCTTTAAATCCCATGATCAAAATATCAGTTATTTTGGTTTGTTTGCAGTTTTTCTGTATCCTAAATTATTGACAGAAACAAACAATGACATGTTGTGTTTATTATACACATTTAATATTCCTGAATTTAATGATCTCTGCCAAACAGTTGAGCTGGAAGTTGAAGGGTTAAAGTGACCAAAGTGATCTATTTCAGGAAAATACAACTCTACGAAAGTACCCGGCGCTTTTATTTAGTTACAGCCAGGTCAGGCTGTATCGATTTCTCCTGATGAGTGACAGGCTACCTTTAGGGCTGAGATTGAGGCACAAGTGTCAGCGGCTCTTCTCTGCGTTGCATAAAGTTACTGTATATGAGCTGCTGTGCTTTCTGGAAAACTGAATAAACCATCTAGTGTGACAGCAGGTTTAAACTGCTGATTTATTAAACTAAAGCCAAATATTGGAGCAGTGTGCACTTGTTTATTTAAAGCTTTTGTTGTCATTTGCACATTGAGAAACACGTTTACCTGCACAATCAAATTCCTACTCTGCTGTCCACAACAAATGCCAGATAAGAGGTATGAAAATAATAACAGATTTAAATACGAGAACAAAAAGATACTACGTCCACTGACTACGCAGGATGCATTGATAAAAAGATTATTTATTATTTATTTAAACTTAATCATGGCAGACTACATTTCATTTCGCATCCTAACCTGCAGTGCAGCTCAGACTGTAATTGAACACTTGAGGAACAAAGTGCTTTAAGTTCAGCACGAGAGTAAGTAAAAAAATAAATTACATATTTCTCTTGTCAGCGTCTGAACTGAATAGACAGCATTAAAAAAAAAACCTGTGCATTCATATTTATAAGTGGTATTTTATTTCCAACTCTGATAAAATATGAGTTTACATTTTTACAAAAAAATCTATATTAAGATTAGAAATATCAATTTACATTGGAGGTCTAAATATCGGGATGTATAGCTGTATTGATATTTTTTCACACCTCTGCATATAGTCTGAATCCATCTTCATCCTGTTTATATCTGGACAGTATACTTTTTATTTTTATTTTTTGAGACTATTATGTAGTATTACTTGGTTGCACTGATGCAAAGACAGCCTGTTATGGTTTAATCATGCAGAGCATAGATTTTCAAAAACCTTTTTTAATGAATAAAAGGAGTTCATATTTATTTGTCCTCTTGTATTTTTATTTAAAAAGTAGCCTGGTGCAGTAATATGGAAATGAAAGATACTCCTTACTGCTTTGTGATGAATCGTGATATCAAATTGAATTAAATTGTTAACTTGATAATCAAAATTAATCGTAGGACTAGTGAAGATGCTACCAGAGCTCCATTTTTTTTGTTTAGCTCTTAAGAGAGAGACCTCTATTATTACATACTAATGCTTTAGGGTTGCAGTTTGCCTGTTCTCCTCGTGCATTTGTGGGTTTTCAGACAATTTCATGTATAAAAGTGCTGTAAGCAGGTCAACAACACAAAGCCTCTGTTTAGAAGTAGAAGTAGAAGTTTGAGTATTCCTTAAATAATGAAAACTGATTATTTATCATTAATATTAGATGATTAATAATGCGTCATGTGCTTTTGATTGTTGATATTCTTACTGCTGTTTGTGCTGCTAACAGTGAATTATGCACTGAAACTTTATTTGAAGACAATCATGAATCAAACTGAAATATCTGCCAGAAAAATCACATTCCTGAAATCGTTCAACCCTACTTTATTGTTTTGGAAATTCTTCTTGAAGACACATTTTTGTGACACTGTTTAACCAGATGAACGACTGCAATGTGTCAACAGAAAATAAAACACAAGTTAAAGCACAATACTGCAAAAATATCTCACATGAATGTCATATTTCTGCCCTGTTCACAAACTTTGTTCCACACATTTCCACGCATGTTATGGCTGCATATGGTTCGACTCTTGCCCACGTTTTTAAAAGTATTAATATCTCTTTTAGGAAAAACAACAGGTGTTTAATCTTCCCTCTCTTTGCACAGTAATCAGCCCTGCAGAGACATGCCGCTCAGACATGCAGCTTGATGCTATCAGAAAATGAAAATATTTTCAGAACCAACAGGTGGTCCAAGTCCTTAACAGCAACATAATGCTGTTAGCGTCCAAATGAGTCAGTAATGGAGATCCGCGGAGGGCTCGTTGGTCCTTGTGAGGTCTGTAGGATGGTCCGATTTAAATCATGCCGCAGTGAAAAATAAAGTATTCCCCTCTGAAGCTCTTGGCATGTGTTCACTGTTCAACAATTTGAATTAGCATGGATATTTTCACATTAAGATAAAGTAGGGATGTAACGCTTACCGTTAAAATGGTAACCGCAGTAAAATTTCCCACGAGCATGTGCAGTTTGGACTGTTTGGCCTCTGAAGTCCAGCAGTTGGACAAAACAAACAAAGTCTAAAGTCTGGTCGAAGTTTGGATTTTAAAAGGATGGCGAGGGGAAACTGATTGACACAGTCACCCTGTCTAAAACACCAAGCTGCAGCTAAGATCAAAATGTGCGTGATTAAAACTGCTGTAACTCTTCGAGTAAACGAGCAGAGAGAGAGAGAGAGAGGATTCAGAGAGCCATACCTGTAGGGATGGGTACCGAATTCAGTACTTTAAGAGGTACCGACCGAATTCTGTAGGTACTACTGAGTACCGATTCACGTAAAATCAAACAGTGCCTTGTTTAGGTACCTAAACCCATCCTTGTGACTGTGAGGGAGTGGAAGAAGCAGGCATACTATTGGGTAGAGTAGGTGAATTTCCATACCGGACTTGAACGCAGCACAGCAATAGCGTGATGACGTCAGCAGCCGCGGGCTCAGTCAACAAAGCAAGCATGACTGATAGAAATTGCTCTAAAGTATGGCTCTACTTTATTAAATGTGATGGAGATTATGCTCGCTGCAATATTTGTGACGCCAAGTGTAAGGCCAGCGGGGGAAATACTTCAAATCTGAGGAAGCACCTGGTGATGCACAAAATTTTCCTTAAAGCTGAAGAGTGCACAATTTTTGATAGCCTCAGATCTACGACCACAAAGGATTCATTCAGCACTGTTAGCACGCCTGTGTCCAATGGAGACTAGTCGTCTGCAGCCAGAAACACAGGAAAAGAAATGGCTTTAACATTTGGTGATGGCAGCAAATGTGACAAGGAGGATACCTGGTCCAGGTAAATAAGCCTCGTGTTTAAGATGGTATTAGCTTGGCATTTTAATGTGCGTCAGTTATCATTATCAGGTTGGTTCCTCGTACTTTGTAACTTTAATGTAAATGTTTTTATTATTTACAGCTCTGTCGAACCCATTGTTAAACTGCCCTAAAGTTAAAGTGATGGCTGCAGTTAATTTATTAAGTTGTGGTTCATTTTAGTTTCTGGTTTTCATGTTGAAGACATTTTTGGAACGACTACAATGTTACAATCCAAACAGCTGAATGTTGTTTTGATATATATCTGTCAAATTTTATATATTGAGAAATAAATTTACATTGAAAAAATTTGAGATCTTAATATTAAACAAATTAATATTTATTACCCCATAAACACACGCAAAAGGTACTGAAAATTGGTACTGTTGAGTACGGATACCGATTCCTTTGTACCGGGCATCCCTACATACCTGAGTGAATTATAGGAGGTTTATCAGGATTTCTGTGTAAATAATGTATAAAGGTTAATAACAGCATTAGAATCATTCTGGAGTGTGTTGTTGCCATTCTTCCGCCGTAGAAGATCGTCTTTTTCCATCATAGTTTGGGTTTTATGGATTTAATCAATCGTAAATTAGAAATATATTAAAGAAGGAGATGTGGAGGAGATCTGCCATGGAAAGGGGAGACCAGAGGAGAGTCATGAATGGGGCTAACTGCTTCAGGGACTATCGTTAGAAAACAATAAATAAATAAATAAATAAAAAGGCCTGGACATGGTCTAATATAATGAGCTGTAACATGGACACTAATACTGCAGGTTAAATTTATTTTCAGGCATCTCAAAACTTTGAACATTTACAATTGTTTGTAAAGAGAAACCTGCTTTAAGTACAAATCTGTTTTTTCTATTCTTTTAATTACACACAGTTTAAGCATTTATTGCATAATAATGACAAATACTTCCCAGAATTGTTTGCTTTTATTTCTAATGAAAAAAGGTTAAACAAATTTACTTATAGGACATTTCCTAACACAGTTATTGAGAAAAACAAGACAAAAGAACTGTTAAGATTATAATATAAAAGGGATTGAATGATTTCAGGACTGCGTTAAACTACTTTTTGAACATTTTGAGCACACTGCAACAGTATCATGATAATGAGAAGAAAGAGTTTAACCACCTGTGAAACTGCGCCAACACGAGCGACCCTGCCGTTATCATGTGTATGATTCACATCATTAAAGAGAGAGGGAAACATGAGAGCTGTGATTTGGTTTGTCAAACAGACGTGGGTGTCGTCATCGAGGAAAAATCACTCCAGCGCGTAGGAGAGTCTGACGGCGTCTTGATCTGTAATCTCGTCAGATCTCAAAAACACACAGATTAAGGCCTCAAGCCGCCCACTTTCCCTTAATATTAGTTTTTCTCTCCCCAAACAAAAGCCCGTCTGAGTTTAATGATAGTTTCACGCGTCTCTCAGCCTTTTGAAGTTAAGTATGCTTAATTATACGGCCGTCCCATTGAAATCCAAACACTGGCTTTGAGATAATTCCCCCTGATTTTGAGTCACTCTTCATCTTTGTGGTCAGAAGATGAGACAAAAGGCCGATTCTCTGCTGTTCAAGCGCTAAACATTTCTCTTTAGAGCTGCTTAATACTTCTTACCACTGATTCAACAAGAGATGTTGGTCCATGTCTCCATGATAGCAAAGCATGGGCTTTATTGGATATCAGTATGGCCTCAATGTTTTGACAGTTGTTGTTAGGGGTGTCCCGATACAACTTTTTCACCTCCGAAATGATACCAATATTGCAGCCTTGCATATTGGCTAATTTTGTTAGGATATCAGCAGGAATCAAACAGACTTTTATTCCTTATTTTGTAGTATGGACTGTAAGAAAAGGCTTGATCAGGTCAGATTACTCAAACAGAGAACAGTAGGCAGCAATAGTAGGTATGAGAAAAACTGACCCGTTTGATATTAACCAATGGGTGCAATAAATTTAACCTTAAACATAAGAATGTACTACAATTAAATCAAATAAATGTTTTTGTCAGTGCCTTACATATTATTGGCACTCTCAATAAAGAAAAATATGTAAGTAAACAAAAAAATTACAAAGATAAAGCTTAACAAAAGGATTATACACCCCAATTGGGTCGGTACCCGAACACCGTTAAGAATCTGGAAAAACAATACCGTTATCGGTACTTAAACGTCTCTTCAACTGTCACGTAGTTATGACACTACCGCCGTCCGGCTCAAGCATGTCGGTGAGGGCTAAGGGCTCGAAGGTTTGAGCTCACTTTAGCAAAGTTAATGAAAACTTGGCCCAATGCAATCTTTGTCAGAGAGAAAACAACACAGTCACACGGGGTTAAACTCTTAACGAAGCGCCGCTGCACTCAGCCGTATAACTTGAATGAAAAGCCGACGGCACAGCTCTCCTAAGATGATTCGGAGCTGTTAATGCTCGCTCGGAGTGGAAACTCTTTGTTTACTGAGGTCAAGAGAGCACCAGATGTGGCTGACGGTCAAGCTGTGCTCACAGCGCCCTCTGTTGGATGAAACGGTCCACTGCTCCAGGTGCCCTGATGTGCTGCTACACTCAATATTTTACATTTGAGCATGTGCATATTTATCCACATATTTGAACAGTTATACAACTATCTAATATAAAGTGACAGCCCGAGCAGTCATTATTACAGCATTGATTTTAGCCCCACTGATATATGGGTCTGTCTGTACATGCAGTCTGTTGGGCGGCATGAAGGGGTTTATACCATCTCCTTAGCTTTCTTTTTGCCTCTGAGAAGCATTTGTAATGCATTACCTCTATTCTGTTGAAGCTTGATTGTTACCTTGTGGGAATAAAAAAAAGATGAAATCTTTTAATATCTTGTAAAGTCTTTATTTTTTACACAAAATTACATGTTGTAGTATCGATAAGAGTATCGATAAGTACCGATACCAATAAGGAGTATCAGTGTCTGTGCCGGTGTTGATAAAATCATAACGATATACATCCCTACATGTGAGTCTGTTTTTAAGGTTTATTCAGCAATATATTTTAACCAGCTGTTTATACTCTCTCTCTATTCACTGCATTTAAAAGTGGCTTATTAAATCTTGATACTCATGTGAATTGTTTTTTTTCTCCCACCTGTAATCGTTAATAGCACTGGTATCAATAATATCTTATCAATCCCCATCCCTACCATGTCTGTCCTGCTCGTGTTTTAAAGGTAAAAAGTCTGTTGTGCTGCTTTTATTTTAATTGACTTTGCGTTTGCTGGCAGTTCAGTTTATTCCAAACTTTATTAGATGGTTTGTTTTTGCAGCAGTGTTTTAAATTCAAGGCACGTCTCAAAATATAAGGTCACATCCCGAAAGCCCGTAGACTGAATCACGAAGAAGCTCAAACGTTATTGATCCTTTTAGTTTTTAAAAATGCAAACCCAGACCCTCAGGTGACTGTTTTCATCTCTGTCATGAATAAAGGAAGCCTGGACTTTAAATCCTGAGAGATTTTTTTTTTGTTCCCATCATGACAAAGAGAGTTTGCCTCATTCATAAGCAGATGAAAAATGCTGGCAGATGTTATATATTAATTCAGGGAGTGTAACTCTGCAATTAAATTGAGTTCCTGACCGTTGGGCTGGTTTCAGCCCCGTGGAATTAAGTTTGCATCTGCTGTTTTCTTGCTGACTTGCAGAGGGGGATAAATAGACCCGTGATGAAGAGAGGCTGGCTTTACCTCGCTGTAACCCCTCTGATATTTCACACAGGAATCTAGATCAAGGATGTTTCATATATGCTGCTATCTTAATTAGCACATGTTAATTGGAAACGCGCAGTCTCTCTGTAAAGTCATATTTATCGGGAGGAGCGCGATTCATCCTGAGCCGCTGGGAATAGAAGTCATTAGGGGACGGTGGGATGTATTTCAAGCCATTATTCATAACGGGAACGTGGAAGCACTTTCAATGCCCACATCAGAGCCTGATGGGCGATCTGTAGTCTCTGCTGGCTTTGACAGAAGTACTCCACCCTTCAGTTTGAGTCCTGTGCTCACGTCTTTATCGCTGCGTATTTCAACCTGAGTTAGGGCAGAACGATTTCAGAAAATAATCAAATTGCGATTTTTTTTCCCCCAATATTGCGATTTATTCTGCAATTGTTTTAATGTTCCTCATCTTATGTGTTGTTAAACAGACATAAGCAGTAGATCTTCTTATAGTAAAACCAATATGACATTAAATTAATCTAGAGATAAAAGATTTGAGAAAAAGTGGAGGAGTGAAGAACAGAAGCAAAATAGGTATGAAATTGTAAAAACTGGGTAAAAATGGTATCAAAGCGGAAAGAGGTTAATAAATGGGTGCAAAAAATGGGGAGAAATTGGCAAAAAAATCCAAAAGTGACTTAGGAAAATTCCAAAAATGGTTCTGACAGTGGCCAAAAAAAGATGAATGGGTGCAAAATAGGCATAAAGTTGTAAAAACAGGGTTAAAAAAAAGGTACAAATGGTCCAAAAGTGGGAAAAAAAAGTGTATGAATAGAGGTAAAAAATAGGCATGAAATTGCAAAAAACTACATCACAATGCCAAAATGTTCAACACATTTTGGGCTAAAGATATTGAACCTTCTGCGATTTGAAAATTGCAACAACCCATATTGCGATTTAATCTAATTTGCAATTAATTGTTCGGCCCCAACTTGAATCAATGTCATAGTGTGATTACACTGGGGAACCATTTGAAAAAAATAAATCTGTTGAGTAAGATTTTTGTGCTAATTCCAAAATTGCAGTCAGTTCTTTTCTAGAACGTCAAGTTTTTCTCCACAGCTTACCCTCCAGATAGGTAAAATTCCCCTGATTAGCTGTAACAAGACTTGCCAGCTACTTGGCAACTTGCTTGTGCAGCCACAGTTGAGACTAAGGATGCACCGAATATATTCGGTTGAATATTGCAAAAAAAGCCATATTCGGCCTTTGGTGGAGTGAGGCTATAGCAAGGCCGAATAGTAGACTAAAGTAGACTAAAGTAGACTAAAATCAAATACGTCATTGGCCAAGCAGACTTGCATTGAAAGGACAATAACTCTTTTGTTGCAGGTTTATCCACTTCAATTCACTTTAGTTTCTTTTTTTAATGCATGTTTTGTTTTGTTTGAAGACCTAATATGAATGAAAAACTTTGTTGGGCTTTTTTTTTTGAAAAGCAAAGGCCACTAGAATATTTAAAAATGTCATAATATTCAACAAACAATTACTTTCTTTTAAAAACATGCCGAAAAATGCATTCTAAGCTATTTATGCACTATTAAAAAAATAGTGAACTACTTAGCCTCCGCATTGGATATTCGGTATTTGGTATTCGGCCAAGCATTTATATTTGCTTTGGCTTTGGCCACAAATTTTCTTTTCGGTGCATCCCTAGTTGAGACAGTGCAGTGAGAGGTGTGTGCAGCTCCCAGTAGGTCAGAACTATCAATATCTGCAAACAGAAAGCTAGCATAGTAGGAGTTTAGAGGATTTGTGCTGGCTTTTTTCTTAACCTTGTAACTATGGGCACACCATTTAAGTTCTATTTCTTTTTATGCTGTTTTTAGATTAAATGCTTGTAAATGTTCCATCTTCCACCTGGTATTTCTCCCGCTTTAAAATGTGTTGTGTAGCGCCCACCGAGTAACACTGCTATATGCTAACGTGTAGCAAGACGCTGTTAGCATCACAGAGTTAAATGGGAGCTTGACATATCAACCAATCAGTAAATAGCTCTGCTGTATCCGGGTAAGATACGGTCAAGTTGACAGCAGAGGATGCACACGACAGGAGAGCCTAATCACAGGAGTACAGTTAGTTATCTCATCATTTGATTTTGTAGCACACTGATTAATGAAATCACTTATGTAGTACAAAAGGAAAACAGCGAGAGTTTGTTCTTTTTCTCCCGCCACAGCGACCATTACACAGTCAAGTAGAGGTAATATTTCTACTTAGAACATGGCAAATGTTGTGCTTTAATCAAAATCAAAACGACACGGTTTTAGTTTCATAGAGAATGGTCAAATGTAGGAGGTCAAAAAAAAATGAAACACCAAAAATTTAACAATCAGACTCATTGTTGGAAAAAAAGCATCTGACTACTACTTAACCTAATTTTAATTTTAAAACACATTAGATCGTACATATCATACTCTATAAACTATCATACCCAGAGGTCAGGACATCATTTCACATTTTGGTAATAAAAGTGTGAAAAACATCAAAATTGCTTTGTATTTATTTTGTACAGCAGATGAACTGGAGCTGATTGTGTTCAAAGAGTAAAATAACATCATCTTAAATCAATCGAAGGCCACTGAATCGAATCAAAATCGAATCGTGGCAGACTTTTTGATATTAAAATATTGTATCGTTGTCCAAAGACTCGATATCGTATTGTAATGACACTGTTAAATTAACCCATAATGTGTGCAGGAGATTATTTTAGTGTTAGAACTGATGAAAACTGATCAGTTGTTGATTATTCTGAAATCTTTGCAAAGCTGAAAAGAGATGAGAACCGTCACGTTATCGAGAAGCAGTTAGATGGAGGTCACCGTGTCCTTGGGCTGCTTTCTTTTGGTCTCCTGGTTTGTGGAAGTAAATAAAAAATCCAATAATCTGATCCATGCCATCGATTAGCTTTCACTCGCAGCACTGCTGACAGCGAGACCTCGACACTTTGACCTGACGTGATGACTTTATCGTGACGGATTACCGAGATCAGAGGATTTCAGTCAATTTACGGCTTTTCTGGGGCTTTTTCAGTCTTGATATGGTGTTTACGACAAGACTGGGCTTTCATTTTTAATCCATAATACAGTTTATTCTTATTTTTTTAGGTCTCTTTTATTTATGATTTCATTGACAAAGGTCACACAAGGAAAACTGGATACAAAATATTAACAGTAATTATAGCAAATAAGTGACAAAAACACACACAAATAGGGGAGAAATGTGTTGCAAATGAATTATTACATTTAAAAATAGATATAAAGGTAGGGCAACCATTTACTGGTTACATTGGACAACTGCAATTAGCAAAGTTGAATTTGTGGCAATAATAATCACTGGTCCTGATATCGATTCAAAAGTAGCCAAAACCAGGACCTTTTATTTTATTTTATTTATATTTTTTTAATTATTTATTTAATTTGTTATTTTATATTTGTGTTGGTTTATATTTTTGTTTATATCTATCGTTTTATGCATCTTTCAGTCCACTTTTTGTTGCTATTAGAATTCTTATTTACCCGAGAAGTTTTCCAAAGGGATTAATAAACTACCATCTAATCTAATCTAATCTAATCTAAAAGGGTGTTTACTACAAAATATCAAGTATTAAAATAGCTAAAAAATAGTGCTGGAAAATCTCTTAATATCATTACTTTTATGACTTATTTTTTAATAAATTTATTTTTTTGTTTTTTTTAAATATATTTTATTGGATAACATTTAAAATGAGCATTACAGCAAAAAATAAATACATAAATGAATTAAAAAAAAATACATTTTTCATTTTTTTCCCCAATATGCTTATTCCCCAGCTTCCCTGAACATCCCTCCCACTTATCTTGAGGACCTCTTTGTTTTTTTTTTTAAAGCATATATATCCGTAACATACAAAGATACATACACATACGTAGCTGCTTATGTGCAAACCCACATACACATGCACGATAATAATTATATGTTAAAAAATTACAATAAAAAATAATAGTAAAACTTATAATCTGTGAGATTATATATTAGGTTGCCTTAATAAGGTTAAACTTGAAGATTCTAGGAAGTGAATTTCTTTTTTTTTAATTTTTTATTTTTATCTATTTTGTTTGTTTACCATTATTAAATGTGCACGTATGTGTGAATACTGTCATTGTTGACATATGCACATATGTCATTGTGTAAGGTTATTGTCTCTGTTTTTATCTGCATTAATTCTTTCTTTATTTATTTAGCTTTCCATTCTTACTATCAACTCTTTAATTTATATATTTATTGTCCTTATTTAGTTTATTAAGACTCATAAAATCAGATCAGAGTTCATCTGTTCCCTAGGCTGGGGGTACTGGTGGGATTCTTCGACCTCCTTTTCATCTTGTTATGGTTTTATTTTGATTAATAAAGGAAAATATTAAGCTTAAATTAGCTTAAACACCATTAGGGATACTTAAGAGAAGGGCAGAACTTTACAGTCCTGACCTTGTAGCTTTAAGCGTTGGCGATGTTGTTTACTCGAGCCCGTAAACTTCTTTTTGCCTTGTTTTTACTCGAGTATCATCCATCAAGAACAAACTGTAATCATGGAAATAACAGACTTTTCAGACCCCAGCTGCAGCCTGTCAGAACAGTCTGAGCATGCTCAGAGAGGGGACACCATCTGATCAGCGTGACCAATACTCCCGTCACATCCTTCATGTGAGCCTGGAGTCTCAATATGGCCGTTATGATATTCTATAAGAGCGAGGAAGAGGAGGAGGAGGAGGGGGGGTTTACCCTGAGAGAGGTCAGACCTCGTCCCAGGACCCCCCCTCCACATCCACGCACACCCCAGGTAGTGTGACACCGCCCTCGCTACACAAACCCTCGGATTAGTGTCTGGCTCTCAATGTCCCGGGAGCGGAGCCCATCGGCGGAGACAAAGCCCGGCTGATTGTCATCTGCATCACAAAGGAAAGCTTTTTCTACCTGAGCCTGCAACGCACATCACATCTATCAGCCACTCTGCACCCACGTGACATCTGCCTTTTGTTTTGTTCTGTCCATCTCTGCTGCCCCCCCCTCTCTATTCTTCTCCCCGTCTGTCCAGCATATCAACAGTCGACCCTCCCTCGTCCTCCCTCGTCCTCGTCAGCCTGCACCGGTCTGTGTTTCGGTTTACCCGGCCGTTCTGCCCCATCCAAGCCTCCAACACGTTCGCCAACTCTCCCCCCTTTGGCACGCCAAACACGAGGCCACATCAGACAAAAAGCCCCGCTCTCCCCCGCTGTCAGACCTGGACATGTCCGTCGGGGGAGAGGAGGCCCCGGCTGAGGTGCTGCCACCGAGCAGACATGTTTTATCAGATTAGTGCAGAGGGCGGGCGGCCTCTGCTCCGCCATGACTGATGATCGCTGTTGTGTTGCGGCTCCGAGCCCGGCCAGCAGCCATAACACAGATACAGCAGCACGGCGGATAATCTCTTAATGCTTATGTACATACAACTTTATCACAGCCTTGTGCTGGCTTTTAACCCCTCTGAGCTCTGCAGGAGAAGCCGTTAGCTCCTGCTAACGTCATAACGAGAAGATTCTTGAAGGTTCCTAAATGCAACAGAATTAATGAACCTGCCAGGTTTTCCCATGCAACACGGTTTTGTCATGATAAAATAAATATGTCACCTTCTTTGCCCAAAACCAGGGGTGGGCAACTTTGGTAACTAAGAAAACAAAATAGGTTATCTATAAATACTATTCCTTAGCTTCGCGGTCAGGTCGGACAGGGCTGGACTGGCCTTGATACTCAACTTCTGGAACAAGACAATTAAAACTGGAGCAAATTTATATCATTTAGACGCGTCTTAGAGCACCGGGCTGTAAGTAGCCATATATAGCCGGCTACAAAACTACGATACTAAGTTGTCCAAAAATTGCTTGTTGTCACACATCAAAATCTACCGCTACGTAACTAGAAAGAGATACATTACCTCGTGGCTTTGCATCCTGTAAGTTGTTGAAAAAAGAAGTTGTAAAGCAATGCAGAGTTCTGAGGAAGGTCTGAGCTGCATTCATTAGCATCACAACAAACACACGCTTTGGCTTGGGTCTTTTGATGCATTCCAGTTGTAATCAGAAGTAGGAATTTCCGAGTTCCGAGTAGGAAACTGCAACTGGAACGTCCCCCGTAGTCGGAATTTCCTACTGGGAACTCGATGAAACCTCGCCACCCCCGAGTTGACAATTGAAGATGGATGCCCCCAGTGTGAACAGTTATTTAGCTCCTGTAATAATCAATTTATTTGCACTTCTGACTGGGGTGTGTCGCACTAGATCAGCTGTATACATAGTATTGTTAGACTTATATTTACAAAAATGCCGCCATAGTGATAATCACATTCTTCATGTGATATTTGTGAACAACAACGCAGGGTGTGCTAACAACAGCTAACAATAGCCTGGTAGATCGGCATGTTTTTTTCCGACTTCAACTGGAACGCCAAAGGTCGGAGATGATGTCACTCCCAGTTCAGAGGTTACTGGAACACAGCATTACGACAGTCGCTGCATGTGCTCATGGGTAGCAGAGTCTTAATGTTGCTGGTAATAGATTCTCCTCTTAGCATCTTTAAATAAGGTCTAATTTTTGGGTGTGTTTTGTTCACGAGCACAAGCAAAATATGTAAAATATTTTGCTTGCCAACATCCTGGTTACGACACATCTGAAACAAAAAGCTGAAATGTTCTCTTTCTCTGTGAAACAGTACTGTCAAACTTTTGTTATTCTTGTTAAACTGACTGTTAAACTGTTCTTATCCAATATTTTGGGTCTTAATTAGTTTACCTTTGTGTAATGATCACCTGTCAACACACTGGGCGTTGCCGTCTTGTGTGCAGTGTGAGGTGTCTCTCTGCAGCTACCCCTCGTTTTCCGCTTCGTAACACCGAGACTAGAAACGTCATCACATCTGGAAACCTGCATCACCGAGAGTTGATGCATCTCCACCACTAAAGCACAGCCACCATCAAGCAGCTCTTAAATAAATGAAAGAAAATAAACCCCCAAAATCACATCCATAACCCTTTTCCCCATCAGGAAACAAAGCAGCACTCAGAGCTCTTCATTTCCTCGAACCCATTTGTTGCACTAATTTTATTTGGCAGCCTCCGTGCAGATGCAGGCCTCTCTGCAGTGCTTTTTGTTTTCCTCCCTAAATGCTGCAAAGCTTCTCTCTCCAGAAACTGTTAAGTTATGATAGTTATATTTAAATAACTTTCTGCTATTTAAAATAACACCCTGTATGTTTCATACAGCAGTGCAGATCACAGCATGAGGAAGAATTGAATCACTTTTTAGACACATGATACGATATTAGCATGCTCTCCAACAAAAAAGTAAACTATTCTTGTAGAAATAAAGTCGTGCTGCACATTAAATTAAACAGGAAAAACTCAGCCATACATACATATAAGCTGTTATTACACACAACAAACACAATTAAAACACCAAGCAAAAAATGTTAAAGGAAAAAGCAAAAAGAAACCTTTTCATCGACACAAAATACTTTGTTCTACGACTCTTGAAACAGGCCGAGATATAGCTCTTTATCTTATATCATTTTGGGCCTCAATGGAGTCATCACATTATCAAATATTACAGTTTTTAGGCTTATTTCTAGACATTATTGAGTAAAAAATGGCAGAACAAATGATTCAGAAGAGCTAATTACGTGGAGGAAGTGCTACATTTTAAACACTTTATTTTTAAATTTGGCTTTTATTTGACAAAATACATATGTTTTTGACCTTTGGCTCATTATGCACTGTTTCTAAAATCCTTGCCTGATCATATTGTTATAAAACCTCTCTAAGTTTGCTCTGCATCACTTTATAACAATAGTCCTTTGCAGAGATTATGTTAAAATATTGTATTATTCATTTTTAGAGTTTTACAACCACTCCAGCATCATTCCAAAAATATATTCACAATAAAAGGATGTTTTCTTTTTAGGCGAGGATGAAATGTTCAAATTATTCTGACTTCTTTTTTCATTTACTCTGTCCCAGTAACACATCTACTGATAATTAAAAGTCTTTCAAGTGTTAGTTCTATTATCTTTTATTATCTTTATCAGTATATCATAGGCTTTTAAAGGGGCTGACCAGATTAAACAGAGCGATATAATTGATTTATTTGTTTTGCTTGTTTTTGTTGTAAAAATTAAAGACTGGTTGTTGTAGGCTATTGAAAATCAACTGTATGTGATGTCGGACCATCTGTTCTTTCTTCTTTTGTAAATTATTCAAGTAGGAGCAGACAAATGTCAATGTCAGCTTTATTTATATAGCACATTTAAACAGCCAGTGGCCTACCAAAGTGCTTTACAGTAGAAAAGGCAGACATGATAAAACAATAAAACATTAAAAACCAATACAAGTAATAAAAACAAAAACAATAAGAACACGTACAGTACAGTATAAATATGCATACTGCCCAGTAAAACCAATAAAAGTTCCAAATAGACGTGGCTATACTCCACCAAGTACGTCTTTAGCTGTGTTTTAAACATAGAGAGGCTATTCAAATGTAAGAAATTTCTCTTCTTGCTGCTCCTTTCCCATCATGATTGTGTTTGTTTGAGGGTGTAATGTGCAACTGTGTACGGATTTTGTTGTCAGCTTTCATGTAACGAACAAATAAATAAATAAATGAAGAAGTTGTTGTGCAGAAAGACAAATACTATCAATTTTCAGCTAGAATTGGGTTTATAAGATCATCCCTAGGAGGCTTTACCTGCAGAAACAATGAAGCTTCATTGATTTGAGTGCAGAAGATCTACAGAAAGTCCATTTTTAAGGGTTAAATGAACATAGTTTACTCTCAGTAGAGATATAAGTCCTGGCCTTGTCACCATTTTTCATATAGATTTGTTTTTCATAGAAAGTTATCTGTGCTTTCAGAGTAAAATTGTGAATGTCAAAACTATTGCAGGCATGATAAAACCTGAAGGCTCATATTTTAATCTCCCATTAAAGATGCTTAATGAGTGGATCCGATAGATTTAAACAGGGCGTGACATTCAAACAGAGGCAGAGAATGACTTTTTGTGTCCTAAAGTCTGATAGTTTGCTCTTTTTTCACATCTAATTGCATTAGCTCAGAGAATAGGGAATTAACACGAGGCAATTAACTGATTTGGCCTTTGGCTGCGACTCGTCTGGTTTCAGAGAGCTCCGGCTCGTTCTGTTTCTTTTTCAGATAAATTAGAAAGTCAGAGCGAGTCTGACGCATAACCTCGTAACCTGTGCGGCAGGAGAGGAAGGAGCAGGGTGAAATGAGTGAGTGTCTGCAGCGTAGGAGGGTTAAACGGCGAGGAACAGCCACGGCGGTGAGGTTTGGACTGTTGTTTACTTAATGGAGCTGTGAAGAAATTCTCAGAGAAGAGGTCAGGGATCTCAAAGGACGGGGTCATCGCCACGGCGGAGTAAACACACCGCGGTATCACCCTGCAGCCCAATTACAGACGAGGGCTAAGCTATCGTGGCTAATTGTCAACAGCAAGGGGGTAATTTTCAATTCGACTTTGGGGGCGAGGTCTGCAGGGAGCTGCTGGAGATACTACAATTATCTTCTTCATCATGGAGCGGTGTTTTCTTAATGGGATTCCACCCATGTGTGTCATACTGTATAATGTACATAACACTTTAAAAACACTTCACAGCGAAGGAGGAAGATCAGGCTAAAGAGAAACCCCTTATAACAGGTGCTGCTGCTGGTTTGAATCCAGGATATCACAAAAATAATTAAAGATAAAGTCATGACCTGGATTTTATTTGTTTTGGCAGCTCGATCAGATATTTAACTCGTGCTTGCGGGACCAAAAAGCAAAGTTTTCCAGCTGATTTTATCTGGTATGAAAACACTGTACTCATGAGGAAGCAGTTAAAGATCTACAGCTGCCAAGAACAATGCTATTTTAATCAGTAAAATGGCTCGCATGAGATGTTAATAAAAACAAAGTACGCATGAAATAGCTCTCCTTACAACAGCTCTTAACCATGATTAACACAGAAGCTAATGCCTCCAGCAGATGATTTGTCTTTTTATAACGCTGATAGTTCCTTTATCTGAAGCCGTGTATGCTTATTATATTTACACCCTGAAGCTTCAGTGCTTATCTTCAAGTATTGAGCTACTAAATTAATTATTCAATCACGAGGGATGGGAATCAAACCTCCCTCTAGGAGTCGATATCATTAGTCTTTATTTATCTTTATTTCTTTATCAATTCCTTCCACTAACAGGGTCAGAAGAGGTCAGGATCGTAGCTTAATTTACAACAAATAGACGCCTACTGCACAACTTTCTGTGGGTAGAAACAGCAGCAACATGCAGGAGTCTTGATCTGAGAAACAGAGCTTTGAACCACGAGCATCAGGATCCAGAAGTCAATAAGAAAGTCGTTAGATAGTAATGCACGATGCTATTAAACCAATATCACTAACTGCAGATATTACACTTTTTTCTTACATTTTCAGCTGATTTTTTTACCATACAAATCACCCATAAAATCCAATATACTGGCTATAATATTTATAATTTTTTTCAATGCGTTGAACATTTTGGCATTGTGATGTATTTTTTTACAATTTCATGCCTATGTTTTACCTTTATTCATACACTTTTTTCAACTTTTGGACAATTTTAACCTTTTTTTAACCTCGTTCTTAGAACTTTATGCCTATTTTGCCCCCATTCATCTTTTTTCGGCCACTGTCAGAACCATTTTTGGAATTTTTACATGTTTTTTTTTATTTAATTTCAAATTTAAATCCCAATTTTGCTGCCATAATCTAAGCCACTTTTTTTTTTTTGCCAATTTTCCCCATTTTTTTTTTACAGTTTCATACCTATTTTGCTTCTGTTCTCACTTCTCCACTTTTTCTCAAATCTTTTATCCTTAGATTAATTTAATGTTATATCAGTTTTACTATAAAAAGATCTACTGCTTATGTTTGTTTAAGAATACATAAGATGAGGAACATTAAAAGAATTGTAAATTGCAATGTTGGGGAAAAAAATGCTTTTAGATTATTTTCTCAAATCGTTCAGCCCTAATAAAAAGCCGAGGTGAGCGCTGTCATTCCTTCTGACCTCACCTCAGCCTCCCGCTCCACCATCGATACCCTCGACTCAGCACAGATTACACCCTCATGACTGTGTTTACGCTGCCCTCTCCGCTGACACCATTGTGCTGCCGTTATGCAGCAAAGCCGGTGATAAACTCGGCGTTTGGGCGGAAAAGGCTTACCTGAATTTACATAATCACTTGTCTGGGAGTGGATGGAGTGCTGGGAGCAATCAGCTGTATCTGCCACACTCTCACTTGGAAGAGCTCTTGATAAGGCTATAAAGCACCCCCCCCTCCTCTCTAACTAAAAATTCATTGTTGTTTTATTCTAATGTGAGGCCTGTTTTAGATCTTCAGGAGGAAACCCTATCTCTAAAACACATGCTCAGGAAAAGAAGGCAGCTCTACATCCTCTGGGGTCAATAAAACAACGTCTGGAATCACAATATGTCCACAAACAGGAGCGGGTTTATTAGGAGATGGTGAAATGATGACTGTTTTCCACGCCGTCCCCCTGCCAGGGCCTTTCGGGGCAGGAATCACAAAGGATCATCGGGGGAGGGCAGCTGGAAAATCCATAGAGGATCTCTGGAGGCTTGCTGCGCCTGTGAAATCAATGCAGAGGTCCAGCTGAGGCCGTTAACTGAAATGAATGTTATATGAGAGGGTTAAACATGTAGAATATTATTATTCATACGCTCCAGATAGGTTTCTCATCTGCAGATAATGCAGGCAGGCATGCACGTCAATAAAAGGCACCGCAGAGCAGATCCAGTTTCAGGCTGCTGCTGCACATGCAGGCGAGCCGTCATGTTTTCAACCTGTTGGTGTGCAGATATGCAGCAGCACAGGAGGTGGTTATATAAACGAAAATATAATTCATGTCTTATGAAGTCGACGTCTAACGGGGCTGTGTGTCTGGATTTAAACATATCTGATGTGACATGAAGATATGGAAAAGTATTAGGGCCATGTCAGATGGAGAAAACAGTTTTGAGGAAGTTTACTTTAAAGTGGAAATTTCAAATTTAAAGTTGAATAACAATAGATAAATAGACAGATAGACAGATACATAAATAGATAGATAGACATATAGAAAGACACATAGATAGATAGATAGATAGATAGATAGATAGATAGATAGATAGATAGATAGATAGATAGATAGATAGATAGAAAGATAGACTGATACACAGATAGATAGACTGATACACAGATAGATAGACTGATACACAGATAGATAGACTGATACACAGATAGATAGACTGATACACAGATAGATAGATAGATAGATAGACTGATACACAGATAGATAGATAGATAGACTGATACACAGATAGATAGATAGATAGATAGATAGATAGATAGATAGATAGATAGATAGACAGACTGATACACAGATACACAGATAGATAGATAGATAGATAGATAGATAGACTGATACACAGATAGATAGATAGATAGATAGATAGATAGATAGATAGATAGATAGATAGACAGACTGATACACAGATACACAGATAGATAGATAGATAGACTGATACACAGATAGACAGACGGATAGATAGATAGACTGATACACAGATAGACAGACGGATAGATAGATAGACTGATACACAGATAGACAGACGGATAGATAGATAGACTGATACACAGATAGACAGACGGATAGATAGATAGACTGATACACAGATAGACAGACGGATATATAGACTGATACACAGATAGTTAGACGGATATATAGATAAACGGATAGAAAGACAGAAGGATAGACACATAGAAAGATAGAAAGATAGAAAGACGTATAGACAGACAGACAGACAGACTGATAGATAGACAGACTGATAATTAGACAGATAGACGGGTATATAGACCAATAGATAGACTGATAGATAGACAGATAGATAGATATATAGACGGTTAGACTGATAGACTAATAGATAGATATATAGACTGATAGACGGATATATAGACCTATAGACAGATTGATAGACTGATAGACAGACAGAAAGATAGACAAACAGATAAATGGCTATATAGACACATAGAAAGATAGATATATAAACACATAGAAAGATATGTAGACCGATAGACAGACTGACAGGCAGACAGACAGATGGACAGACTGATAGACAGATATATATACCGAAAGACAGATTAATAGATTGATAGACGGACTGATAGACAGACAGACAGACAGACAGACTGATAGTTAGGCAGATAGATATATAGACCGACAGACAGACAGACAGACAGATTGACAGACAGACAGACAGATTGACAGACAGACAGACAGACAGACTGATAGTTAGGCAGATAGACAGATATATAGACCGAAAGACAGATAGACAGACAGAGAGACAGATAAAAAGACAGACAGACAGACAGATTGACCCCGAGCTGACATCAGTATTGGCAGATCATTGCCCAGAGAGTTGATCATTGCTTTTGTAGCTATCAGCCATTTATAGCAGCATTTCATATCAGCTGCATCTGTCTCTTGTTAGAGATGAACAATATAATCAGAACTACATCGATGCTGGCAGATAAATACCTAAAAATGTGGTTATCAGTGTCAGCAGTTATTTATAGTGATATCAGTATTGTCAGATATAAAAAAAGTCTCAGAGTATATGTAGCTGATTTATCAGCCTTATAAATCCCTCATATCACCTGAAATATCTACAAACATTTTCAGTTTGACTTTACATCACTGTTTTTTGAGAATATAAATGTTTTTTTCTTTTTATTATCTTGTTTCTAATGCAAATAAAAGATTGTAGAGTAAGAAAAAGGTCAATTTTAACTGGTGAAGACTGCCCACTTTCGTCCAAGTAAACCAATATCCTGAATTTACAGCATATTTTGGCATTTTGCAGTTGTCCATAATTTCCCTGTAATGGCTGCTAATTACATTTTTCTCTTGCTTCATAACTGTTTTAAACCCCCCACCCCTGTTTTATTAACAACAGTAATAAGTTTGGAAGTATTGGGTTACTGCATAAATCAGTATTGTGCATCCTTATCCAATATATTAGCTGTCATGAGAAAAAGAGAATTTCCTGTGATATAGTGTTTATAAGTGTAATATCCTGATTAATGCTTTGTCTTATGTGTAGATGCGACTTTGTCATAGTTTCACCAAAAAGAAAATAATCACAAGAGCAAAAAAAACTGCCATTATCATTTTTCCTCCATGATTGTTGGGATGTCAAGTCTGCCAGTCCGGTGTAGATTTCTTTAAAGTGGAAATAAAAGCTGTAAATCCCATCACTGGGTTGATGTATTTGCCTTGAGGGTTTATTCAACAGCTTTATCTGCTGACAACTTCTACAAATGATTCAGTGTTTGAGCTTTTTAGTGAGAAGAAAAAAAAAAAAAGAGGTTGAACCACATCTGCTATTTTTGGTTTCATCAGAATGTTATTCTCTTCTCCTCCATATTTCATCATCGGTTTATTCAACATAACGGATACTTGGCTGAACAAAACCTGCAAAGCGTCACACGTGCAAAACACAACTCAGCCGATCAGGACCACATGTCAGTTTGTGGACGTTTTTCTCCACCTTCAGACTTATGCTAACACGGGGGACAAATTTTTAAACGCGATCTAAAAACTCACTTATTCAGCCTGGCTTTTATGTACAACTTTATTTTATCGACTATTATAAGTATTTATTTCTGAGTAGCAATTCTTATGATTACATTTTAGTTTAATATTTTATTGTCTTATGTTTTATTCCATTTTTACTATTTGCTTATATATTTTAATATAGTTCTTATCTTACATTTAATCATTTTAGGTTTAACTTTAATCTTTTATTAATTTTATCATTTGTTTTAAATATATTTTTATCATTTTACCTAGTTTTATGATGTTTTGGGTTTTTTATTGCTTTGCTTTTGCGCTTATCCGTTCTTATAAATTTTATCATTATACTTTAGCTACTGTGGTGTGCATTAGTCTCCAAATCCTTTGGACATCCTACCAACTATTTATTACAACTATAGTGGAATAATAGCTAGTAGATGGACCTGTGCCGGGTGTTTATTTCCTAAGTGGTTAAATGAAAGTGACTAACATTATTTATGTGTGTGTGTGTTTATATATACACATATATGTGTGCAATATATTGAGTAAACCGATTAATTAAAATTATTTTCTGTAGATGATTTAAAGATTAAAAATCAAGGTATTTTTTCATTCATTTGCTTGAATTGTAGGTAGTTGCAAAGTTTGAAAAAATATAAATACTGAAATCTTGTGCTGTGAAAATCCCTCAGCTTTCATTGTTTATGTAGGCAAATCTGCCTGCGTTAGAACTACATAATCAACATTTTATGACACACACTTTCGAGTTTTGTGGGGAAACAATCTGGAATTTTATTTTTAGGTCATATCGCCCAGCCCTAGTCTCAGCCTATCAGAACCACATGTCAGTTTGTGGAAGTTTTTCTCCACATGCTAACTTATGCTAACACGCGGGACATTTGTGGCATGGGTGGCCTCAGCAGGGAGGGAACCCCAAACCCGGGTCCGGTTACCCGCCCGCCGGGCTCCCCGCGGTGCCGCCCAGCGTGATTACACCTCCTCTGGCGGTTTGACGCTCTGTAGCGGTCCTGACGGTGTGATTGAAAAAGCATGTTGGGGATTAGCCGTCTGTCCTCGTCTGTGTGGCGCTCCGGCTCTGGCGGTGTAAGGGGGGGGGGGGGGGGGAGTGTGTATCCGGCCATAGTGCTGAATGATGAAAAAAAGGTAGACCTCAGTTCTCACACTCTGCCGACACAAAGCCCCTCACACCCGCACACATGCTCACGAACAGATCCCACCACATGACCGACACATGCTAGCAGGCACAGCGCTACGAGCCCAGGCCTATTTCTGCAGCCGGGAACAAGAACATACAATCATTTAAACGCTGCTCCACGTGGCCCCGGGCTCGTGGATTCAACACTTCAACAAAACCAGGGAGCATTGTTGTTTTCACACAGGCAGGTTTTTGCCTCTGTGAGCAGAAAGAAGCAGCTCTGGGTCGTTTCATGTCCTTTTCTTCTCACCACGAGGGCTGGAAAAGCAGCGACTAATGCAGAAAATCCTCCTGCTTTGAAGTCACTGCCTGCAGTAATATGTCCCCTTTCTACTCCACAGAAATAGAGAGCCGTAAAAGAGTTTAGTGGTTTTTCTTTACAGGCAGATTTCTGCCGTGAACACGCTCTAATCTTCACGTCAGATACTCTCTGTCTGTCAAACACACATGCATCCAGACTCCTTTAAACTCTTCTTTATGCTTAAACATAGGGCTGGAAAATGAGGGGAGTCCTCGAGGTACAACGATATCTTTAACAGAGAAATAAAGGGAAGAAAGAATTATGGGAGTTTTCAAAGCTGGGAACTAAAAACAGTATTTTTTACTAATACTAAGTCAGTATACTTGGAGTTTACTTTTTATTAAATATATAAGGCTGCCACGATACGTCGACTAGTCGTGACTATCACAATGGTTGACAACTAATTCAGTAGTTGACGATTTTTTTGTTCTTTAAGCGTTCTTTTCTCTCAAAACTGTCGCTGTTCCTCCGCTGTCTTGTCTGCCTTGTTTGACGTTGTTGACACTGAAAATCTACAGGCCAACATTTACCCACAAGAAAATCTGCAGGAATCAGTAAAGGAATCGTTAAGATCGATTAGCAGGATTGTTAATAGTACTGGCATCGGTAAAATCTTATCAATTCCCATCCCTGCACCAAAAACATATCTATTCTGTCCCAGCACTGATCTAGAATCTGGTCCTCCAAAACAGAAATCTAATCAAACGTGACCCAACAAAAACGAAGAAGAAGAAGCCACAATAAGTCGACTAGTCGTGAAGTCAACGATCAAAATGGTTGACAACTAATTCAATAGTTGACATGTCGTTTGTTTTTTAAGCGTTGTTTTCTCTCAAAACTGCCGCTGTACCTTTTGCTGTCTTGTCTGCCTTTCTGTCCTTGACACATGTGCAGTCGTGGTAATCTGGGTCAGCCGTGACGTCACCACAAGACTTTTGCCCAAACAGTATCATGGCTAACCGACAACGGAGCTCCAAAGTTTGGGAGCATTTTACCAAAACAAAAGAGAAGAATGTGCAAAATCTACAAGTCAGAACTTTCCTTCCATGGCAGAATGACAGCGATGCATAAGCATCTGAAAAGGAAGCACGTAGTGATTCAGTTTCTGATGAAGAGGGACAGTTGTCTCGATAAGCGAATCAGCTAGTTAGCTGCCAACATTAGCTTCAATAGTACGGTGATCAGTCCCTGATTTCTGGTTAAAGCTGTCCCTGAAAATGTGCCTGATTTCTGTGTTTTACTATTGTGTGTCTACGAAAACGAAGGTTATACAGCTGTGTAGGAAGCAGAAAGCGTGAGACTGAGCACAGACTAAGACAACAGTTTTTGTGTTGCCAAGTCGGCTCATTAAAGTGACTTTGGGCTTGCTCTCCTTTGTGTGAATCCCACATGATTATCACCCAGCTGCCTCTACAAAGCAGACATGAGTGTGGTTGGTAGTTTGTCCTTTCCTACTCACGCATGTGGCGCATACACAACTACAAGGGAGTCATAGTTGCCAGTTTTGTTTGTTATAAATGAGTTGGGCCACCAGCTGCATGCTGGTGCGGTACGCTGCAACTCATGATGATGTGACAAGTTGACTAATCTAAAAAAAGTTGTTTGTTTTAGCCCTAATGCTATATTTTATACACCAAAAATTATGCTTGGCTTATACTGGAAAGTATAAAAAAAGTCTAAGACCAAGTAATTAATACTCAGACTTGCACTTATACTAAAACTTGTACTTTAGTATACTCTTTACTTTCTTCTACCACAAAGTACTAAATGCTCAGCATATCTTGATCCAGCACCCGTTTAATACTTTTTTGTTAAATATAAAATTTAGATGCTTATCCTGATGCTTAAAAGATGTGTTATGTCGTTTTGGTCCATTAGGGATGGGAATTGATAAGATTTTTTCGATACCAGTGCTGTTAACGATCCTGCTAAGCGATCAAATTCCGATCGAACGATTCCCTTATTGATTCCTGCAGAGTTTAGAGAACATTATGTACATTGAAAACAAAATATTAATAAATTGAAAAGTATACAAATAAATAATTTCTATGCCAAATTAGTTAAAGGTCATTCTGATTTAGGATAAAAAACAGTAGATTTCAGTATGTGCATTTTTTACTGATTCAAATATAAAAAAAGTGGATATATTTATTTATTCTAAGGCTTAGTTTTTTTCTTCCAATGGCGTCTGACACGAGTGCCATCAAAGTTTTGAAGTCCTGGGTTGCACCTGTTTGTTACTTTTGTGGTAAAAAATGAAATTCAGATGCTTGTCCTGATGCTTTAAAACAGTGTTATATTATTTTGGTCCATGTTTCCCGCCCCTCCTTCACACCTGCAGTGCTTTTTGGCTGTCAGGCTTTTTGGAGTCCCAGCATTAACATGGAAACCAGAGGGCTGAAGCTGGATTAGTGGCGAGGAGGTGCGAACACAAGGTCAGGGCAAAGATGGCCTTTCAGTGAATATTTTGGCGTCACACTTTCTCACCGCGGCGCTTGGAGGAAAGTCGAACGTGCCCTCGCAGAAGGATGAAAGCCTGATCCTGCTGGCTGTCGACGTGGCTGCACCTCCTCTAAAAAGCCAGACCTGTCAGATCGAACATGCAGCCCGAGGCAGGTGTTACGAGACGCCTTAACTTCCCTCTCGCTCGAGTAAAGATTATGGCAGCTGGCAGCCTCATAAGC
Source organism: Scarus forsteni (assembly GCA_036419115.1). NCBI lineage: Eukaryota > Metazoa > Chordata > Actinopteri > Labriformes > Labridae > Scarus > Scarus forsteni. The sequence goes on along the minus strand of JAZDUH010000103.1, from coordinate 353,258 downwards.
AGCTTCTAACTGAAATAAGGTTGAAGGTTGGAATTGCTGTTAAAGTAATTCCTGTAAGCCGAGCGCTCCGAACTCTGGCAGACGTGGACGGGACTGTTTACCGCAGCACAGGTTGGATTTGTTTTGACTGTCAGAGATTAAAAATGTAAGCTGTCAGGGAAAAACATTTTAGATTTATTGCTTTTTTGGCATTTAGAGCCATTACTCATAACTTTTCTGCAAACCTCAGAAAGATCTCTAAGCATCCAGGGGCACATTTGTGAAATTACAAATGTCAGTGTTTGCAGCAGAGTGCAGGAGTGGAGTTTAGAGAGAGGATGGAATTAAAGGACACTGATTATTAAGCTAAATTTCTACCACTGCATTGCATCAAGCTGGTTCTTCAACACTTGGTCCTACTCACTTTTGTACAGAAGAGTGTTAGGGTCATTTTAGATGGATTTTTCTTTTAATTGGCAGGTTGACATTCAAGTCTAAATGACGAGAATAAAGCTGAGAATTTGAGATAAAAGTTGAAATGCCGACAAATACAGTTTTGCAATAAAGTCAAAATTATGACATCAATGCTAGGGGTGTCCTGATACAACTTTTTCCCCTCCGATAAGTACCAACATTGCAGCCTTGAGTATTGGCCGATACCAATCTCGATACAAAACAGTATCAGCAGGAATCAAACAGACTTTTATTCCTTGTTTTGTAGTGTGGACTGTAAGAAAAGGCTTGATCAGGTGAGATTACTCAAACAGAGAACAGTGGTCAGCAATAGTAGGTATGAGAAAAACTGACCCATTTGTAATTAACCAATGGGTTAAATGAATTTAACCTTAAACATAAGAATATATTACAATTAAATAAAATAAATGAATAATACATTAGAAAGCCCTGAAAAGTAATCTCAATAAATCCATGAAAAACAAAAACATATATTTTTAATTTGCTAAATAACCACTGTGTTTAACTTAAACATAAGCATATTCTACGACTGAAATAAATAAATAAAAACAAATTAGAATTAGAATAGACTGCTTGTATTGGAGATTTGAGATGCAGGCCAACATTTGTTTTTTGCTGATATCGGACCGATATCTGATATCAATGTATTTCAGCTTTTTTCCCGCCATGTAGACTTTTAGCACAAAATTGTATTTTGACTTTTTTCGTGTCATTTCAACCTTAATCTCGATTTGCCCAAAAAATAACATGGCCCTTATACTCTTCCGTACTTTTAGTCCAGTGTATTAAACACCAACTTAAAAAAAATGACAGCCAGTACAGCAAGGCTGATACTGGGTTAGGGTTGAACGATATGGACAAAATTTCATATCTTGATATTCATGCCAGATATCTCCATATCAATAGGATATGATATAACTACAGGTTTGGTGAAAACCAAGCATTTTTCGGAAAAATAAAAGCATCATTATACAAAAGAATGTGGAAAGTCTAGTTTTATTCACAAGAAATCTATATTGTTTATTTAATTTTGCTTTTTCAGTTTTAATATCTTGAATGTTCATATCTTGATATAGATACGATAACATATCTTTTAGCCCTACACTGAACTATGCTTTATCACCAACGTGCAAAAAACAAATATTTGTTGTCACCATAAACAAACACAATCATTAACCAAAACAAAGTAAACAAAGTACATGAGGTCATGCATGTGAAGCCTGCTCCAAAAGGAGTAGGAAAATATCTTTACTTATTTACTCATACCCCTTTTATCACCACATCCTACAGTGATGTTTTTAATTTCTAAATATTAATAATATTTACAAGATCCAATCACAGAAACGCCAATGAAATGCATTTAACCTTAGAATAGAATAATATAAACCTTTATTCGTCCCACACGGGGAAATTTACAGTGTTACAGCAGCAGAGTGGACAGCATTAATAGAATAAAAAAGTCTTACGTAAAGAAAATATCAGTCATGTAAATTATTCTACCTATATTAGATATAAAATATAAAACATACAAAGGGCCTGGATACAAAACTATAAGATTATACACATATTTACTGAGTAATTGCATGTGGGATTAAGTGACTGTAATTGCACATTGCTAGAGGATTGAGGGTTGCACATGAATTTCACGTTAATTGCACATTGTGTTTTCACAGTTTATGTTCTCAAAATCTTAGGATGGTTATTGGCTAAATAAAGACTGACTGCCTCTCTGCTTTGTTAATTTAAGAATATTTTCCATATCTCAGATTCCAATTGTTAGTTTGGTTGATTATATTATAGTTGGACTTGTCACAATTTCAATAAAAGTTATGATCCAGATGTTTTTTTTTACTCTTCCGCTGTAAAATACCAATGCAGGACAAGAGGTATAAAACTATGGAAAGTCTTCGTCAGAGATCACAAGTTTAACCCTTGTACTGTGAAGATGTTGCTGAAGACAGAAAAAGATTCATGATTCAAATTATCATAACTCCTCGAATATCCACACTATCTAAAAAATAAAGGTAAAGGCTGGATTGCTTGAGGGGGAGGGGCGGGAAGTGAGCTGACCTGAGGTTTCAGAGTCAAACTTGCAAGTTATTTATTGGTGTTTTATTGTTATTTTGTTTTCCGTCCCAATTTGAGGAACATTTTGAACGTGATTGATGTATTTTGTGGATTGTGTTTTAATGTGTGGAGTAGCTAATGCTTTAGCATAAGCTAATGGGGTGCAAATGAATAACTAAAAAGAGGGCACATGAGGGGAGATTCTTACAAAGTGAAAAAAGAGAAAACCTTCCTCTCCTAACTGCACACATGAACAACCATCTCATCCAGATTTTAGGGAGACTCTTACAAACATTTCTGCAGAGTTTCATTCATGCATGTGCAAAAAGGCTTCTGGCACTCGCTCACGAACGAACGTCCCCTGCAACAAAACATGAAAAGGCGAAGACTGCGCTCATACATTAGCATGTTGGACGCCAGTTGGAGTGGCCAGTCTGCTTGTGCCGACTCGACAGATGCTTCACAATGTGTTTGGAGCGGCTGCCACTTTTGAAATGTCCTCGGGGAAATCCGTATTGTGACACATTGACAATGCTCGCTCGTGAAGTTTTAGAGTTATTTGGCTGAGATCATCTGTATGAAAAGATCTTTCCTTGATTGAAGTGTGTGTGAAACATATGCCTCTTAAATCTCTGCTACTCAGACTGACTTAGAGTAGGACAAGACAACACCTCTGCCATGGAAGATGAGTTTATTTTTGTTTATTTATTTTAAGGATAGCCCATCTCATTTTTCAACGAGGGACTTCTGTACAGTACAAATATTACAAAACAGAACAGCATTCAATCTTTAAAAGCATAAAACAAAGGAACTAGTGAGTTAGATGCATTCCTGTAGTTTTATTTTTCATCTCACAAGCAAATTTCATATGAGCCATTTAAATTTAAACATAGTGGATCTGCAGATCAGCAACTAAACATCAAACAAACAAATTAAACAAATTAAGCATGTGAGTTCAAACACAAGCACAGCAACCAGTTTGAGAAGGAACAGAAAGAAGCAAAGACCTTATCTAGATACAATACTGAATTATAAATCAATACCAGCTGTCATTAATCATGGAAACTATAAATTCATGGGTAATACTAACTCCCTTCTTCATGTTAATCACCAAGAGAACAAACAAAAACATCCAAATAATAAGTAAGCACTTTAGAAAAATCAATATTTACGTTTCATATACATATAATGTATATACAAATCGATTTTTTTCCAAATGTAAATGCTTCATTCTAGTCTGTGTTGATCAGCGTCTTTTAAAGTCAGCCCAGTCTTTTGGAGAGAGAGTATCAACAGCTGGTTAAAATATATTGCTGAATAAATCCTAAAAATGGACTCACGTGTGATGTGTATTTTTCCTGATGTAGTCTGTAGGCATCATCATTGTTCATCTTTTTCGCTGGTGTTTAAAAAGCTAACTAAAGATTGTAAAAATCGGGGGTGCTGGTTTGGCGGAGTGGTTAGCACCCCATGTACATACTTCTGCCGGTCCGGGTTCGAATCCCGCCTGTGACCGGTTTGCAGAGTGTCTTCCCCTACTCTCTCGCCCCCTTTCACGGGCCTATCCACTGTCTCTCTCCTATCAATAGAGGCACAAAATGCCCAAAAAATACATAAAAAAAAAAAAAAAAAGATTGCAAAAATCGGCAATATCGTAGAATCGCCATTTAGAACAGATATACTATGGGGCAGATTTTTTGTATGTAGAAATTATTTATGAGATGGATGATTATGAAAACTGTTGACATTTAAATAGTTTGATTACGTATACATGTATTTGCAATATGTGGATTTGTATTACATGGATATAAAACGTAAATATTGATTTTTCTGAAGTGCTTGCTTATTATTTGGATGTTTTTGTTCGTTCTCTTGGTGATTTATGTGAAGAATGGAGTTACTATTACACATGAATTTATAGTTTCCATGATTAATGACATGATTTTTTAGTTTTTTTTTTTGTTAAATTGCGATTCTTCTATATTGTCGATTTTTGCTATCTTTAGTTAGCTTTTTTAACACCAGTGAAAAAGATGAACGATGATGATGCCACGTGAGTCTGTTTTGAGGATTTATTTAGCAATATATTAAAAAAAAAATCCTGATACTTTTGTAAATCAATTTTTTCTCCCACCCCAGCATCAGCAACCATCTGAATGTGGAGCAGAAATACAGTTTTTACTCTTCTGTTGATCAATTTTGTTGAACCGTTGTGAGCTTAAAGGTGCGTCCACACCGCAAGCGACCCAGCTACCAAAGTCGCGTCGCCCATTGTTGTAGCGTCGCGCGTCCATAAATACCTGTTTGGTCGCCGTTGGCGTCGGCCGTCGCTCGGTGACGTCACGTCCGCTCGAGTTTTACCGTGATCATATCATATATCACATTATAGGATGTATAAGCTGACATTATTCCAGCTGTGTCCTTTTCACTCACTTATCAACCACAAAACTCTGCAGCTGATGATGCAGCAGCATCACCTGTGAGTTTACCGCGGTTCGTCTGCAAATGTTCTCACTGAGATTAGTTCCGCCTAGAACGAACTCATCCGCCCTGTAGTCCAGATGAATAACGGCACCGTCACACGTACACACACCGCTGATTGGCTGTTGCTGCACAGCCACACACGACATCGCCTGAATAGATTAACTTTTTTTTAACTTTGACATCGCACGGCGAGTGAAGTGGTCGTCTTGTCGCCGGCTGTCGCATCGCGGAAGGGTTAGCCCCGCCCCATCGCGGCTGTACATTGACTTTGAATGGAGAGTGATCGCCGAGGTAGTACAAGTAGCGTCCGGTGTGAACGCACCTTTAGCCTCAGTTTCTTCTTGGCTGACAGGAGTGACACCTGGTGTGTGTTCAGAAATGGTTCTGCAGACCTGCTGCATCATATTTTTGTCTTCTTAGACCAGTCTTTGTAAACCCTAAATATTGTAATGCACGAAAGATCAGCAGATTCTGAAACAGTCTGAGAAAGTTCATTATGTCTGCGTGGATAATACGCTTATAATTTATTTTCTTACAGACAGGTAACATTTTTAAATCATACCTGTACAAGAGCTCTGTTGTCTGTTAAAGAAAGTGTAAGCATTGTTTCTAAAATACTCTCGTGATAATTCACACATCTGCATTCTGATACTCAGTTTGAGCTTCTTGCCTGAATGCATGGAGTTGCTGCCATGTGATTGTCTGCACAAGCCCAACAGGGGTTCAACATTCCCCTGTTACAGTATTGAATAAATCATGATTATTTGGATTAGGCTTGTCACGATAATCAATAAATCAATTAACCGCATGATAAATAAAAACGGCCTCGATAAGTTGACACGTGCATGCATGTTTGTGTTCCTCCGCTCTTTCAACCAAACAGGCTGGATGAGAAGATGGGTCAGTCTGTGCATCTTTCTCAACACTTGGGTGTGTTGGTTCTGTAGCGGACGAGCCGATATGTCGTATTTGTTTGAAAGTAGTGACGACGAAGAAGGGGAGGTGCAGTAGAGCCTTTGTCCTGACAGTTAGCGCTTACTGAGGTGTTTGGTCTGCAAAGTCAGTATAAATAAAACAGAGAAAAATGGTGCGCGCTCACAGACAGTGTCGTTCGCTACATTGCAACAGAAATGCAGCCCTTTAATACGGTTGAAAAGCCAGCAATGTTATGAACAGACAGTAGGAATTGACTGGGAGAACCTACATGTCAAAAAATTCAGGAACTGTATAAACTCCATTTTATTTAATGTTTTTATGTTGGGTGAGTTTTTTTTTTTTCTTTACAGAGACAATGTCTATTTTTTATTGTTTTTGATTAGTATGATTTTTAGAGAGTCCATTTCATTTTCATTTTTTTTCTCTTTTTTTTTTGGTTAAATTTATTATATTGTTTGATTAATTTAATTTAATAAAAAGCTCTTGACCTTCCAATTACAGTTAAATACTCTTTAGAAATTAAACTGTATTAATTTTGATGAGGCATACTCACTTTATTATGACATATTATTACACTAATGAAAAGATTATGTTTCAAAACAATATTGACAATAATATTGTTTATCGTCAGAGATTTTTTTGGACAATTATCGTCCAGCAAAATTTGTTATCATGACGGGCCTTATTTGAAAATTCATCTTGATTTTAAGACTTTAGATTTGCATCTCCACCCTTTTTAATCTGGGTTAAGCTCTACCTGTCCATCCCGCTCTAATGGCAGATGTTAAAATAGAAACTCACCTGCCTCCTTGTCTTTGGATTAACAACTGAGCGTCTCCGGATGATTTGAGGCCACTCGCCCGGCCTGTCAGGTGAGATGTGATTGTGCCTGCAGCCATGAGGAAACATGTGCTGCTGCCTTTCACTCTCAACGTCAGGGCGTCAGGCAGATGTGCCGTGAATGTTGTCATGTTTTTTTTTTTTTTTTCACACCAGAGCATGTGTCAGACGTTGGTGAACAGTGGAGGTCTGTTTCACAGGGAGTGAGGGGGAGGTGTGAACCAGCAGGTCTAATTGAGGCGGTTAATGGGCTGTCTGAAAACATCATTCTACCCGACGGAGCAGGTGGAGCAGCTCCTCATCACTGGATTAGATATCTACAGCAGTGGGACAAAGAGAGGAGGCTTTTAGAGAGGGAAACTGTTGATTAATGCTGCAGGAGATGTGAAAAAGTCATCAGGTCTGAACTGTATGGACCAAGAAGGACCAGGGACTCACACCAGTGCATCATCGACTTTGCAACACTTCTCAAATCTTGATGTCTAATGCAAATGCTTCTGTGGGCTGCTGGTGTTTCCACTTAAGTTTGCATTAACTTGGCATCTGTTTGTCAAAAATTAACTCATAATTAAAGCACTTCTGGCTCAATTCTGGTAGGAACACTACAGTGTTTCCTCTACATTCATTTAGGAGCGGCGGGCCGCCGCTCCTAAATCCTACCCGCCGCTCCTGCAATTTCTTTTAAAAAACTGTAAATACACCACCGCAGCATCATGTCGCCGCCTTCACATCAGAGTCCTGCATTAAATCGGGTGTCGCGGGTGCTTAGGCAGATAACTATCTTGCCCATAGTTGTGTCGCTATGGTTTGCTTACATTTAATAAAATGCATTTTTCCTCTCCGCTCTGAAAAACGCCTCCTCCTCGCTCCTCTTGTGCAACACCGATAAGCAGCGGCAACCAAACTGTCTCTCTGCAGGCGGAGTCCCCCACATGCAGTCTTTATTGAGGCTGCTGCCACATGGTCGAGACGTAGCGGTGATTCAGCGAACGTCAGAGCAGAGGCCACCTAAAAGTGTCTCACAACACTCCCTGTCATAGAACGAGCCGATAACTTCTGAATCATTAATTCTCTTTATTAACAGACTCAAACAGCTTGTCATATAGTTATCAGTTCTCTCTCTCAGTCTACACTTCCGTAACCCTCAGCCAATCCCCGGGCTCCCCCTTAGCAGCGTTAACATTACAAAGATCGTCTACTCTGAAGATGCTCACTCTGACATACTACTATGACACTCCCTTCCCTAAAAACAATTCAGTAGAAATGCTTCCTCACGTCCAGTTCTTCGATAGTTCGATATGATTTGCTGCTGCCAGGCGACTACAGCCAGAAAGTTCAAAACGCTGGTTTCTGAGCAGCAGGACAAAATCTGTGCGCGTGCTCTTCGGCGGCAACCGCTTCTACCGCGGCGGTCCAAACCGCGTGCTGTCTGCCGCCTGTCCCTCATTGAAATGACTGGAAGCGGCGCGTTGTGTAAAGGGGATGATAAAGACACACACACACTACACATAGCTACATACACACACACTCACACTCAGCCGGCGGATGAAGGAGCGACCATAACGGTAAAAAAATATAATAAAAAAAAAAAAAAAAATTAAACAAACATTAATGGATGACCTGAAGCTTACCAAACAATCTCTCCAAGCAAAAATCTCAGCATTTTTAAGCCAATTGTCCTTACTAAGAAGGGAAGCACAGCTAGCAGCAGTGTAGGAAACTTTCAGCATGTAGTTCCTCCTCACTGTCAGTCACTTGCTATAACTTTATGATTCATCTTCTCTCCACCTGCTGAGCTTACATGGTTACATGAAATGTTACATTCTTCCTGTTTTTTTTAAATACTTTTTATACTTTATGCAGTTTATTTTAAATTCTTTTGAGAATGTTGTAGTTGTGTGCCCGCAGTGCTCACTATTTATTCAGATCTAAATGCTCTTTAATTATGATATTATGGAGCATCATTGACAGACCACACTCCCCCCCCCCCTCCCCCCCGCAACCCCGAACCCGCCGCCCCAAGGCAATGAACCTAGAGGAAACACTGCACTACCTACTGTGAAACGGAGGAGACTTGGTTATGTTCGGGGGCTGCTTTGCTGAAATCTTTACAATGAAATCTCAAGACTATCAAGACATTCTGGAGCTGAAACATGCAGTCTGGACTGGAGAAGACAAAATACCTGTGGACAGGTGCAGAAGTCTCATTGAGAGTTACAGAAATTGCCTTGTTGCAGTGATTGACTCAAAAGGTTGTGGGACAGATATTAGGTCAAGGGTACCATAATTATGGAACAGGCCAGTTTCATTAGTTTATTTTTTAAAATAATTTTGTTGAACCCCAATTCAAAAGCAATGTCAGATTTTCTTTAGTTATTTTTTAGTAAATTTTTATTTACCAACAACTTTGCACGTCTGTATATGAGACATTTCTGGCCATTTTTCTTAGGCTAATATTTTTTATTATTTTTTTTAAGTTATTTTTTGGGGCTTTTTATGGCCTTTATTTGACAGGACAGCTGAAGATGACAGGAAAGCGGGTGAAGAGAAGGGGAATGACATGCAGCACAGGGCTGAGGCCGGGATTCGAACCGACAGCCGCTGCTGGGGGTTGGCAGCCCCCGTACATGGTGCGGACGCTCTACCAACTGAGCTAATGTCCGCCCCCTTAGGCTAATATTTTAACATATATGCCAGTAGTACAAATGATATTGAGCATTCCTGGTTTCAACCATTAAATCTATTTTTTTTACCAATAGTACATCTCCCCTTGTAGAGGGAATAGTCAATAAATAACTAGGGCTGGGTTTAAAAAATCAATATAATCCATTTTTATCGATTTCCCTTTCAATGGTTCACAATCAATCCCTAAAATCCAAAAATCGATCTTTTAACTTTTAACTTTTTGAACAGGCCACTTTCATTAGTTTGTTTTTTAAAGTAATGCTGTTGAACTACAATTCAAAAGCAATGTTTGATTTTCATGAGTTAATTATTAGTAATTTTTTATTTATTTTACTTTTGTCAGTTTCCAGTTATTTCGGTGACCAATGTGGGATTTTCTTACTTGACCGCAAGGGTACCAATAACTGCACGCGTCTGTATATGAGATATTTATGGCCAATTTCCTAAGGCTAATATTTGAACACACATCTCTTGTTTTTTGTCCAATTCCTCTTTTCCGACATGGTTGTTAAATCCAAAACAAAAGGCCAAACATCAGCTTTTAAACTCCTCGGTGGTGTCCCTATAGTGCTGCTCGCTTCTTCCATGTTTGTGTGACTACTTGCAGTAACATCTCACGAGATCTTGTTCAGTGGAAAGCGGCGCTAAATGCTGATCACGCGAGGCTAGCAGGGTTGATACCACAGGCTGCTTCTCTGCACACCCGATGAAGAAAAAACTACCCAAGACAAAAGATCGATCTTTGGATTTTATTTACTGACTATTCTCTCTACAATGGGGCCTGATTAAAATTATTTTTTAAACTCAGCCTTAAAAATAATGGTTCCACTTTTTGTAAACATTTCAGATACAGTGTCCTAAATGTGAAGAACATTTTTACAGAAATCTAAGGACATACTGTTTTGTCTCTTCCTTCACAGTTGGAAAACTTTGTTCTTCTATCTTCATCCAAATCTCTTCCCAGTTGAGACAGACCAAGTGAACCTCTAATTAAATGGTAAACATATATTTTCCTCAGAGAGCTCACTAAAGCTCTGTGTATTGTTTTTCTGATCTGGTGGTTCGTCTTGGCCTGAGCAGCGTTTTGTCCTTTCTTTGTTCTTGTTGTGGAGAGAAAGTACTTTAAAGAAGCACTTATCTCCGTGTCACAGAGGCCTTTGCTCATGTGTTTCCACTAAAAAGTGCTAAAAACATGGAGTGTGTTGTTTTTTAGCTGCTCTCCCGGCTGCAGTCAGCCTTGACCTCGTCTTAACCACATCTCTCCCTTCTGAGCCGAGCTTCATTCCCTCCCTCCTGAAACATGCTCGATGGAGAAGCTTCGTACTCGCTCTTTAACATTTCAGATCAGCAGTCGTATCGGTGACCGTCCTGCAGCAGCGACAGGGGATCTTGCTCAAGGGCATCCCAACGGAAACAGCAAACAAAGCGCTCCTTGTGCAGTCAACCCGACTGGTTTCTCCTGCTACCTTTAAGCAGGGGAGTGTTAGAGGAGATGTAGAAACGTATGGTTGGGTGGAGGTGGAGGTGTGGGGGGTGTCTGACATCACTGACTCGGCGAATGGCTCCTCTGGGAAACTCTCTGGAGAAGGTGCGAGGTTGTGTCAGAAGCAGAGCGTGCTGGGGTTTACCGAACAGACATCCATTACAGCCAGGCTCTGCAGCTGCATCCCATATTTCTCTGTAAGTCTGTGCTGCTGTCAGAGAGGTGCATCCTGGGATTGACTGTGTGCAAATCACGGCCACGCATAAATCAGACGAGGCTGGAGATGTGTGAGTGACACTGCTGTCGGTTCAGCGGTGGTGGAGGACGAAGCGATGAAGTTAATTTAAAAAGACACAGCAGCCAAGGAGGATGCTTTTCATCCTAGTTGGTGTTAAAGGGACTATGAGGAGTTTCTAAGTAATTACAAAAAATTCTCACTTTTAGATATATGTCTGATAGAAATACACACTTTAAGATGAGTTGTATAGCATCTAAATAGGTTATCTATAAATGCTATTCCTTAGCTTCGCAGTCGGGTCGGACAGGGCTGGACTGGCCTGGATACTCAACTTCAGGAACAAGACAATTAAAACTAGAGCAAATTTATATTATTCAGACACATCTCAGAGCACCGGGCTGTAAGTAGCCATATATAGTCGGCTACAAAACTACGATACTAAGTTTTCCAAAAATTGCTTGTTGTCACACATCAAAAACTACCGCTACGTAACTAGAAAGAGATACATTACCTCGTGGCTTTGCATCCTGTAAGTTGTTGAAAAAAGAAGTTGTAAAGCAATGCAGAGTTCTGAGGAAGGTCTGAGCTGCATTTATTAGCATCACAGCAAACACACGCTTTGGCTTGGGTCTTTTGGTGCGTTCCAGTTGTAGTCAGAAGTAGGAATTTCCGAGATCCGAGTTGAAAACTGCAACTTGAATGTTCTCAGAAGTCTGAATTTCCTACTGGGAACTCGGTGAAACCTCACCACCCCCGAGTTGACAATTGAAGATGGATGCCCCCAGTGTGAACAGTTATTTAGCTCCTGTAATAATCCATTTATTTGCACTTCTGACTGGGGTGTGTTGCTCTAGATCAGCTGTATACATAGTATTGTTAGACTTATATTTACAGAAATGCTGCCATAGTGATAATCACATTCTTCATGTGATATTTGTGAACAACAACGCAGGGCGTGCTAACAACAGCTAACAATAGCCTGGTAGATCGGCATGTGTTTTTCCGACTTCAACTGGAACGCCGATAAGTCGGAGATGATGTCACTCCCAGTTCTGAGGTTACTTGAACGCAGCATTACGACAGTCCCCGCGCGTGCTCATGGGTAGCAGAGTCTTAATGTTGCTGGTAATAGATTCTGGTTGAAATCTGCAGTGCCCTTGACTTGACCCAGGACCTGTTGTGTTGCCCACAGACTATTTTACTAATTAGCATGAAATCTGCATTTAAGAAAGCCTCAAAAATGAACAGTTTACTCACAACTACGAATCGCCTCTTATTGTTCATTTAAAAGAGCTGCTTTAAAAAAGTCCACTCATTCTCGAATGTCACATGTCCACTGTGGAAGAGCTGGTCAGCAGGTCAACACAAAGCCTCTGTTTTAGGAGAAGTTGGAGTGCCCCTTAAATGATGATAGCAGATTATTTATCATCAATATTAGAAGATTGATAATGTGTTATGTGTAGGGGTGCACCGATCACTACTATCTGGCTGATCACCAAGCTTTAAAAAGCCTGACCTACCGATCCCGATGTTTTACTGCTACCTACTTACCTACCTACGACCTACTTGGGTCAAGCTGTATCTGAGTTTGACAGGTGTTTTTACATTTATAATTGGGTTTTGATTGTTTTCTTGAAATCATCACTGGCTTTTGGTTCATTTTATAAAGTTATAACTCAATTCTGACTGGTCTTGTAAAGTAAAAACATTTTTTAACTTGTTTTATTAATATTCATAATGTTGTTTACTGGATTTGTTAAGTGGCAACTGGGTTTTCATTGGCTTAAGTATTGATAAATGTGTTTTAACTGTGTTCTTGAAGTTATCACTGGCTTTAGGTTGGTTTGTAAAACAATTACTTGTTTTTAAATGATTTTTCTAAGCAATTACTTGATTTTGATTGTTTTTTACATCCATATATTGGTAATTACTGGTTCTGTATATTCTTACAGGGTTTGACTGGTGTTGTAAAGTATTAGATGGTTTTTATTGATATTTTTTTACATTTATAAATGGGTCTTGCCTACTTGTGTAAAGCAATAGCTGAGTATGATAGGTTTTTTTGTATTTATAATTGGGTTTTAAATGTTTTCTTGATGTCATCACAGGCTTTTTGTTGGTTTTGTAAAGCAATAACTTGGTTTTCAATAATTGTATGAAGCAGTTACTGAATTTTCATTGTTTATATATTCATATATACTGGTTTTGACTGGTTTTATAAAGTATTACATGGGCTTTCATTGTTTTTTTTATTATTACTGGGTCTTGCCTACTTTTGTAAAGCAATAGCTGAGTTTGGCTGTTTTTTTATAATTATTATTGGGATTTGATTGTTTTCTTGAAGTCATCACTGGCTTTTTGTTGGTTTTGTAAAGCAATAACTTGGTTTTAAATAATTTTTTTTAAAGCAATGACTGGATTTTCATTGGTTTTTATAATCATATCTGTGTAATCGCTGGTTTTGTAAAATATTACCTGGGTTTTCATGTTTCTTTTTACATTTATAACTGGGGTTTTGACTACTTCTGTGAAGCGATAGCACCAAGCCAAGTGAATTTCCCTCCTGATAATCTTTTTGTGCTCCAGTGCTGTTAGCCCATTGATTCATGAGCTTTTTTAATGCTCTCTTCCATGAAAGCGGTGTGGTTGTACTTTCAGAGAAAGCACTTGATATAAAAAAAAATAGATTTGTGTTTTAATCACTCCTGAAGCATCTGGTCTAAAATGTCAGGAGAGGCTTTTTAACGTACACCAGCCTCAGTGGGTGGGAAGAGTAAATGATGATTAAACTCTTAAAAGTTTGGATGACATTAGTCAAGATTTGCATTAAACCTTAATCACCCCGACGCAATTAAAACTCTTCACATTTACATCCACGGGGTTTAATTTCCACTGTCCAGCTCTGTGATTATACTGACGAGGATCTGAGCCCTCATTTGAAGATAACAAGCTTTTATTTTAGTGTTTTTTCCTCTATAATCAGTTTCAAATGGGAGCCAGGCTTTTGGCAGACTCCTCACGGCAGTGGGTTTGATTCAGCCAAAAAGCCTCTTGTGAAGTGGATGAATCAGCGAGGGGTGATTCATACAATCATTCAGCGCTCACAGCCACATTACAGCACATGAGTCTGTTTGAATGATCTTTTCTTCTTGTATTTTCCAAACTTATCCTTCGTTCTGCGAGCTCACAAATAAGACTTCACTCCAGCTTGGTGCCAAATTGGATTTACATTTATGTTCTAATAGAATGAGAGCACTTGGAGAACAGGAGCTCTGGTTAGATGATTGTTTGGTTATTTATTTGACGTGGTTTTTTTCTGCTTTTTCTATCAGCGCTGCAGCATACAGGAAGGCTGGCATGTTGTGATAGTAATGTTCAGACAGAAAATTGCCCTCCAGAAATGCCGTTATTTTCCATCTCCCCTCCCTGCACTTTTCATCTCCTCGTTACTGATGGACTGATTCAGTCCAAGTTTCTGTTTGCACCAGCCCTCCATGTTTATCCCCCCCACCCCACAGCATTTTAAATCAGCCCATGAAAGAGGGAACAGTCCCAGTTTGCACTGATTGCAGCAGGAAAAATGTCCCTTTTTAAAGGTGAGAAAAAGGACAAGATGCAGCATCAGTACGGTTTTAATCTTGATAGTTTTATTCTGAAGCTCCAGCAGAATGTAATTGATTTTAATGACTCTTAATGAGCAACAAATGCAATCAAGACTGTATAAAAACAACCCTGTTGCTACAAAAATATTATTTAAATCATGCTTAACAGCCTGTGGAGAGAATGCATGGTGAGTTACTGGGTATTTAATACGGGTGGGAGACATAATCGATTCACATAATGACGATTTTTAAATCTATTTTTTCTTAAATAATTTTTTTTTCCAAATTTAAATGCTTCATTTTAGTCTGTGTTAATAAGCCGCTTTTAAATGCAGTCCAGTCTTTTGAAGAGAGAGTATAAACAGCTGGTTAAAATATATTGCTGAATAAACCCTAAAAACAGACTCATGTGTGATGTGTATTTTTCCTGATATAGTCTGTGGGCACCATCATTGTTCATCTTTTCACTGGTGTTAAAAAAGCTAACTGAAGATTGGAAAAATCGGCAATCATAATTTAAATCGAATTAGTACCTAAAACAAAATCACAAAAATCGAATCGGGAGAAAAGCGTATCATCCCAGCCTTAGTATTTTAGCTTGTGCACAGTGCTGCTTTAACGTACAATACATTGAACATTTACAAAATGGCCGTGCATTAGTTTGTACTTGTTTGGATGGACTCTAGAGGGCCTGGGCATGCTCAAAAAGTCTTGACACTTTAGCAAAATGTAGTAGTTTCTGACAGAAGATGGTAATTAAATTGTGTTGCTGTGTGAAATTTTTATTGTTTTCATTAAGGCTAACAGAAACGACTACTTTTGCGATTAGTCGACTCGTCACATCATGCATGAACTAGAGATAGAGGCCCAAATTGCTTATAATGAGCAGACCTGGCAACTATGGCTCCTGTGTAGTTGTGCCACATGCGTGAGCGTGTTTGAGGTGTGCTGGGTTGATTCTTGCGGGCGTGGTAACCAGGAAATGGGGTGAGGAAAGGACAAACTACCAACCACACTCATGTCTGCTTTGTAGAGGCAGCTGGGTGATAATCATGTGGGATTCACACACAGAAAAGCCCAATGCCACTTTAATGAGCCGATTTGGCAACACAGTAACTGTTGTCTTAGTCTGCGCTCAGCCTCACGCTTTCTGCTTCCTACACAGCTGCAGTAATAACCTTTGTTCTAGTAGATGCTCAATAGTCCAACACTGAAATCAGGCACATTTTCAGGGCCAGCTTTAACTGGAAATCAGACACGTCTGGTCACCATACTGTTGACGCTAATGTTAGCAGCTAACTAGCCAATCAGCTTATCGAGATGACTGTCCCTCTTCATCAGAAACTGAATCAGCCATGACGTGCTTCCTTTTCAGATGCTTATGCATCGCCATTGTTCTGCCATGGAAGGAAAGTTCAGCCTTGCAGATTTTGCACATTCTTGTTTTGTTTTGGTAAAATGCTCCCAAACTTTAGAGCTCCGTTGCCGGTTAGCCATGATACTGTTTGGGCACAACTCACGGCTGACCCAGATAACCACGACTGCACAATTGTGAAGGACAGAAAGGCAGACAAGACAGCAGAGGTACAGCAGTATTTAGAGAAAACAACGCTTTAATAACAGGCGACACATTGATGATTAAATTAGTTGGCGACCATTTTGGTCGTCAACTTAGTCACGACTAGGCGACCAAACGTGGCAGCCCTGGTTTTTATTAAAGTCCACTTCGTACATTTCTTTTTATTTGTGTTTCTGCTGCCTGTTTTACGGTGACTGAGGAGCCTTTTTTGGAGCAAATCAGTGCTACATGTATTTTTTATCTTAATGATATATCAGCGAGTCTTGCTAACTCTGCCGTACTATGGTTACCTCCACATTTTTTATGATTTAGGGTTCGCACTAGGGCTGAACGATATGGACAAAATGTCATATCTTGATATTCATGCCAGATATGTCGATATGTTACAATATGACTATATCGGTGAAAACCAAGCAGCGCATTCAAGGGAAATCGTAAAAATTAAATTAGTTGAAATTAGAGCTGTACGTGCAGGGTGAGTGCAGGGGAAATCTACATTGTTTATTTCGCTGCTTTTCGATATCAATATCTTGAATGGTCATATCTCGATATAGATACCATAAGGATATATATTTCAGCCCTAACCAGGTCTTAGCTGAACATGGCTGCACATCACATCAACGTGCATCTGAAGCAGCTTGTGTATTTTTCTTGAGCTCAAAGCTGTGCACAGCCGTCATGATACAGAGACAATAAAGTAAATAAAGGATAATTTAGAGACCATTTTCTTTATCTGATTCACCACGCTGTAGCAGACTGATCGGTCCACTTTGCAGAGGAGATGTGTGATATCAGCAGCCTTGTGGGTCGTGTTCTCACACCCCGTGCGTGTTGTTGATTACTGTTTTGCTTGGATCCTTGAATTGCTGTTTCTGTCTGAATGACTTGTTGATTAGCTGTTAGGGATCAACTCTCGAGCGCAGCTGCTCCCCTCAATCCCCGATCAGTCTGAAAATCGGCACAACAAAGCCGCCCTGCCTGCTTTTGCTGGGTTAAATATTAGTCGGATGTACGGATACTCTGGCTCGCAGATCAAATCCGCGCGGTTATCTTCAGATTTCCTTCACGTGTCAGGCTGAGTGTGTGGACGGAGGAGCTGGATGGGAGGCAGTGATTAAGGAGAGCTGGCCAAATCTGCTTGTAGTCGACATGAAAGCAGCGCCGCAGTGGAAAAGGAGGGCAGAGTTCTCCGTGTCAAACCGAGCAGACATGTCACTTTCTGAATATGAGACGAAACAGGAACAGAAAGGGAAGCTTGAACATGCAGAGGAGCTGCTGCAGGGACAGATCCTCGCCTGTGGTTTATGAGCTACTGCACAGAGATGTGGATGAATGCTCAGCCTGACTTTGTTTCTGTTCATCTGTTTTAAATCAACAATAACTGGAGCATCGCTCTTTAATTCTGCCGAACACACAGACCAAAATCTCCTTAAACACTGAGCTTTAATTTTAGGGATGCACGACTTTGGATTTTTGCTGATATCCAATATTTTTTTTTGATTCATTATCGCCAATACCAGGGCTGAACGATTTGAGAACATAATCTAAGTGCGATTTTATTTTCCCCAATATTGCGATTTACTCTGCAATTGTTTTAATGTTCCTCATCTTATGTATTCTTATACATAAGCAGTAGATCTTTTTATAGTAAAACCAATATGACATTAAATTAATCTAAGGATAAAAGATTTAAGAAAAAGTGGAGAAAAGAAGCAAAATAGGTTTGAAATTGTAAAAACTGGGTAAAAATGGTATGAAAGCAGCAAAAGGGTAATAAATAGGTGCAAAATAGGAATGAAATTGCAAAAAAAATGGGAAATAATTGTCAAAAAATCCAAAAGTGTCTTAGGAAAATTGATTATGGCAGCAAAATTGGGAATTAAATTTGAAATTAAATTTCAAAAACCATGTAAAAACTCCAAAAATGGTTCTGACAGTGGCCAAAAACGATGAATGGGGACAAAATAGGCATAAAGTTGTAAAAATGGGTTTGAAAAAAGGTGAAAATGGTCCAAAAGTGGGAAAAAAGTGTATGAATAGAGGTAAAAAAAATAGGCATGGGGGTGCTGGTTTGGCGGATTGGTTAGCAACCAAGCACCCCATGTACTTGCTTCTGCTGGTCCAGGTTCGAATCTCGCCTGTGACCTATTTGCAGAGTGTCTTCCCCTACTCTCTCACCCCCTTTCACAAGCCTATCCACTGTCTCTCTCCTATCAATAAAGGCAAAAAATGCCCAAAAAATACTTAAAAAAAAAAAAAAAGGCATTAAATTGCAAAAAACTACATCACAATGCCAAAATGATTAACACGTTTTGGGCTAAAAATATCAAACCTTCTGCGATTTGAAAATTGCAGCAAGCCATATTGTGATTTAATCTAATTTGCAATTATTTGTTCAGCCCTAGCCAATACCAATGCTTCAGGTCAAAAGCACAAACTCTAAGCTTAATAGAAATTGACTTGTTTTTATATTGTCGCAGATGTAAAACAAGAAAAGCAGCTTTCAACTCTTGCAAAAATGAAACTCAATATTTAAATTAACCATGCAGTGATAAGAAGGTGCTTCAGTTTTGAAAATTTGTATAATTTGCTGATATATCCGCTGTAAATGTCTGCAAAAATTAAAATATCATATGCTTTTTATTTCATATTATTCACACTATTTCATGCTTGTATAACATATGAGTATGCATATTGCTATTGATGTAAAATTTTCTTGGTATCTTGATTATGGAAGAAGAGAACTGGGTTGGGTTTGGACCTCATTTTTCCTGACAATAAAAAAGTTAAAACATTAGAATTTCAATATCAGCTGATACCGATATCAAACCGATAATATCATGCATCCCTATTTAATTTGAATATTTACTTTTATGCATTCTTGTTGACAAGCAAACTTGAGGACACACGTGCATATTTCACCTCTCTTGTCTCTAAGTAGAGAAGTAGCCTCAGCCATACGTGAGCATATTGCTACTCTTGGCAGGAGTTTCCTCACCGCTGCTCACTGACTCACAGGCACAAAAACAGCAGATAGAGCCGCAATAGCATGAGATTATTTGCAATGCTGTCCCCAGTTTGGCCTTTAACTACATCAAATTTAAGTCAAAGAGCTTAACTAATGGTTAAACAGCATTACCAAATTATTTCATTAAGAAATATATATTCAATTGTGGATGTCAAGATGGTTTAATATGTTATTTACCACGTTTACATGAGAGCTTTAAATCCCGACTTGTATTTGTGTGCAACTTCCAGGTCTACAGGAGCCTTCAGGGTGGGATGTTATTCCTTGACTTGGAAAAAAGTATATCAAACAGATGATCCTGGTGGAAGGAGAAGTTATCTTCTGAAGCAGAACGTTATTCAGTTCTATCTAATTTAGTTGAAAGAGCTTCACTGCTGGTAAAACTGCACTGCCAAATAATTTCATAAAAAAATATGTTAAATAATATATTCAGTTGTGGACATTCAGATGGTTTAATGTTATTGAGAGTTTATTAGAAATAGAATATTTCTATTTAAATAGAAATATGCCCCTGCAGTGACAGGGTTTTTGTCTGTAGAGGGCAGTAGTTACACAAATCCATCACGCAAATAATACAATTTTAATAATCTGTATTAAAATGCCAAGATTTAGACCACAGCTGATCAAAATACACTTTATGGTTATGATCTAACGTGTCCATATTTCAACAAGATACTCACTTATCATGATCCAAAGTTATCTCAGGTGAAAAATGATCAGTTGGCCTCGTTTATGGGCTGCAGGCCGAGCTGCCTCAATATTTTTATCTGCTTATATTTTCTGATATCCTCCAGATGTCTGATGCCGAGAATCTGTCACAACTTTTATCTGGTTGGATTTCTTACTCAAAAACAACTGTGATCAAAAATGACAACCTTAGAGCCGAAAAGTTAGGAAGTACCCAGCTGGAAATGGTTTAACGTCCCCCTCTGGAGGCCAAAAACCTGCAGACTGATGGTTTCTGTCAGCGTTTTGATCCGGTATCTGACGGGCTCTTGGATCTGTTTGGATCCGGTGACACGAGTCAGACGTTAAGGTGGTGTTTGGTTTTCTCTGAGTGGGACACCAAGGAGAGAGGGAGGGGAACGGCGCAATACTTAGTAAAATTACATTGTCGTTTGACGGATATTAATTCATTCTAGATTGAAATCTTATTATAAGGAATAAAAAAAAATAGAGCACAGAATAACTTAATTATCAGAAAATATCTGCCAATGAAACTAGATAATCCAACTCCTCAATGGTCTTAAAGTCCGGTATAGAAAATACATAAGATAGCCTATATTACTTTAAAAATATCGTGGAAGTAAAATTTGTCCAGCCACATTTGATATTTTAACTCATTAAACCAATCCAGGGTTTGTTTTTTGTATGTAAGTTCTGAAATAAGATCTGTAGCCAGACATGTGCGGCAATTTTGGTTTATAATAAGTGGTGTGAGATTTTTATAATTAAAATTGGTTGATGAGAATAAATGTTAAGTGATGTGAAATCATATAAAAAAGAAAATATCAGGATGCAATTAAGCTGGTTTGTTACAATACAAAATCTCTCTGAGTAAAAGACACAAAATGATTCCCAAACTTTCTCCTTATGCCTGAAATGTAAGATTTCAGTGGAGACCTACATGCAGGACTCCAAACTAACTTTTTGCATTGGTTGCAACGGTGCACCTAAAAATAAATAAATAAATAAATAAGGTGCACCCAAACTTTTTCATAGTGTCACCTTTAATGCCATAAGGTCACCATTTTATCACTCTCCATCACTTTTATATCATGTAAATGATTTTTAAACAAGTATAAGATGTTATATAAGAGTTACCACTGCTTAGGGGTGGGCGATTTGACAATATTAAATCCTTAAGGATTATAAGGATTTAATATCGTCATAAAGCAGAAAGATCATCAGATCGTCTGTGTGGGCGCAGAGACTTTGACGCGCACCCGACTAGCCATTTGTAGCACAGTAAGTGCAGTGCATGGTGGGATCTCCTGTTTGGTTATGTAGCGTGAAGCCATGGTGGAAAGAAAAAAGGAGATAAAAGCTTGAAGATGTCTGAACAAAAATCTGTTCTAAAGCAGCTGTATTATTCACTCAGATTATAGACATTAAAGTAAGATAACATTTGTTTTGAATTGTAGCACTTTAAGAGATAATGTTGATATTGTTGTTCATTATCTTTTATGTTTACATTTATTGCACATTTTTATAAAAACTGCATTATTTAAATTAAAACCTGTTCAGAAAGTTTCTTTGGCTTTAATTGTCCTTTTTTTTCTTTTAGGGTTTTACATGTTTTATATGTTAAACATAGGGAAATAATGGTCAAACATGCAAATTAGTCTAGAAAAATCAAAGTAAAAAAGAATCGTGATAAAATTGTGATTGTGATTTTATTTTTAAAAAATCGTGATATGATATTTTTGCCATATCGCCATCCCCTACCACTGCTGAAATCTGACACCACAGTCAGGCTCAGTCTGGGCTCATTTGCATACCAACAGCTGATTGGATGATTACTGAGGGCTGTGTGTGAGTGCATGTGTTTGGGTGGGCCTACAGCCTGCAGCTACCTCAGCTACTTTTGTCAACATAGATTTATGAGAGCGCACCTAATATTTTAAGAAAAAATATTAGGTGAACTAAAATTCAAACAAACTGGACAGACATTTTAAAGCACATGGATAAATTCTTGGTATATCTTTGTGTATGAATCCTGTTTCCTTCCTCCTTGGCTATCCATCTCAAGATGCTATTGTTGCTTCTTGCACCAAGAGACAGCATAATATTCTTAAATATGCTGCGCGGAAGAATATATTTCTTTTATAGATAAGTGACAAACACCTTCTAAAGCAAACTGACCATTTTTGGAATTTTGACATGGTTTTTGAAATTTAATTTCAAATTTAATTCCCAATTTTGCTGCCATAATCAATTTTCCTAAGCCACTTTTGGATTTTTTTGCCAATTTTTCCCAATTTTTTGTTGCAATTTCATACCTATTTTGCATAAATTTATTAACCTACCGTTTTTACCCAGTTTTTACAATTTCATACCTATTTTGCTTCTGTTCTTCACTTCTCCACTTTTTCTCAAATCTTTTATCCTTAGATTAATTTAATGTCATATTGGTTTTACTATAAAAAGATCTACTGCTTATGTTTGTTTAAGAATACGTGAGACGAGGAGCAATATTGGGGGAAAAAATGCAATTAGATTATTTTCTCAAATCGTTCAGCCCCAACTTTTAGGCCATATCGCTCAGCTTTAGCTGCTCACCTTCACTAACTGAGGTTGAGCTGATGTTCAGCTCATGAAAACCCAAAAAATGCTCCCACATCTGTCTCTCTTAACCAACCCGTCCTGATCCCGGCCTCCATCAGTTAATAAAGGAAACAGCAGAAAGCGACAGGCTGACTTCTGCATGTTTAATGATCGCATCGGGTCGGTTTTTCCCCCTCTGTCGTTCCTTAACCATCATGCATCTGTGTAACGTATTGCTCTGGCTGCGTCTTGCCAAGCACGGCTTCAGTAATCAGCACATTAAAATACTGCTGCTGACAAGGGAAAGGCAGTCGGTCGAGGTCGGTTCTGGACCCGTCCAACAAAAATATGTGATTATCGTGTGCTGCACGTCCCAAACTGGAGCCCAGTGTTTGAGCTGAAGAGGAACTAATGACTCACGCTCGGCTCTGCGTGTTCGCCAGGGCGTGTTTGAAGGAGGGGGATGAGATTTAACCCGCAAACACCCGGCTGGAGGGAGATGGAGGGCGGCGGGGGTGCGTGTCACTGCAGGTTAATGCTCCGAGAGAAGGAGCGTGTTTACCGACCCTGTTATCTACACACTGAAGCATATGCTGCTCGCACGAGTCTAAGCAGATGGCCTTCCACGCAAAGCCATGGGAACTCCTGTTGGCAGTGACAGCCAGACAATCGCGGACAGAAAAGAGCAGTGGTGCTTTTTTTAATTATCTGAAACAAGATTTTCAGAGTCTTTGCCTTCCTGCTCTTCCCTGTGGCTTTGCTCAAGGAGCCTAAACCTTCTCTGCAAGGTTATAAACTGCCTCAGATATGAAAAGATGATCTTCAGAAGTAAACTAAAGATCTTGACTTTAATTTGAACCTATATGCAGCCATGTTTTTACCAGAAAGCTGCTTTTTCAAAGCATGCTCCAGGTAGAAAGCAGTCAAACTTTTGGGATGGTGCTGCAGCCCTCAATTTGCTTCTCCACTCACTGACCAATCAAAACCAAGAATGAGCGGGACTTCTGATGTCAGCTTTAAAAGCCAGAAAGTGACTTTCTAAGTCTACATGGTAGAGCTGGTACAATACGCTTTTCTTCCGATACAATTTTTTAGGTGCCAGTTCGATTTAAATTGTGATTCTACGATATTGCCGATTTTTGCAATCTTTAGTTAGCTTTTTAACACCAGCGAAAAAGATGCTATAAGGAGTTTCTAAGTAATTACAAAAAGTCTCCCTTTTAGATATATGCCTGATGGAAATACTCACTTTAAGATGAGTTTTATAGCATCAAAATAGGTTATCTATAAATGCTATTCCTTAGCTTCGCGGTCGGGTCGGACAGGGCTGGATTGGCCTGGATACTCAACCTGGGGAAAAAGACAATTAAAACTAGAGCAAATTTATATTATTCGGACACGTCTTAGAGCACCGGGCTGTAAGTAGCCATATATAGTCGGCTACAAAACTACGATACTCAGTTTTCCAAAAATTGCTTGTTGTCACACATCAAAAACTACCGCTACGTAACTAGAAAGAGATACATTACCTCGTGGCTTTGCATCCTGTAAGTTGTTGAAAAAAGAAGTTGTAAAGCAATGCAGAGTTCTGAGGAAGGTCCGAGCTGCATTCATTAGCATCACAACAAACTCACGCTTTGGCTTGGGTCACATCTTTTGGTGCGTTCCAGCTGTAGTCAGAAGTAGGAATTTCCGGGTTCCGAGTAGGAAACTGCAACTGGAACGCATTGATCAGAGAGTTTCATGCTATACTGTGAAAACACCTCAGCCTCTTAGTGTTTTATGTAGACAAACCTGCCTACGTTTATACTACATAATCAACTTTTTATGACCCAGAATTTGACTTTAAGAGGGAAACATTTAGACAACATAAAGACAAAACTTTATTTGTTTCATTTTTATGTCAATGGGAGTTTTGTTTCTTTTAGGGAGGGAAAAATCGATTAAAATCGTAAATCAAGTGTTGTGGAAAGAAATCTGGGATTTTATCTCTAGGCCATATCGCCCAGCCCTAACTACATTATTTGTTCAGTCAGATTTAATTCAAAATGTTTTACTGGAATGAACAGCATTTCCAGAGTTGTTACACAACATAATTGGCTTACTAGCGAGTTAGCTAGCGAGGGTGAGTATTGGCAAGAACCTCACAATACGATTTAATCGCAATACTTGTGTCACAGTGCGATAATATCACTATATTGTGATATATTGCGATATTCTACAGTTATATAAAATGATTTTGTTTCACCACAGTTGTTTATCCAAAGGTCCTTTAGCTTTATTTACCTGATTAAAGTTTTTTTATCCTCAGTTAGTGAATGTCTGGTGTTTACTCCATAAAGTAAAAGTGAAGCAGCTCTGAGTGAATGCACTCTCACATCGATAAGGTGGAGTATTGATAGAGGTGTGGCTGCACGCCAGACTCTGCAGCTTTGAGCAGGTTTGTCGATACCTCAGTGAGCAGCGTTGTCTTCATCGCCTCCCTTTGTCTACCTCAGCCACGGGCTAAACTCTGGAGCACAGTGTGTTTGGTATCTGGAGTCGATCTCTGCTGCTCTTAATGGACAAGGTGTAACGAGGAGGAGTCAGCTGGACGAGCTGTGAGCTGTCGGCAGAGCTTTCAGGAGTCATTCAGTGTCAAGGTCCTTCAAAAAGCCGCCTTTTCAGGCCGAAGCTGCGAGCATCCCTGCTGCAATAAGCAGAAGGCTAAAAATAGCTGCAGTGGTCGAGCCAAGAATCGCTGTTCCCCTCCAGTGAGGAAAAACCTGGGTATCAACACGCTGCTCTGCCTTTGTTTTCCCTCCTCGTTCAGACTCAGCATTCACAAAGCCAGACTTTCTCATCATTGCATGTTTTTCTTTCAGGATTAAATCTTTACATTTCACGCTCCCGGTGAGGCGAGTTTAACTTCAGCTCCAAACCTCGCCTGGTTTCACTTCTGCTTTTGGCTCCAGAGCATCTCAGCTCCACTTTTTCCTTCCCCTCAATTCCTGTTTTTCCTCAGCTGTCAGAAAAGTATAAAGGCCGTAAAAAGGATGCCGGTTCAAAGCATTCCAGTAACTTTAGGAGCATTAATACCAGCAGACTTTAACGGCTGCTTCTCAGAGCTAACCAAAGCCGTTGGTTCCTCCTTTAAAAACTCTTAATCGTGTAATAGTCCGCCGATTGGAGCCGAGACAGAAGGAGGGAATGAGTGAACCCTCCATTTTCTCCGTCTCAGTTTGTATCAGTTTGTTGTCTTGGTGAGCTAACACGCTACAATGGAAGCTAACAGGCTAATAGGCAACACGCTATTGTGTAGTTTTTCACGCTTAAAAAGAAACATGAAGCAAGATATATGCAACATGTATGCAACATGGAACCGCTCTACGTCATGACATCTGACAAAAACAAGAAAAGAAAATTATACATAATAAATCAGAATCATCATAATCAGAAATACTTTATTAATCCCTAGGAAGAAATCCGGTTGTTTCAGTTGCTCTTATACACAGTATAGCAGTTGGAAATATCAGAATGAAGACATTAGAATAGATAAGAGCGTTATGTTAACTACACTAAGATATAGTAGAAAATAAATAAATAAAATAGAATAAATGCAATTAAAATGAAAATAAATGAAAAGAGCATGAAAAATTAAGTATTAAGTAAGTAAACGGGTTGCAACATGCAGAGACAAATAAAGTAAAATAAATGAAAAGTAATATTGTAAAAGTAAATAAAAATGGTACAAAAATACAAAAGGATACAGGAAAATAATACGTAGCATATGATGGAAAAATATTTATATCTTAACCCTTAGTTATCCAATTCGACGGGATCAAAATACCACCTGTTTTTAAATGAGTTTTCCAGAAACAGAAAACACTGGTGTAACCGTTAGATTTTCAGGTTTCCAAGGGTACCTGAATGTATGTCTCAAAAGTATCATCAGAAACATATCAGGAAAAAAACAAAAGGAAACCGGAAAATTTCATGAGATTTCATCAACATCGCTTTAATTCTCATGTATCTTTGAACATTTGCAGAAAATTGACCGTTTGCTCTGGCTAAATTCTGTACAAAACAAAAAAATCTACACTTCTTTCAGTGCTCAGTAAGACCTGAATGATTCACATACTTCCTGAATTCCCTGTTCAAAAAAATCTTTGAACTTTTGTCCCACTGCAGAGTCTTGCAGGCTGATATTCCTGCTCAGAGCTGTTCAGCACTAATAAACACTGAGGGCCCTAATTTCGTGGCACAGCGCAGAGCCAGCGCACCTCGCGCAGTGTTAATTTCGTCCGGCGCACCGCCTTGTGCTGCCATTTTGACAATTTGGTAGACCGTCTGCGCCGAGGTGGGTGTTACGGCGCACCAGTGGGAGGTGACGACAGATTCATGTTGGCGCAGTGACAATTTCATGCCAAGCTCGCCAGCTCCAACCTGGTCTATTCTCTGAAGTGTGATGCACATTAACAATTAACAGCCTTAACTTCTGATACTGAGTATAAAAAAAGATGACAGACAGGAGTGCAGGTGGATCACAAGCATGATGAATGGATAAGCCAGCTGCTGTGTAACTGTCTCTTTATTTTGTACTCCTATAACAAAGGAACAGGTTACGTCTGTCCCAGGAGCTGGCCCACACGGTGACGCGCTTCATGGCCAGTCCGTTCTCCCAGTTGCTGAAGTGACAGCTGCTCTGACCGTCTCCACTACCGGGTCTTTTCAGCCACTGTTTCCGCGGTGGCGGGGATCATTCAGACCAATTAGAACCAATAAAACAGTCAATCCAAACAAAAAGTCTCAAACTTGTAAATGAAAAGGAGCAGAAAAAGAAATCTTGTATCCCTACTGCAGCTATATGGGACACAGAAGAGTATAGAGTAGAGTAGAATAAAGTTGAAATTTTCAGATAAAAGTCAAAATGTCGAAAATAAAGTCAAATTACAGTTTCGTGATAAATGTCAAAATGATGACATTACAGCTAAAATGTTGAGAAAGTCAAAAAGTCGAGATATAATGTATTTTAACTTTACTCTTGACATTTCAACTTTTACGCTACATTTTCACAAAATTGTATTTCGACTTTATTCTTGTCATTTCAACATCAATCTCAAATTTCGACTTTAATCTCAACTTTTCCGAAAATTACTTTCTCTACCTAACATCACACTTTTACATTTCCGTAATAGGATTTATTTGTGGCAGATGAATTGAAAATAAAGATTGACTGATGATATTTTGGTCGTAAATATTGGCAACTATGTTGACATATGGAGTAGAGCTGCAATTATCGAGCATTTTTGGAATCGAGTACTCTGTCAATTATTTCTTCGAGTACTCTAACAAAGTATACTTTTTTGTTTTTAAACAAATAAATCAATTGTATACAATGCAACATGTTAGGGCTTTCAAATTGAACAACCAAATGCCGTTTATTCCTCAGAAAAAAACTTTCAAAGTTTAAACCAGTACTGGCTTAAAACAAAGCCAATACAATACTGATTTACAAAGCAGTAATATAATTCTGCAATTATATTTGTGAAGTGTGTTCTGGAGGGCATTGTGTAGTTTGGATTGAAATCCTTGATCATGTTCTTAAATCCTGTGTCCTCCACCATGGAAAGAGGACGCATGTCTGTGATGAGCATATTTAAAATGCTGTAATAGTAATAGTTGCAGCCCTAACAATGTGCTGTCATGCTAAGCTACGTGCTAAGCTAACTGTTTGACATCAGACACACTGCACTGTGTTTTCTTTTCATCCCTTCGTGTAGTGACCACACACTTGGGACACTCTCTGCCGTTTCTTCTGTGGACTCTCTCCTTTCTGTCCCTCTCTTTTCTCTTCCTTCATGATTTTACAAGCCGCACAGCAGCGGAGGTAGCAGGTGTGTTGTGCCACAGAAATGACCGTCCGTGTCAAACAGCGTGCACTGTATAGTAGTCCAGATATATATTTATATGTATAATTATATATTAAACGAGGCTTCGAGGCACAAAATTTAATTCGAGGATATTTTGTAATCGAGTACTCACGAATATTCGAGGAATCGTTTCAGCTCTAATATGGAGATATATAGTATGCCTTGAGTTTTTGTCTTGGTTTGAAGAGTTTTAGGCCAAATTAAGTTTGACAAATAGTTTAAATAAGGCAGTTTTATCCTAGCAAACAGTGTAAGAGTATTGTCCCGTCTCCTCTGCGTTATATTGTCATAAAGATAGATTAGAATGAGGCTAGAATCAGAGTTAAGAAGCAGACCTCCTGTTGGATCAGCATCCCCTCGATACCTGCAGCTCAGTAAAAATATGCACCGTCATGTTCCTGGAGGTTTCTGATCCGCTGTCCTCCGCTCTCCACATCTAGTCTAATATTGACTTCATCTAAAATGAACATTAGTAGAGTACCTCGCTGTTTCTCAATGATCTCTCCCCCCTTTTACACGCTGCTTCGTGTAATAGCCAGTATCCACAGAATGAAAGCATTTAACTCCAATCAATGGGATTTATGGCTCCTTTAAAAGGCAAAGGTGTCTTTTCTCTTTTCAAAGTGCTGTTTTGGCCGTCCTCCAGCCACCGACGCTCCAACGCCGATGTTCGATGAATTTTTATCATCCCCTGGGCCTGTTTAAGATTCACACTTCCCTCCAAGTCTGACGAGGAGGCCATAACTTCTGTATTTAGCAACAGGGAGGAGGATTTAAGCAAAGTTTACCTGCCAACTGCACATCACGTCTGAGTCTTTGAGGATAAATCCGGACAAATATAAACCAAACAAACGCAGCAGGAGGCTGGATTTCCACCTCCCTCCTCTCAATCCCTAAAGTGGAAGCCATTAGACACTGAGCTTCCTCTTCTCTTTACAGATTAGCTCGTACAGCAGAATAAATTGGGAGCAAGAGTCAAGAGTGAGTTCTGACGGGGTTAACGACAATTTTCTCTCTGGCCTGTCTTATGTGTAAGAGACCAGGCGGAGTATATAGCAAGGTTAAAGCCACGAGGATGGAAAAGAGGGACTTATCAGCACCAGGAGACTTTTCTTTAAGGTGGAGCATCACATTGTTAGCACCAGGAGAGATTCAACAAACAGCTGGAGTATGCCGTTATTATGTATTGTTTATTTGACATGGACACACACTACACCAACATCGATGCTATCTTTATAGCACAGTGCTAATTTTCAACACCAGTCCATTGGAGCCTTTTTAGGCTTAAAGTTGTACAAAGAGACATGTAGAAAAATAACTTTTTGATTTGATTTTTAGGCATCCCTCATTCAGAGACAGCGAGGATTCAGTGTAGGAGTTTTCAGTTTTTGATTTGGATCATTTAAGATGGCTGTGCTCATTTAAAACGAGAACTGGCAGTCCATACAGCCTGGCCGAATTAAATAGCATAAAGGGCTCGTTTACAGAAAAGAAATGGGCAGATGCCTTTTTTTATATCTACTTTAATTACTGTTGGATCCTAAATATGGTGCAACAAATGAATTTTTGCTTTTTTAAAATATATTTTATTATTATTAACTTTGGTTAAGTTTAGAGTGGAATTATCCTCTATAGCAGTTTTGAAAAATCTGAAATCAACTATAAAAACATATTTTTTTAAGTCTGGCTGTTCAGCATAAACTACCAAACAGCCAAAGTGATACAGTTTGAGTTCTGCACAGATCAGAATTATCATCATGCAGCTGATTGACCTTTTACAGACGAGTGGCTAAGATGTCGCCGCTCAGTTGTGTGTTGTCAATAAACAGTAACGTGTTTTAGCCAATAATTGCCATAGACATGCATTTTTCAGCTGCTAAAGTAACAGATGTTTAATTAATATGGAACAAAAAAGTATCTGAGTCTGT
This sequence comes from Scarus forsteni, assembly GCA_036419115.1. Lineage (NCBI taxonomy): Eukaryota > Metazoa > Chordata > Actinopteri > Labriformes > Labridae > Scarus > Scarus forsteni. The sequence goes on along the minus strand of JAZDUH010000103.1, from coordinate 322,756 downwards.
CAAATGAGTCTGAACACAGTAAGAAGCTTCACTGGGTGTGGATCAGCTGCTTACTGGGAGGCTCAGAAGAGGAAAAACAACCACCGCTTTGAAATAATTTGGCAATCTTTGTAGGGATTATGACTGCAGTTTGACATTGTTTTTGCCATGTAGTAGAAATGAACTTAAGTGTGACACCACAAGCAAATGCCTTCAAAATTCAGTTTGAAGTGTTGATGTGAATCCCAAGTTTGGAAGAAAATCTCCCAAAGTGCTCTTTAAATGTCAGACTCCCAAGAAAAGAGAGAATATGACCCTGAGATTTGACTAATTAGCCTCTAAATTGTGTTTTTCATTACTACAAAGCTTGATAAAATCCTTTAAATAATGCTAAAGCAAATGAGGAATAAGGAATAAACACATGAGGCCAAGTTGCCATTTACTTAGATTTATAACCTCCAAAATCCTGCTTCATCATTCAGTCCAAACAGACCAGGAATGAAGACATATACGATTTTTTTGATGCCAATGCAATCAACGATCCTTGGCAAAAGACGATCCTGGGCATGTGGATCGGCTGCTGACAGGGAGGCTCAAAAGAGGAAAAACAACCACTGCTCTGAAATAAATTGGCGATATTTGCAGGGATTATGATTGCAGTTTGGCATATTTTTTTCCATGAAATTAAATAAAGTATGACACCACAAGCAAGCCTTCAAATTCAGTTTGATGAAGTGTTGATGGGGTTTCCAACCAGACAGGGTCATGCTGACTTTCAGGATTGGACATTTATTCTTTCGCTGGCCTCCTGTCATTGCTGGAGGGTCGAGAGCCTCAGGCGGTGTAACGTTCATATCAGCTCCCCATCAATTTGAGGCTCCACGTCACGCCGTGTCCTCCTGTGACTCTGTCTGCGCTCGTCAGATGGAAAATGCAGCGTGGCCGGGATTTGGTCCAAGCCGGGATACGCGACTCCCAGAAATATGAGATTTCATTATCTGATAAGGAAAGATTGGACCTTCACAGCAAAACGTGTTTATTGTGCCGAGGAAATAAATTGGAGATGGAATGCTTACAAGCAGAGGGGGACCCAGCTCATGATTTGCACTCTGGATAATCACATCAAGGTCTTTTGATTCGACTGCTGCTGACGCTCAACCGTCTGTTTGCATCTGGGTTTGATTAGCTTACATGTCCTGGTTTCCCTCCGAAAGCTGCAACAAGCCAAGCTAGACCAGGGCATTGTGGGTAAATGTCTCTGCGGGGTACAGTTAAGGTGTTGGAACAAAAGTAAAGATTGTTTTGTGGTGGTGTGATGATTGGAGGAGGTCTTTCCTCTAAAGCTGTGCCTTTATTATGAGATTTAAGCTAACAGTAACCATACAGTAAATGTTCATTTATCCTCGAGTTTGACTGGACATTTGGGCAAAGTTAAGATAACTCTTTGTTAAAAATAAACCATCCTGTGCTATACATTTCAATACATTTTGTTACTCTTAATTTTCCTGCCTACACAGAGCCGTAAGCCTGTACAACAGCTGAAGGCTGTCAAACAGGGACGTGTCACTCTGACTGTTTAATGATGATGGAAAAGCTGCACTTTCTTCTTACTCTGCCCTGAGTGAATCAGTTAATTCCTATTGCCTTGTTTATCTATTTATTTATTCATTTGTTTTATTTATGGTTTTTAGGATATATCGTAAATTATAATTTTGTTTTATCCTTCGTCACTTTGCAGTCTGTATATAACTGTCTTTGAAGGACTTACTATAATTATCGCAGTTCTTTAGCTTGGGATCAATAAAGTACATCTATCTATCTATCTATCTATCTATCTATCTATCTATGTCTATCTGTCTATCTATCTATCTGTCTATCTGTCTATCTGTCTATCTATCTATCTGTCTATCTATCTATCAGTCTATCCATCTATCGGTCTATCTATCGGTCTATCCATCTATCCATCCATCTTTGCAATTGCACTATCCTGTAGGATTTTATTGCGTGTGTATTTTGTTTTTAGTTTTAACTTATTATCATTTTACTGTCTATTTGCCCTGATCAGGAGAAGCTCTCCAATCATGTTGTACATTTATTATTATGACAATAAAGAGTGTTTTATTCTATATTTAAAAGTACTATGTCCACATACGAAGGATGAATCTCAGTCCCAATGACCTTCAACTTTGACTAGGGCTGAACGATTTGTTGGACAGAGTAATCTCCTCTCCTTTCCTAAAGGATGCTCCGATGTATCCTATGCTAAAGGAGATGCTAAAGGAAGCACTGAGCCACCTTTCCTTAAACATTTAGACTATTCAAACAGCTCTTAACACGAACTACTTCTGTATTATTCCACTCAGTTAGGAACCTTCCTAAGCAAGCCTGTGTTTCTATTTCCTTTGCACACCAACAGAAGAAACAGCGACATAAAAAAGCAGAGTGTAATCTTTGAAAAGCTGCCAGAAGATTGAACTAGCATTTACTTAAACATAATTCTCTGTATATCTGCCTCGCATTTGTTGCCCTCCTTTTAAAGCACAGCCTATTTCTTCGCACTCCTTTGGGAGCGGATCAACACAGAAACACATCTCTGTCTTTTATAATCTTCCTGCTTATTTCCTCCACTGCACTGAAGAATAAGTGAGCAATGATGAATAACTGCTCACTGCTCTTGAAGCCGCAGGAAGGGACTCAATTGATGCTGAATTCTGTTTGCGTTGCGTGTGATGAGCTGCGTTCAAGAGCCTTCGTTTCTGTGCCGGGTGCAGGGATTTTCTCCACTGCTGAAGAATGTCTATTGTTATTAGAAGGAATGCTCTTTCTGAATTTAAGACGTGGAGAAAAACAATATTTCAGCAGCCACTCGTGATGATTATGGCTGCCATCAAATCAGGGCAGGGCTCGGGCTGATATGAGGAAGTAAAACGGTGCTTATCTGAGAGCTTCTTGGATGTCAGCGTTGATTTTGAAAAGGGGAGTGGGCTCTGCGGTGCTGTCTATAGACTGAGCTGCAGAGCTCATTTGCCTAATCTTGGGAACTAGAGTGGAAGCTGTGTATAATGAGGACTAAGGCTTGTCTGGGGGGGCGATGCGGGGCATGGGGGGGTGCAGTCTGAAAGACATGAAGGTATTAATCGGACAAAGGGCCAGCCGAGAAGTTTATGCAGAAGGAGGACGCCTGTGGAATGGTCAAGCATTTTTTTTTTTTTTTTGCATTTTGACTGCTTTTGTGCAAGCGCGACTCAAAAGACAGGAAAGAGCGAGAATGGAGGGATGCTTTCAGGACTCCTGTGAGAGAGTTTTTGTCCACGCAGGAGAAACAGAACAGCTGCGACGGTGCAGACTAAGAAATGTGCTAATTTCCAGGAAGGATGAACCTTTGAGAGCGTGTTTCTGCTCCAGTGATCCCAAAAAGGAGAAACTGTTGAAGGATATCTGCCCAACAATACCTCTCCTTTCTGCTATATATTAAAAACAACTTTCACACCCTGAAAATCTCTAAAAAGTTCCTGATAACCTGCACAGAAAATTCTCTGATTTCTTGGTTCACAGTCGGCCTCCCAGCTGGAGGATTTTCTGCTGTGGGCTGTCGGTCATTAGTGGGATGGGGGAGGGGAAATAAGACGAGAGCCAGCAGGGAAACTTCAGGAGAAAGAAAGCAAACATGCAGCTGAGGCAGGTAAAGTCAGGACGTTTCAGAGCTCGGCTGAAGTTATTCAAACGCATCCTACGGGAGTATAAATACACTATAATACGTACCATACCATACATACATACCATAGGCATTTGCTCACCTGCCTTGACTCTCATATGAACTTAAAGGATAAGTTTGGTTTCTACAGCTGTCCTTCATGAGCTCCTCATCTGTAAACTCTGGCTCAAACTGTAAGGACACGATAGATATTCGTCCATTTTGCACAAAACTGGGAGAAGAAAGTTGTTGAGTAGCCGGCGGTCCCCAATGAGCTGTACTGCACCTGCGCGGCAGTACAGCTCCTTTATAAAGGATTTTATCAAGCTTTGTAGTAATGAAAAACACAATTTAGAGGCTAATTAGTCCAATCTCAGGGTCATATTCTCTCTTTTCTTGGGAGTCTGACATTTAAAGAGCACTTTGGGAGATTTTCTTCCAAACTTGGGATTCACATCAACACTTCAAACTGAATTTTGAAGGCATTTGCTTGTGGTGTCACACTTAAGTTCATTTCTACTACATGGCAAAAACAATGTCAAACTGCAGTCATAAACAAAGTCTTCAGTTCAGAGGTCAGCACAGTCACAAAAACATGTCTGGAGCAACCCCGGACTGTCGTGAAAGAGTAGCGTGAGCGGACCATGATGAAATATTGGTGAAACTAATGAGTTTTTGGACGATTAATGCAGTTTTAGGAGCGGCGCTATACATGCCCCGTGTGCTACCATTATACGGATGTCCGCCGCTCGATTTTGGATCTAATTATCTCCTGAAGCACTGTTTGGATCAGGAAAGCCTTCTGGTTGAGTATACTGTTCTACTTCATTCTCTTCCTCCGGACCTCAGAAATCTGACCTCCCTGTCTCTTTTTAAATCCAGACTCAAAACTCACCTGTTCCGATCTGCATATTCCTTACCTTGAATATTCCACTCTCATCCACTTTTCCATCACGTTCTGTTGTATTTTGCTGATTTTATAGTTGTATTGTTTTTTTTGACGACTTGATTGATTTTATTGTCGTCTTATCCTGTACAGTGTCCTTGGGTGTTTTGAAAGGTGCTTCTAAATAAAATGTATTATTATTATTATTATTATAAACAATGTGAGTAGTGCCACCCCATTCCTAATCCATACAGTTCAATCTGACGTCGGTCCACCCTTTGCAGCTATAACAGCTTCAACTCTTCTGGGAAGGCTTTCCACAAGGTTTAGGAGGGTTTATGGGAATGGCTCTCAGGCTGCGTTTACATGGCGCCGAAAACGGTCAAATCCGATAAGTTTTCATTGGGTTTTGGCCTTGCATCAACATGGAAACTCATTGAAAACGGAAACTTTTGAAAACAGGCTCTTTGCGTCTTTAAGTCAGGAGTTTCCATGTAAATGTAGCCTCAGTCTCTGCTCTAATTCATCCCAAAGGTAATCACGGATTGAGGTCAGGACTCTGTGCAAGCCACTCAGGTTCATCCACACCAGACTCTGTCCTCCATGTCTTTATGGACCTGCTTTGTGCTCTGGTGCACAGTCATGTTGGAAGAGGAAGGGGCCAGCTCCAAACTGTTCCCGCAAAGTTGGAGCATGGAATTGTCCAAATGTCTTGGTGTGCTGAAGCATTCAGAGTTCCTTTGACTGGAACTAAGGGGCCAAGCCCAGCTCCTGAAAAACACCCCCACACCATAATCCCCCCTCCGCCAAACTTTACACTTGGCACAACGCAGTCCCACAAGTATGGTTCTCCTGGCAACCTCCAAACCCAGACTAATTGCATATTGTTAGAGTTGCACAGTAATTGAACATTGTAATCAACATTAACATTTGAATCTCACAGTTATTCGGCATATATTTAAAACGTAAGAATATGCATTGGCATGAAAGTGATGATTCCTGATATCTAATGGGCACTTCAGTTTACAGTTATTAAAGCTTATAGTCAACAATAATTTCTCTGAGCTACCATTGCTAGATGTAGAGCAGTCTGTTTGTCATAGAACAACTCAAAAGTTCTTTTAGAGAAACCAAAAACAGCCAAGTCATGGTTTAGTTGAATACCTCTGCTTTTGAGAGCTATTAACAAATTTCCGTCTAATGATTTTGTAAAGCAGAAGATGTGCCAGTGATCCTTCTGCAGAGACATTTGTCACGTTCAGGAAGAAGTGGTTCAGTTTTGTTTTTGAATAATGTAGCCTACGAATCAACCTATAAGGTGAATTAACAGAACAGCTGTGAACCCGAGACATTGCCTCTTCCCAGAATATGATCTGAAGAAACTGAGGCAGTAAAACAATTAAACAAATTTAGATATTAGCTCCTTGGAATCAGGAGGGAGCTGGGAATTCTCTAGAAAAGAGTGAATGGTGGGTGAGGACTCAAAATGTGCAAGTTTTTCCTAAACGTAGTGCCTGATACCGCAGATACCTAAAAAGATGTGAATTTGGAAGATTAAATTTAGCGCCATCAATATAAAGGTCTAGAAATGTTCAATACCCTTCTCTCATCACTGTCATGTTTGTAACATAAACATGCCTCGTGCTCCATCGTTCTCATACAAGGGTCGTGTTCTTCCCCTCATACCAGAGATATGACTTGGCTCTTCTCTTTCCCCACTTCGGCTTTGTTTGCTGTTTTTCTGCCACCACATGAGAACACACTGATGCAGACATGACATCTCCTGCAGACCGGCCTTTTGAGGATCTGCAGAGTTTACAGAGTCGACTTCAGACGGAGAAAATGTTTGAATAGGTTCAAAAAGTGCCTTAAAATCAGAGGTCTGTCATCATCTTCAGCTCTCTGAGTGGAGAAATGAAAGACTTCTGCGGGACTTCAGCGTCAAACAGACTCATATTTTAGCATAAACGTATGAAACCCTCCATAATGAGCTGATTTCACTCCAGCGGAGCGCAGCCTCTTGGTTTTTAATTTGTCGTCTTAAACCAGGACAAACAGTGATTCACCAGCCCGTCGCCCGAGCTGTTTTGTCTCGCTGAGTTATGCAGGCTATTCGCCCATTTGTACATCTGCTTGTGTATAATTAAACAGCGTTTCCCACTTAGCGGCGTCTCCAGAGCCGTGATAGCCTCCACAAACACACAAACACGCTCCTCCCTCGTGTGTGCTGACACTTGTCCCGCTCGATCTGCCGCAGGATCACTGCTGCTCGGGCTAATTTTGTCATGATACGGGCATTATCCAGTGTAATCTAGCAGTAAATTAATTAACTACCCACAATCCCTCAGTCCCCTCTGCACTCCCACAGGGGATGACCACGGCTGCGGCTCGGAAAACAGCCAATCTATCGACACGCTAACAGGTTAATTTACATTTAAAACCTCTAATGATTCAGTTTTTTTGCTCCAGATTGGAGAGTGAGCTCTGAAAGTGTGATGATCTCAGAAAACAACTCCAGCAGTGTAACCTTGACGAGTTAAAACCTGATCAAATATTCAGTTATCTGTTCGTTTGCATAAAATCTGCCAAAGGTGTGAATGCATTACCGCTGCGTCCTCTCGCCAAGGTCACACTTGTTTCAGAGTAAAGCACAACTTAGGTGAATGAATTCAGGCTCATAAATAACAATTAAGAGAGTTTGACTTGGCTGTAATTATGTCTAAACGATGCCCTCAGAAAAACAGAGGCTGTTGTTTAAAGATGACTTTGGAAGTCTTATTAAAGCTGCGTGAGGGGACGAGGCCATTAGCTGATTTAAATATAATTATTGTCGGGATGTGTTTGCGCCAAAACATGCAGAAAGTTAAAGTTTATTTCCACCTTTTTTTAAATCACATTACTGCTTAAATGATCCTGATCAGTAACACTCCCACATGCTCACAAATGTTCATCATTTATCCTGCAGATTTTCCATTAATAACTAAAACTAAAGATGTTTTTTAGTGCCAAAATTAGACAGACAGCTCATCATATAAAGCAAAGATCGTACTGCACGTGCTTTATTTCTCATGTCCTTGATTAGGTTAAACGTAACTTCACTAAAATCACGTCCGTATCATCAACGTTGAGTTTGTACATTTTTAAAGAGGGACAAAAGTACAAAGCAAAGAAAACCATGTCCACGGCCTCCATGCTTCTTTCCATTGTTTACCTGTAGGGGCTTCGTCGCACTGATGATGTCATCAACGGGAGACATCAACTTGATGCGCCAGAGGAAAAAAACAGCCACACAGCTCATCTGCTGCTGGTTAGACCGAGGCTGTGTCCGAAATGGCATACTAACGTACTACATACTCATGTGTATATACTGTATACTACATACTTTAAGTATGATTAGAATGCCAACCGTTCTCACTGTAGTATACTACTTAGTTTCCCATGATGCATTTCAAACCACAGACGACAAACATCTGAAGCACACCAGGCTGTCAAATCTCTCTCTGTTGATTGGCCACATTTGAACATTGAGAGAGCATTTTAGGCGAGAAAGTCACCACGTAGAATACCAAAATGTGGTCATATGAGCCATAAAACGCACGGATACAAATTTCATTTCGGACATTCCATTATGCTATCGAAGAAACTCCAGGTTGGCTCCTAAACAAAAGTATTAAAAAACTAAAAGGAGATGATAAAATATGCTTTTATTTTGAAAACGGGAAGTTTGCGTTTATAGAACGCTACGATAACATTGCTGTTATCGTAGCGTTTTTTTAAACTTTGGATGTATTATAAGTGTTGATAAAAGTTTAATAGCTCTGTAAAATATGTATGTAACCAAGGTCACAAGTTAAAGTGTTGATCTTAAAATGTTTGTTAGACTTGTATTAATACTCTGTTTCTCTTCTGGTTTTAAAAAGAAAGGTCAATAAGTAGCGTCCCATTCCTAATCCATAGGGTTCAATCTGACGTGGGTCCACCCTTTGCAGCTATAACAGCTTCAACTCTTCTGTGAAGGCTGTCCACAAGGTTTAGGAGTGTTTATGGGAATTTTGGACCATTCTTCCAGAAGAGCATTTGTGAGCTCACACACTGATGTTGGACGAGAAGGCCTGGCTCTCAGTCTGTGCTCTAATTCATCCCACAGGTGTTCTATGGGGTTGAGGTCAGGACTCTGTGCAGGCCAGTCAAGTTGATCCACAGCAGACTCTGTCTTCCATGTGTTTATGGACCTGCTTTGTGCTCTGGTGCACAGTCCTGTTGGAAGAGGAAGGGGCCAGCTCCAAACTGTTCCCACAAAGTTGGAGCATGGAATTGTCCAAAATGTCTTGGTGTGCTGAAGCATTCAGAGTTCCTTTGACTGGAACTAAGGGGCCAAGCCCAGCTCCTGAAAAACACCCCCACACCATAATCCCCCCTCCACCAAACTTTACACTTGGCACAATGCAGTCCCACAAGTATGGTTCTCCTGGCAACCTCCAAACCCAGACTGGTCCATCAGATTGTCAGATGGAGAAGCGTGATTGGTCACTCCAGAGAACGCGTCTCCACTACTCTAGAGTCCAGTAGCGGCGTGCTTTAGACCACTGCATCCACGCTTTGCATTGCACTTGGTGATGTGAGGCTTGGATGCAGCTGCTCGGCCATGGAAACCCATCCATGAAGCTCTCTGCACTGTTCTTGAGCTAATCTGAAGGCCACATGAAGTTTGGAGGTCTGTAGTGATTGACTCTGCAGAAAGTTGGCGACCTCTTCTCACCATACGCTTCAGCATCCGCTGACCCCGCTCCGTCAGTTTACATGGCCTACCACTTGGTGGCTGAGTTGCTGTGGTTCCCAAACACTTCCACGTTCTTATAATCCAGCTGACAGTTGACTGTGGAATATTTAGGAGTGAGGAAATGTCATGACCGGATTTGTTACACAGGTGGCATCCTATCACAGTTCCACGCTGGAATTCACTGAGCTCCTGAGCAAATATTTTTGGCAGTAAAGTGTATCTTTCTACTGTAGTGGACACCCTGCTTGAAAGGGTTAAATCAGGCTGGAGCTGTTATTTTTGTGCCCAGAAAGAATCGAACAAATCTGCTGGGCCTCCACTCGCTGTGAATGTTTGCTGTTCTTCCAGTTTCTCTAAAAAAGAGTCGACGTTTCTCTTACTGTAACGATTTTTCAGAGTGTTGCACCACCCGCCTGCAGACGGAGAGTCCTCGAATGAATCAGCCGAGTAATCCCAGATTAAAATGTATATTCACCCATTATCACCACGCAGCCGGAGAACAAGCCGAGCGTGGCACAGCGGGACACCGGGTCACCACACGGCGGCCTGCGAATGTGCTCAACGTATGCATGTGCACGCCCCGACACAGAAAGCACACGGGGACATTAATGCACGCACACACTCGTGTCGTCTGGGGAGCTTGACCGTCCATATCATGAAAAAAAAAGAGCTCCATTAAATTTTAAGCCCCTGAAGAGCTCAGGCTCACGGGCTGTGACGTTTATTTGTAATGTCTCGTTTTTATTCGGAGCCATCTCGAGGAAAAGCAATCCAAACAACACCCTCCAAGCTTTGCTTTACACCGAGGCACTTTGACTTGCTGCGCTGGAGATGAGAGCTGAAGACAGTCTGGAAAAAAAAAGGATCTTTGGGAATAATTGACAGGAAGAACAGAGCGAGAGGCCGAGGCTGACAGCTTGGAGAGAGGAGAAGTTTACTCTGGATATCACAGGCGGTAAAAGCAGAACGCCGTGATCTCTTTGGCTCCAGCGAGGCTTTTGATGTGAAGTTTCTGCACGTCAGAGCAGTTTTAAAGGAGGGGCTGCAGACTGACGAGGTGTTAATGCTCTCAGATGTCTTTGTCTCGATGATTGGTCGTGGCTCTTGTCAAAATCAGGCAGAAGAAAGGCTGAAAATGAGAGTAAAACACAGAGGCTGACAACAGGAATGATTGTTCGGGCTGATCTGGTGAAGTTTTCACCGTGATTTTGTTCTTGCTTGTGCATCAATTTAGATTTTTCTTTGTGCAAAGAACAACATGGTCTATCTGTGAAATTTCAGAATATTTTACTTTTGTTTTCACCAAATTTTGTGATCTACAAATATAGCAAAGTAAAGAAAATGTAAACAATGGCAAATAGAGCTGCAGTTCCTCAACCATCCACTTGAGGCTGGCTCTAAAATCCAGAAAATCCCCATTGAGTCCCATGTTAACATGTCCACTTTCACAGGGTTCTACGTAGAGCTTAAAAATGCGAAACGAAGACATGAGAGTGGGACAAATTTTTGAATAAGCAATTTACTGCAACTGAAATAGGCTTTTTTCTTTGAGTTATAGTGGATGCGATTGGGTTGTATGGACAGATTATGACCCAACAGAGGTTTGGACACACAAATTACTGCCAAAAAGTAGTGATGGGAAGTAGTTGGAATATCAAACAAAACCTTGCCTTTTACCTCTTTCAGACTGACCAAGAAACCTGTTTAAACCCGGAAACAATCGGCTCCTGTTGGCAGTTTGAAAGGGTTAAATCGGCACCGGCAAGCAACACAGGTTTTAATCGGCTCGCCTCTGATCGGCTTCAGTGGGAGCATCACATCTGCGTTGACCTGCTAATTTACGGATGACGTCGGCGCAACGTCACTAACATCACGCCCGTATCGGCGCCGAATTTGTACATTTTTAAAGGGACTAAAGTACAAAGTAAAGAAAACCATGTCCACGGCCTCCATGCTTCTTTCCATTCTTTACCTGTAGGGGCACTGATGATGTCATCAACATGAGACATCAGGTTGATGTCAGCCACACAGCTCATCTGCTGCTGGTTAGACCGAGCCTGTGTCCGAAACGGCATACTACCGTACTACATACTACATACTAATGTGTATACTGTGTACTACATACTATAAGTATGATTAGAATGCCAACCGTTCACACTGTAGTATACTACTACGTTTCCCATGATGCATTTCAAACCTCGGACAACCAAAATCGGAAGCACACCAGGCTATCAAATATCTCTGTTGATTCGCCACATTTGAAAGTTCAGAGAGCATTTTAGGTGAGAAAGTCACCACGTAGAATACCAAAATGTGGTCATTTGAGCCATAAAACGCACGGATATAAATTTAATTTTGGCATTTCGAACATTCCGTTATGCGCGCCATTATGCTATCGAAGAAACTTCCGGTCCGTTCCAGAACAAGAGCCCAATTTACAGAAGTGTAAAGAACTAAAAGGAGATGATAAAAGATGTTTTTATTTTGAAAACGGGAAGTTTACTAGTAGCTGATTTTTAGCTGAATGCCGGTCTCAAGACGATTTAACATTTATGATATTAATATATAATAGTCAGTATCTTCCCAAATACAATAAAATGTTGACTGCCCACAGACACCGAAGACAATCCGTCTGTCGCCTCTCTCACTTGATTAATACGTATCTTCGTATTGCAATGCATTATGGGGCTCACAATGCATTATGGGGCATTTGAGTGTGACTAGTATGCCCACCTCGCATACGTCAAATTTTTTCGATAAAGTATACATCCGGGTATTTCTCACACACTCAATCTTTTCATACTATCTAATGTGAACGCACTACATACTCATTTTGACGTCACACTTGGTATGAGTAGTACGTTAGTATGCCATTTCAGACAGAGCTTGAGTCTGCTGGCTGTGAGAAAGAGTCACTTGCTGATTGTTAGCGGGTTAACTTGCGTTGAAGAAACCCGCTTTGATCCGCTAGTTTTAGTGTGAAATAGGGGTGAGTATTGGCAAGAGCCTCACGATACGATACGTATCACGATACTTTGGTCACGATACAATAATATCACGATATCACAATATTGTGATATATTGCGATATTATACAGTAAACTCGGGAAACCCTAGAGACAGTGAATATGTAGCCTCCATTTTATTGTTATTGAAATATGTCAAATGCAGTGTTACATAAATACATGTAACCTGAAACACAGAGTGCATCAAGTCACATAAATCAATGTTGCAAAAAAATTATTCTTGTTTTCTTTTTAACAATGTATTAAAGCACCCTAACCATATTTCTCTTGTCACTGTCTGAACTGAATAGACTGCTCATATTTATAAGTTGTATTTTACTTGAAACTCTGATAAAATATGAGCTTTTATTTTTGCAAAAATATCGATACTAAGATTTGAAATATCGATATTGTATCGGGAGTCAAAATATCGCGATATATTGCTATATCGATATTTTTTCACACCTCTAGTGTGAAAGCGGAATAAGTTTCATAGATTCTTCAAGGAGCTGAAACATCCCTCATAAATGTTGGTCCATATTTTCATGACAGCATCTCACAGCTTCTGAACATCAATGATGAGAATTTCCTGCTCCATCACATCTGAAAGCTGCTCTATTGGATTGAGATACGGGTTACTGAAGGCACTGGAGTACAGTAAACTGTAAACTCGTCCGACCATTGTCCTCTGGCATCAACATGTCATTTTGGCCCATAGAACTAGGGATGCACGGTATTGGATTTTTGCTAATACCCTCTATGTTTTAATTTGTTCTTGTCAATACTGATATTTATGGCGAAGAGCACAAGCTCTGTACTTAGAAAAAAAAATGACAGTTTATATTTGTGACGAACAGATGTGAAACAAGCAAAACAGCATTTAACTCTTGAAGAAATGACACCCTTGATTTTTTTTTTTTTAATGTGCCCATGCAGTTTTGAGAAGAAGCATCAATATTTAAAATTTGTGTAATTTGCAGATTTGTCAGAACTTCTGCTCACTGGATCTTTCCTCTTCGTGAGACCATTCTTTTGAAACACTAGAGATGGTTGTGTGTAAATATCTTAGTAGATCAGCAGTGTAACAAACCTTTCCGTCATCCTGACCTAAAGAATTAAACTAAGATATAAATCAGACAACTTTGTCTCTGTTCTGTCTTCCTTCACATCCGATAATGTCAGATCAGGAATCTTGATTCATTTTCCGTTTTAGCTCTTCCTGAGACGTTGCTCTCTTCTCCAAAAACTTATATTTTTGTTGAGCTGTGAGTAGCTTCAGCTCTGGACCTGCTTAATCTGCCTTTTATCAAACTGAAGGATTTCCAAACATCTTTATTGATACTCTCTGAGTTTAATCATCTTACTCTTCTGAAGTTTCACATCTGGTTCCATTGTTCTCTCTGCAGATGTGGTTAATGATCTGCTGCTCTGGACGATTAGGGAAAGAGTCTGACAGTAACCTTCACACATTAATCACAGTAAATTACACCGAGGGAGGCACAGCGCCCAGCTTCAATTAACCTTTGAGCCCTCGACTCAACGTGGCGATTCAGGCTGGTGGGATAAAGGCCGTAACACCCCAAGGTCAGCCTAAGGTCACAGGAGAGACCCCCCAACACCAGTGTTAATACTGACAACACTTTTTAATTTAATTTTAGTTTATATGGCCAAAATATCATTTAGTTTTAGTCATAATTTTGTAATCTAAGTTGTTTTGATTTTAGTCTAGTTTTAGTCGATAAAATCTGCTGTAAATTTAGTCGACTAAAATCTGAAGTTGTAAGTGTAAGGCGTTTTTATGTTCTTTTGAATTTCTGAAGTCGTGTTTTACTCTTGGATAAAATTAAACATCTAAAAACCCTTTATTGGATGCTAGTGTCGGGACCATCTCTTAAAAAAAACTCAAAGAAAAATCAAAATATCAAACTGAAGCTTTAACCAAACTTTAAGGATCACCGATGTCTTTCTGTCACATACCTAAATGGCATAAGGTGCTCACAGTTCACCATTCTAAACAAACAAAATCAATTATAATAATAATGAATATACAAAACATCTAATTATGCTAAACAAATAACAAGCCAATATATATGCGGACGTATATTTTCAACCCAAAAAAATTTAACTTGAATTAATTTTAACAAAGAAAAATTTAGATAAATCTAACAAGTAATACTACTAATTAATTCCATATTAAAATAAACCAATTAGCTCCAACAACTAGTGAAGTTTTTAATGTCTAAACCAGTGATCATCAACTGGAGTCCCAGGGGCCAAATCAGGCCCCCCACAGCTTCCCATTTGGCCCCCATAGTATAATCACATTTTGAAAATAAGAGAAGAGAAACATATTTGTGTTTTAAGGATATTTTTGGTTGTTTTTGTTTCTACAAGCATTTAAACAGCCTCCAAAACAATTGCAATTAAAACGTTTTTTTCACATATCTGATTTTTTTTATAGACATCCACCCGTCAGCCAGTATTAGCCAATATTTAAGCAGGAGTTTTAATATTTAAAAGTCAAACAACAATTGAAAATATGGTGGCCCTTAAATGTAGTGACAAAAAATATTACCTGGCCTCATCTGGCTGCTAAGGACTGCTGTCATTTTTAAGGGTTAATAAACGGAAACAATTTTGGGAAAGAAAAAGCAAATAAAATGTTGATTTTAACAAAACATAAATATTGTTTCTTTCAAAACGTCAAAACTGGCCAAATTTAGTTGATGACAAATGTTCCATCTCAGTTACAATACCAGAACTGACAACAAACAGTGAACCTGCTCTACATGAATATATCAATTCATAAAGAGAGCAGCTCTGATTGGATCGCTCCACAACTTATCCCACCACCACCAAGCTAAGGCAGCTGTGATTGGATTTTCCTCTGAACTCATCCAACCTTTAACACAACCAAAGTAGCTGTGATTGGATAGATTCATTACTTGTCTCTACTTCCTACATGACCATATTAGGTCTGATTGGATTAAGTCTGTCAGACATTTTAGTCTAGTTTTTATTTGTTGATGACAATGTCAGTTAATTGGGTTTTATTTCTATATCATCATCTTATCTCTAGTTTTGCGGTTTTTTAAATCATTGTTTGTCCATACAATGAACTTTATGCTATTTTTTTGCATTGAAATCCTCTACAAATAAGTTTACGGACTGTACGCCTTAGCAATTTTAGCATGAGCGTTAATGCTGTTAAATTAATATACCAATAGAGCATACCAAACTCAGTAAATTTAACATTTTTTGTATTGTTTTTTCACATTTCTCGTGTGCGTTTTGTGTTGCAAATCAATCATGATAAACAAGTAATGACTTGTTAAATTTCTTTAAATCCATTAATGGATGTTAAATTAGCTCTGCTAGGTGTTAGCTGAGCTTACATGTGCTTTTGTTTTCATGACTGGACAGCAATCAACTTTTGAGCTGTAAGATTGACGTGTGTTATGTATTTACTCTTGAGTATTAATGCTACATATTATATTAATATTATTTGACATTTAATTATGATTTAATTATAAGAGATAATTGAGTTTGAGTTTTTATTGTTGGTTGTTGATGAAAATAATTAGTCAACAACATTAATGAGAATCATGGTGACCTTTGTGTCGTGTGGTTTTCTCACAGCTGCAGTGGCATTTACTTCCAAACACAGCTATGCCAGCAGCCCGCCTCCATATTTATTTAGTTTAATTTAGTTTGAGCTGACCTTGTGATAACTGCAGAAGCAAACCCGCTAACTCTCTGGAGAAATCAGGAGCCGGGTTGGGGACTGGTGATATCTTTAGCCTGTGGTTGGATGGGAACACGAGAGAATTAGCTCGTCATGGTTTGGCTCGTGTTTCAGATTATTTTGTGGCCACGGAGAACATGCCTCCGAACATGAGCCAGTTCTCATCTCGGCCAGGTCTGCGGTTCAGAGTAACTGATGGAGGCTAATCGCTAACAGCTATCACCTCAATGGCCTTTGGAGGAGCCACTGATTTATGGATTTATTTATTTATGGGAATGTGTCAAGATATAGGGATTTATGAACTGCTGCACTAATTTCAAGGAAGCTTGGAAACACAGTATAAGCCATCTATCCATCATCCATCCATTAATTAGCCCTGTGATTGGCTAGACTGCTCACCAGCCAATCACAGGGCCACATAGAGAGACAAGGCATGCACGGGAAAACATGCAAACTCAACACAGACGCAGGGATCAAACCTTTATTTAATTAAATACACTACAACAACAAAATATTTAACTTTCAAACTGATTATTAGACTTCTGAGCAGTCGTTCCATTCCAATCTTTTACACATGTTTGTACTTTGAATCCATCTTTATCTTGTTTACATTTGTGCAGAATTGTCTTAATAATGATTAATAAACTTATTTATATAGCACTTCTCAAAGCAGAGTTACAAAGTACTTTACAGATAAAATAATAATAAAAAACATGAGAATAAAAGAGAAGGAAGACAGTAACAGAAAGCATAAGACTTAAAACAGAAAAGTGGAAAAGCACGCAAGAGCCAAAAATGACCGAAACAGAGAGTAAAATAAATAAATGATTACTAAAACCTACAGTAAAAAGCAAGAAAGAAGTTAAAAAGGCTAAAACTGCCAAAAGATAAAGTAAATACAACCAAAAGAGGATAAAAAGTTAAAAGTATTTTTTAAAAATGAAAAAATAAAGACTATAAATCAAAGCAGTGAAAGAGGATTCTTTCTGCAATTGTTGTAGTATTGCTTCTTTTTTTTTTTTTTACTGCTATTTAAATCTTATCTTTATACCTCTTAACTGGCAGTTGTTGTGTTCAGCAGAGTAGAAATATCATTGTGCAGGGAAATATGTCTCTTAATGTGCAAATGCAAATGAACACTTTGAATCTTTTCAATCAATCAATCAAGCTTTATTTGTATAGCACTTTTCTTGCAAAATTTGTAGCATTAAGTGCTTCATATATGATATAAAATAACAGTAAATGACATAAAAAGTTGAACATTTCGTACAAATAAAAATAAAAGATCCCGCCCATTCTCACAATTCACATACAACCCACACACTAAAGACAAATAAAGGAAATTTTAAACAGAAAAGAAAGTTAGAAGACTGAGGAAATGCTATCTTTACTTAAAAATGAGGAAACATCGAAGCTAAAATCTACATTTTAATTAAAAAATGCTAAGAAATTACCTAAAAATTCTATAAGGAAGGGAAGGTAAATGCATGAATACATTTTTTCGGCAAATATTCACACATTTCAAATTTGATGCTTGCGATACATTCTGAAAAAGCTGGGACAGGAGCGTGTTAACCTCTTTGTGCAGTGGAGGCAGGTGTGGACTGCAGCAGGTCAGTTTAGTCCCTGTTCAGTGGAGACAGGCGTGGACTGCAGCAGGTCAGTCTAGTCCCTGATCAGAGGAGGCAGGCGTGGACTGCAGCAGGTCAGTCTAGTCCCTGTTCAGTGGAGACAGGCGTGGACTGCAGCAGGTCAGTCTAGTCCCTGTTCAGTGGAGGCAGGCGTGGACTGCAGCGGGTCAGTCTAGTCCCTGTTCAGAGGAGGCAGGCGTGGACTGCAGCGGGTCAGTCTAGTCCCTGATCAGAGGAGGCAGGCGTGGACTGCAGCGGGTCAGTCTAGTCCCTGATCAGAGGAGGCAGGCGTGGACTGCAGCGGGTCAGTCTAGTCCCTGTTCAGTGGAGGCAGGCATGGACTGCAGCAGGTCAGTCTAGTCCCTGTTCAGTGGAGGCAGGCGTGGACTGCAGCGGGTCAGTCTAGTCCCTGTTCAGAGGAGGCAGGCGTGGACTGCAGCGGGTCAGTCTAGTCCCTGATCAGAGGAGGCAGGCGTGGACTGCAGCGGGTCAGTCTAGTCCCTGATCAGAGGAGGCAGGCGTGGACTGCAGCGGGTCAGTCTAGTCCCTGCTCAGTGGAGGCAGGCGTGGACTGCAGCAGGTCAGCCTAGTCCCTGTTCAGTGGAGGCAGGCGTGGACTGCAGCGGGTCAGTCTAGTCCCTGATCAGAGGAGGCAGGCGTGGACTGCGGCAGGTCAGTCTAGTCCCTGTTCAGTGGAGACAGGCGTGGACTGCAGCAGGTCAGTCTAGTCCCTGTTCAGAGGAGGCAGGCGTGGACTGCAGCGGGTCAGTCTAGTCCCTGTTCAGAGGAGGCAGGCGTGGACTGCAGCGGGTCAGTCTAGTCCCTGTCCAGTGGAGGCAGGCGTGGACTGCAGCAGGTCAGTCTAGTACCTGTTCAGTGGAGGCAGGCGTGGACTGCAGCAGGTTAATCTAGTCCTGTTGAAAAGTGATTTTAGCTTCATTAAGACTGAAGATATTGTTTGTTTGACACTTTGTAGAAGTTAATAAAATGTTTTTTTATTATTTTTAAAGATCTCCCAACATTGTTTTTATATAATTGAAACATTTATTTGAATTCATATAGAGTAGAGTTTTGGTTTCAGCCTTAAAATATGAGTCTGAACTTTTGGTCTGTCTCCCCTTCAGCAAACTCTCAGGTTTAAGTGTTTTTCTGTTTTTCTTTCTGCTGTATTTTAGATCAGTGTTTCCTCGCCCCGTCTGCTTTGTTAACATTTACTTTAATAACACATATCATAAGGATTTTATGCTGCCCTGGGCGATATTACATGTCCTTAAATATACTGCTCTGCTGCTCTCTACACTGCATCACTGCAGGGCTGTGGACCAGAGATGTAATCGGAGGATATCGAGTGTGCACGGCGTATCCCTGCACCTCCTTTTTTTGTCATTTTTACAGCCAATACCGTCGAAGTTGTTGTTGGATTTACAGCCTGCTCGCCGTAAACGGAGAACTTCAGGGAGACAAGAGGAAAGAGAGGGAGATCAGGTTTTCTTTGTCCTCCTGCCATGAGAAGCAGAAACAGACAAATGAAGGCAGAGACAGAAGAGGCACACAGACTGATACAAGAGGAGATAGTTTGCTCCATTTTCCAGGATAGGGATGGGAAATTCACCTCTTTTCACAGTTCAGGAAGGTGTGTCTGTTCACCTGTTAAAGTTAAGATTATTTTGGTCATTGCAAAATTTTAAATGGGGCTGAACAATTGATTGCAAATTAGATTAAATCACAATATGGCTTGTTGCAATTTTCAAATCGCAGACAGTGCAATATTTTTAACCCAAAATGTGTTGAACAGTTTGGCATTGTGATGTAGTTTCTTGCAATTTCATGCCTATTTTAACCTTTTTTGACCCAGTTTTTGCAACTTTATGCCTATCTTGCTCCCATTCATCTTTTTTCTTTCTGGCCACTGTCAGACCATGTTTGGAATTTTTACATGGTTTTTAAAATTTAATCCAAATTTTAGTCACTTTTTGAATTTTTTTGCCTTTTTTTTGCAATTTCATACCCTTTTTTTGCACCTATTAACTTTTTCTCAAATCTTTATCCTTAGATTAATTTAATGTCATATTGGTTATACTATAAAACGATCTACTGCTTATGTTTGTTTCCTGTGACGTATAATTGTGGAAAAAGTGTTTCCATTGCGCTTTTGCGACATATTTAAATATCGAAACGTCTGAAAAACCACCTCATGAAAGCATAAAAACCTTTTAGCGATATTTTAGCGCTTTTTTAAAATTCAGGTGTTTCCATTACCAGTTTTTTATCGCACTATTTACATTTTGCGCATATCCAAGGGTTATGAAACACTAATTGACAGCTCATCTTTACCGTCAGACAAAAAACAAGAGTAAACTGCAAGAATGTTGGTGCCTGAAGATGAATGTTGCAGTATTCTTTGTAAATGAGACCTTTTGACAAAGTAAATATGGCAGAAAATGTGCATGATTGATGGCATTTACTGTAATCGAAATGTCTTGATTCATTCAGCTGTTTCAGTGGCCAATTCAAAATGGGCAGTGGGCCACATTTGGCCCCCGGGCCATAGTTTGGATAGCCTTGCAGAACAGACGGACCTCCCTGATTCTGAAATCTTGCATCTCCGTCATGCCAGCCTCCATTGTCCAAGGGTTTCACTCGGCTAAATGGTTAACGGCCCAGTAAGGGAAGAGAGGCGGGAGCAGCTGGAGTGACGACAACAGGAAGTGACGTCACTTCCTGTTGTACAAATAATAGAGGCTAATGTCAGTTAGCCTGTGGTCATCATGGTTACTCAGTTATACTTGGCGAAATCTGCCCTCCACATAAGTTTACTTCGTAGGGATTGTCTTTGACGAGGTTCATGTGACATTTAAGTGTTAAATGAATCATCTGTGTGGTATAATTAAATGTAAAATGATAGTCTTAAGGTAGTTAAACTATTGGCTAGCGGCTAACAAGGGCAAACAACAGTTAATGGCTGTTAGCCGCTAACAACAGTTAGCCGCTACAGCTAATGGCCATTAACTGTTGTTTACCCTTGTAAGCCGTTAGTCGCTACATTTAGCATCTATATATGCTACGTCATAGCAGTGCTGCTTGATATGATTGGTCTGTGATGAGTGTGATGAGCCAAACGATCGTCCAATCAGAAGCTGCTGTTGTTTTTGAAGATTCTGCTTCAGGGCTCCTCCCCTGATGGATTAGTGAAATATTTCAATATGGAGCTGTCCATCTGGCGTGTCAGGTTATAGTTTCGACACCCCTGGTTGAAAGGATCGTAAAACTTAATTAACTCAAATGTTATGGTCTTTAGATATATTAGAATCAGAATTAGTATTTATTGCCAAGAACATTCGCATGTACAAGAAATTTGACTTTGTAAATCAGTGCAAAAAGAATCAACATATAACCAGACTAAAAGTAAAGGTCAGGAGGATTAAAAAATACATTATAGAAGTAAATAAAGACCTTTAATGTGCGCTTTTCCTTTAGGAGGAAACTGCAGAGACTTTTTGCTTTCCAACTGAACTGTTAAAAAGTAAATCATGCTCATTTGATTGTTTTAAAATGGTCAAACTCATTTTATGGCAAATATCGGATTTACTACCTGCTCTGAGTGAACAGCTGAGTAAGAGGAGGACGAAGAGGAAGCTCGTCTTAAATCCTTCCTCCCGCCCTGTGTTGATGCTGCAGTTTCAGGGTCGATCGTCCGTCTGGATTCACAAACAAAGATGGCACGCCCTCTTGTTTTAGGCGGCCCGGTGCCCCAGCGGTCACATGACCTCAAAGTCTGCGCCCCTTTAAATCCCCCCCCCCCCACTCATACGTGCACACACTCGTCATGACCACCCACGTGCACACCAGGCAATAAAACTCGCCCAAAAGAGCACGACCCTTTGTCATCCACACTGCGACCTTCTCCTGCGAGGGAGGGGGGGTGATTTCAGCCGTTAAACCCTAAAACAGAGGAGGGCCTCACTCACGCA
Source organism: Scarus forsteni (assembly GCA_036419115.1). NCBI lineage: Eukaryota > Metazoa > Chordata > Actinopteri > Labriformes > Labridae > Scarus > Scarus forsteni. The sequence continues at coordinate 301,066 of JAZDUH010000103.1, read as the reverse complement.
GACACCCGCTCACGCACACGGAGCTGCACTTCCCCTGCCTTTATCCTCTCGTGCCTGTCTGGCCTCTAAACCCATAAAAGCGCCCGGCTCGTATTTTTCCAAAACAAAAAGGGCGTCGCTCACCGTTCTCCGAGTTTCTGGAGTTTTCTGCAGGAAGTCGTTGGTTTTATGAGGTTTGATTGGAATAAATTAGGTTTTCTTGAAGTTTCATGCCAGAGGAAATAAATATTCAAGAGAAAAAGTAAAAAAATGAGTCTCTGCTGGTGTTTGATTGACTGATTGGTGTCACGGTTTAATAACTCACGTGTCTGTCCGCAGGGACGACTTTGGCATCAACGTTTTACTGCAGTGTGCACAGTTATCCGGTCTGGCTTTGAGATTTTATGTGTGTGTTCTTTTGGACTGAGATCTGATGATTTGTAGGGTCATAAGGGGATGGCCATGGTTAGCAGGAATACTCTTTGGTTGTGCCTTTGTTGAAATAACTGCATACTGAATTTTAAAAGTATCTTCATGGCTTTAATAAGAATCTTGACTGGACTCAAACTGGATTTTCACTTGTTTTATACATTAAAGAACTCTAATATCAGTTAGATATAGTAAGATATCACTTTGGGACCAGGGGACTATTTGGGACAGACGTTTAATTCCTTTCCCACAACATCTTGCTCAGTAAAAATGAAAAAAATATGGTAAATGTAATCAAATTATTTATCTACACCAGTATGCATATCACCATTACATAATCACCTTCCCCAACCGGAGTTACACTCGTCTTCTTTCTTCAACTCAGCTCTCTTTAACACTCTTGATACTGGTAAGGAACTACAGTAATTAAATTAAGGTTGTACTTCTTTTTTTCGCTGCAACGGGACCATGAAAAGCAGCAATGTACCGCTAACTGAAGTGACCGGCCTCCTGACGTTAGTTAAAGGCAAAAAACAGGCATCACCAAATGGTGGACTCTGGTCCGGATCCGGACCGCGTTCTGATGGTTCTGTCCGGACCCGTGACCAATCTCTGATAAAGTCACAAAAACAGATTTTATTTGAGCATTTTTTCCGGCAGTCGCGGGTATAGGCTACAGCAAAATCTGGAACCTGCGCAAATAGAATATTTGTCTTCCTTTCACTTTCTTGTTACATTATACTGCAACAACACAGCAGAAAAGCAGATGACAAATGATTGTACTTTTCAGAGTTAATTTCTTGATTTGGGAAGTGTAGGTCTTCATTTCTGTAGGCCGTGGCCTCTCTTATTTAAGAAAATGAATAGGACAAATATTTAGTCAGTTCTCTGTATACACTTTTTGCTAAAAAGAGCCACCTTTCATTTATTATTTTCTGAAGTAAAATAAAGGCTTTAAATCAATTTGCCTCAGACAATTTTTATTCATGGTAAAAGAGCTAGCTGTGCACTCAATAAAACATATCCTGCATTAAAAACTGACGAATATTGTTGAGAACATGAAAATTTGGGCATAGGGAAAGGCTTGAAGACACAAACTGGACTTTGGTTCGGACCTTTTATTGGAGAAAATTTTGCTAACTGGACCTCGATGACTTTTAGTTAAATACCCCAGGCATAAAACATGCAGCAGCAGTGGCAACGTCTTCTCTGGATTTGTATCCAGGTGTGCTAACCACTCCGCCAAACCAGCACCCCCAACCTGCATTTGTTGACATACAGAGGGAGAAGAAGCCAACAGGACGTCCAGACAGACAAATAAACCATGTGGACTGATGAGGTTCAGTCTGATCATGTTTCTATTAAAGCGTGAATTTGTTTTTTACGGTATTTATTTTCTTATAGTATACTTATTTATTTGTTTAATCCAATGTCTTAGCATGCTTTTTCAGAGTTATTTTAGTCTTAGTGTTAACAGTTGATTGGACGTCCCTAACAGTTGGTAGTTGTGATTATTCTTGATTAGTGATGCACTGTACTGATGTGTAATTGCCCCCCCGCTCACAGTGTCTTAATGGGGACTCTCTGCGCCCCCCCTGACGCCCCTCTTGTTGCCGCTCGGCCTGAATTCCTCGCGGATCACTGCCCTCGCCCTCTTTATCCCCATTCTGTTTCTCCTCCGACACCTGTCCGCCGCCCCCCCTCCCGCTCTCCCTCGGCCCCTCATTAATCGCTCCTGATATTGATGGGAGATGAATGCTGGGAAATGACGGCCCGCGACCCCTTACCCCTCCGCTCCCTGCCGGCCCGCGGCCCGAGCAGGCGTGATTAGCATGCCGGCGAGCCTCCGTCTTCGCTCTATCATCTTTCAGTCTGTCTGTTTATCTACCCATCCGTCACCGCGGCCCTCCACTTTCCCACGGCTGCTCCTCTTCTTCTTCTTCTGTGGTTTTCAAGCCTCGCGGCGTCAGCACTTCATGTCTGTAGTGTCGCTCTCTGCCACCTGTTGATGCCTCTCTACCACGAGGCCTCCACAGACTCTCCGGCAGGGAGGTGAGCTTTTTATTTTTATCACAGATGCTTTAAATCACATAAAGGCTGATTGTCTTTCCACCTGTTGACTGCATCTGATGTGCAAAACTTTTGTCTTTCTGCCTTTTGTTTTCCAACTTTATTTATTGATTTTCACATTTCACAATACAGCAAAAAATATGCAGAAATACAATAAAATAACAAAAAAAAAAACTCTTCCCTACCCAACCCCAAGGAACAAGTGGATTAAAAAAAAAAGAAAAAACATAGCATGCTTTGTGTTTGAGACACAAACGTGTTTTTTTAGAAATAATTAAAGACAATATACATTCAATAAATGCCAAAACATTAATTAGTTCAAGCAGAAATGTAATAAAAGTTTGCCATATCCTGCTAAAATTATCACTATGGCGCTTTTTTTGAGCCTTTATAATCCATGGATGTTTAAAAATTACCCCTACCTTATCATAACTCCTTGCCTTCTTTTCTCAGATTTTGTTATCATCGTTGTTTTAAACTTTTTCACATTCACAAGCTGCTAAAATGCCCTTATCCTTTAGCTTTTTTACATCACAGAGACAGAAAATACATTTCAAAAACTTAAATCTCAGCAAGTTTAATGACCTATTTTCCAGTCAAAAATATCCCAAAAACATTTTATAATCCACATTCATTTAACCAAGAATCATGACTGCATGTAAATGCTATCAACTGGATTTCAACTTATTTTATTGATTAACTAACTGAGTTTACACCAGTTAGATATAATAATTACTGAATTTATACTGGTTTAAAAAGTAAAAACTACGTAAACATTGGTTTAACCAAGTTAAAACTGGGATTGTGCTGGTTTAAGAATATAAATTTCTGTATATATATACACTGTTCACCTGTTTTATACATTAAATAATAGGGCTGGGATGATACGCTTTTCTCCTGATTTGATTTTTTGTGATTTTTTAGGTGCTGATTCGATTTAAATTGCGATTCTACGATATTGCAGATTTTTGCAGTCTTTAGTTAGCTTTTTTAACCCCAGTGAAAAAGATGAACAATGATGATGTCTACAGACTATATCAGGAAAAATACACATCACATGTGAGTCTGTTTTTAGGATTTATTCAGCAATATATTTTAACCAGCTGTTTATACTCTCTCTTCAAAAGCCTGGACTGCATTTAAAAGTGACTTATTAACACAGACTAAAATGAAGCATTTACATTTGGAAAAAAAAAACATTTTCTTAACAAAAAATCGATTTAAAAATCGTCAAACAAAATATCCTGCAACTTTTGTGAATCTATTTTTTTCTCCCACCCCTATTAAATAACCAGGTTTACACTAGTTAGATAAAGTAATTACTTTGTTTACACTGGTTTAAAAAGTTAAAACTAGATTAACATTGGTTGAACCAAGTTATAACTTTGGTTGTGCTGGTTTAAAAAAAATACTGTCAGTATATAAACTTGATTTTAAGTTTAACAACTGGATTTGCACTTATTTTATACATTAAATAACTGGGTTTACACTTGTAGGATATAGAATTTACCAGATTTACTGGTTTTAAAAAGTAAAAACTAGATTATAACTGGGATTGTGCTGGTTTTAGGAAAAAAAATAATGTGTATATATATTGGATTTGAAGTAAAACAACTGGATTTTCACTTGTTTTATACATTAAATAACCTGGATTACACTAGTTAGATATGGTAATTACTGGATTTACTCTGGTTTAAAAAGCAAAAACTGGATTACATTGGTTGAACATTGACTTGTGGGATATTGTCAAAAATCTAGCGTTGTGCATCCCTGATGATTTTATGGTCGTTGTTTCTGTTGTGTTGTGCTAAAATGTGTTTGTACCTTAAAGACTCAGTATTAAAGATCGTGGTTTTTAGTGTGATCAAAAATATCCTTTAATTTTTGGGATATTCTTCGTTATTCTCTGTAACTGGAGGATTTGTGTGCAGCAACATAGTGTAGCGGTTTCTTTCTTATCACTGTGGAGCTGAACTTTCTCTCCACTTGAAGTTTGATTCTCGCTCGCCCTCGTCTTTTCTTCATCTGTGATGTCAATATGAAGAAGAGTCGGCTGTGACAGGTAACAAAAGGTGTTTGCCTTCAGGCCTTTGTGCCGCAGAGCCGAGCCGAGCTTCTCCAGGGAGACTGTGTCCACTGAAACCACGGCGTCAGACGCTCAGCGAGGACGTCCTCTTTATTTCAGGATCATCACCGTAGGGCCGGGAAAACGCTCAGCAAACTGACGATGGCTCCAAAAGTCTGGAGAAAACTTTGGTGAAATCTTCAGGGCATGTTGGTCATGACATGAGGAAGAACGGATGAGAATTTGGTGGTGATCTGAATCTGGATGTAGATCCAGTAAGTTTTAAAAGGAAATTTGATAATCCAGTAGGATAGGGCAGATTTTCCATTTTCACTAATTACTTGATTTCTTGAAGGAATTTTATGATATTTTTCAAGAATGTTGGTCACATTTTGAGGAAGAAGTGATACAAACTTGGTGGTGATCTGAATCTGGATGTAGACTTTACAAGGAAATTTGTTAACGCAATTTAATCGGGCATATTTTCCATATTTTCATTAATTTACACAGTAAGTTATTGAAGGATTTTGATGATATTTTTCAGGAATGTTGGTCATGACAAGAGGAAGACGTGATAAGATTTTGGTGGTGATCCGAATCTGGATGTAGATTTTACAAGGAAATTTAAACACTGTTTGATAGGACAGATCTTCCATATTTTCACTAATTACTCGATAAGTTCTTGAAGGATTTTGATGTTGTTTTTTGGGACATGACATGAGGAAGAACTGATACCAATTTGGTAGTGATTTGAATCGGGATGTAAATTTTTAAAAGTTAATTTGATAACAGCTTGATAGGGCAGATTTTCCGTTTTTTCACAAATTACTCAGTAAGTTTTCGAAGGATTTTGATGATATTTTACAGGAATGTTGGTCATGACAAGAGGAAAAACTGTTAAGAATTTAGTTGCGATCTTAATCTTGATGTGGATCCTTGAGTGTTTTATTTCCAAGTGCAAGCCTGGGCAGGTTTCCACGTTTTTGTCAATAACTAGCCTGGCCGTGTTGGAAATGCCTTTGTGCAGGTTTGTGCGCTTCACTCTACAATATTACAGTTTTTAACACAATAACTTCTGCTTTTTTTAATTATGAATCACATTTGAAAGGGGCAGAGCCTTAAAAAACTGTTATTTTATTGGTATTATTTTTGTTAAATCAATTTGCCCTCCCATTTAAAACCATTTGGGATCGTCTTTGTCTTTTGGAGGGCACCTTGCCAATCACCCTGCGACCCTCCAGGGGGTCCGGCTGGATTATTGGAGGCTCTTTGGAAATAAAACAATGAGAGGACGGGCTCGGCGTGCTCTTTTTGTAAACTGTCCTGAGATAACATTTATTGTGTATCGGTGCTGTACAAAGAGAGGTTGATTAATTGATTGATTGGATGTGAAGCACATTGTGTCGTCCAAATGTTTTCCATTAATGAAGATTAACTCGGTTTGACTAGATAGAAGAATGAGGCGGGCAAACGTGCACGCTCTTTAACGCACAAATATGTTTTAGCGGAGTCGATGTGGTAGTTAGGCAGTAGGCAGGAGTTCGGTTTGAATAAAATAAATTTACCCAACAATGGCTTCTGTTGGCAGGGATGCACTTTGGGCGTGATATGAGATATTGTTCCTTCTTTATTTATCAACATTTAGGATTTAATTTTAGAAAATCTAACTGGAAAGCTGGTATGAGGTCGACCTGGTGGTTAGCTTTCCTGTTATGACTGGATTTTTTTCATTTTTGCATCAAAATTTGTGGGGGGTTTTTTTCATATGAAAAAATCCCAGAGAGCACAATTAGGATATTTAGCCCTTGACCCAGTTTTCTGAGGAATCATTGATGCATTTTTTATCATCAAATTTATTTCCTTCAACAATATTATGATTGTCAAAGGATCTGGAAATATGTGAAAAGATTTTTTCTTACTCTGTTTGCTCTTACTCTGTGAGATAACTAAGGACATATACAGCAAGAATTCACATCTAATTTTTTTTATAGTTTTCAATAGGAATGTCCTGATCTGATATTGATATTGGTCCGATATCAGTAATAAAACAAATATTGAAATATATCCGCCTGCATTTAAAATATCCGACATAAGCACCCCAATACAAACCACCCATTCTAATTTATTTTTTATTTATTTATTTATTTCAGTTGTAGAATTTGCTGTTTAAATTAAATACAGTGGTTATTTTGCAATTTTAAAATACATGTTTTTGTTTTTAATGGATTTTTCGAGGTTACTTTTCATGATTTTCTCATTTATCACCTCCACCAGGAGGTTATGTTTTCGGGAGAGTTTGTCTGTCTGTCTGTCCGTCTGTAAACAAAATAACTCACAAAGTTATGGATGGATTATGATGAAATTTTCAGGAAATGTTCAGCATGGGAAAAGGAAGAAGTGATTCAATTATGGTGTTGATCCAGATCGACGTCTGGATCCGCCATGACGAAAAACGCGATTTTTGTGAATAACTACAGAACTAAAATAGATATCATTATGAATCCAGTTGCTAATGGTATGTTTTCATGGTCAAGGTTCTAAATATTTACATGAAATAAAGGTAGGACTAATATTTATGGTAAAAATCACAATATGGGAGAGGACTGTGGTGCTGGCGGAGGTCTGCGCTCTCAGAGTGCTTTTCTAGTTTATTTATCTTATTTAACTGTACTATATTCTCAGGTTTAAGGTTAAATTTATTGAGCCCATTGGTAGTGTTGTGTTACTCAAGACCAGTCTTGGTCTCGAGACCGGTCTTGAGATCACATTTTAAAGGTCTCGGTCTTGTCTCGGACTCGAGAGCATTTTTACTCAGTCTTGTCTCAGACTGGAAGGACTCTGGGTTTTCCGTCAAGACCGGTCAAGACCAGCACTGATCCGCTGTTCTTCAGCCTCATTAATGTGAGTAAGGAGGAACACTTGGTAAAACAACAAAAAGCTTCAGTTCATGTTTTATTTCCCCTGTGAACACTGCAACCTTCCCGGTGTTTTGACTGACACCCCCACTTAACTGTTCAACATTGTCATTGTTTTTAAAATTGATTTTGATGATTTTGGTCTTGTCTCGGTCGTGGTCTGGACTCTGTCTCAACTTCCAAAAGTCTTGGTCTTGTCATGGTCTCAGTGCATTCTGGTCTCGGGCAAGTCTTGGTCTCTGATAGAGTGGTCTTAAGCAAAAAACTGACCCATTGATTAATAACAAATAGGTCAGTTTTTCTCATACCTACTGTAGCTGACGACTGTTCTCTGTTTGAGTAATCTCACCTGATCAAGACTTTTCTTACAGTCCAGACTACAAACTAAGGAATAAAAGTCTGTTTGATTCCTGCTGATATCGTATATGATGGATATTGGTATCAGCCAATACTCAAGGCTGCAATATCTGTATCATATCGGAGGTGAATATGTTGTATTGGGACACCCCTAGTTTTCAAACAGGTATATTAATATACTGCAATGCAACCCAGTTAGTGCTACAAATGCTAGTCAAAGAGATGAACAAGGAAAAACAGACAAAGATGGACTTTCAGAGTTTTGAATGCAGTGGCATGGCGGTAAAAAGTCAACCACCTGGTTACAATGCCAGTCAAAGGGTTAAAGTGGGTTGATTAGACTGAAGTTTAAGGCCTGAACTTCAAGAAATTGAGGAATCTGCAGATCTTAAAGTCCACACAGTTCTGCTCGTAGCTTCCAAAAGCCCATATGAGCGTTGATTTAATGAAAAATGGTTTGTGTATATCAGTATCAATATTAACCAAAGTGAGTTTGGAAACATCAGCGTATCAGATATCTGCAAAAATCCAATCCTGTGCGTCCCGGCTCTGGTGGACTTGTTCGTCTCTGTGGTCCTGAAGCAGCGATCATTCTTGTTTGAATGTTTACACAGTCATAACTCCGTCAAAGCTCCGGCTCGGCCCGAGGCCATGATTGTTTTCAAGCTGTTGAAACGGCTGCATTAGGCTGTTTGTAAATCCCTGAAAGCCGAGACTCAATCGATCATACGTCGCCGTTTTAAAGCGAAAAGGTCGCACAGTTTATGGGGCGCAGAGAGGATGTTTTCTGGAACTTCTTACAGAGTTTTTCTGTTTTCTGAGATTCAAACTGTAGACGTGCAGGTCAGGTTATCTGATCTAATGTGGCCTTAAAGTGTTGATTTGATCAGAAAGTAAATTGTGATCGGCAGAGACAGTCTTCAGCTCCTGTTACCCTCCATCTGCACTGACATTTCATCATGAATCATGTTTTTATTGTCTTTTTTGCTGAAAGGACAGTTCATTTTAGGGATGCAACACTTCTCAGAGTTTCTTAAGGCTGTTCAGAGAAGCACGGTTTGAAGTTTGTATGTTATTTGTTGCACTGGCTCTAAACGTGCAGGGATAAGGACGTCCTGGTAGAGATTTAGGTGACTTTTGTTATCCCTCCACGGTGTTATAGGCAGAAATGCCCAAACTTTGTCACAAATTTTATGTCAGAAATATAAATCCATGTTCAAATCCATGGATAGAAAGCTGTTTGATATCACTGTTTTTATGTACGTATGTTAGTGTTTTTTTTTGTTTTTTTGTTTTTTTTTTATCTGTGGACGTTTGTACAATCATATATTTATTAATGGGCAAGGTGCTACAGATTATTTCATGCTGTTATCTCATGATCCAATACCAAAGGGAAACCTGCTGTGGACTTTTGCACATGTGTTTTGGTACACAGACATTTTTGCACCTCAGGCTCTAAAAGATTGTTTTCTATTTGATTTTTGTTCTTCTTCAATAAAATGTTAAAACCAAATAAAAAGTTGATCAGAACAAAATTGTTATCAGTGACATTAACTCAAATTTGGAGAACATTTAATCAGTTTTAGCCAACCAGTGCACAAGTAGACTTTACTAATGAAGCAAAAATGTTTACTAGTTCCTCTAGTAAGCCTTATATGGTAATAAGGGGGCGGGGAAAACAAATTCTGGCTTCCCATTGGCTTTCGAAAAGTACAGCCAACCAAGATGCTGGACTTGGTTAAAATCCCTCCTACTTCATTTGCGTTAGGTCTGCTAATACTACTAGGGAATATTTTGGCTTTACTAGTAGTACTAGTAGACTAAAAATAGCCTACTAGACTTGTGAGATATTTTGAGTTTACTCATAGTACTAGTAAACAAAAAAAATGTTTTACTATTACAACTTTTTGGTACACTAGAGAATGAAAAGACCTTACTAATAAGCCAAAATCTTCAACTAGCAGAAAATTTTGTGTTACTAGTTCTACTAGTAGACTTAAAAAATGTTAAAGGTAAAAACTAGGGCCGAACGATATGGACAAAATTTCATATCTCGATATTCATGCCAAATATCTCAATTTTGATATGAAATGATATAACTACGGGTTTGGTGAAAACTAAGCGGTGCATTCAAGGGCAATCGTAAAAAGGAAATTTGTTGTGACTTCCAAAGCTGTACATGCATTATAAGCATGGGAGAAATCTATATTGTTTATACCGTTGCTTTTTCGATATTAATATCTTGAATGTTCGTATCTCAGTATAGATATGATAAGGATATATCTTTGAGCCCTAGTAAAAACTCTCAGGCTTACTAATAACACTATGAACATTAATTTGTCTACTTGTAGGCTCATTTGCTTTACTAGTAAGGTGTACATAAACAAAGCTTTTGTTTACAGATACTTATAGTAAACTCTAAATATCTCACTACTAGTACTAGTTGACCGGTTTTGGTCTACAAGTAACATTAGTAAATCCAAAGATACTGCTCAGCGTTCGCGTGTGTGTTCTGTAATTTCAACTGAAGCTCGTAAGCTGTATCGAATAAATTACACCCTGCGTTTATTTTGAACGAGCGTCTATTTGTCAGAATGTACTGCTGCATTATTGGAACCCAGCTTTCATTTGGTATTTTACGATGTATTTGTAGATATTTGCTTTACATTGTTGACCTTGAAGAGCGTAAAGTGATCTTTACTTTAGTGACTATTAGCTCGTCTTTATATCGTTTTATCCAAGGCTGATCATCTCCTCCTCTCTCATGATGTGTCACAAATCAAAACTGAGACCGGAGCAGAAAAACCTCATCTGATGGATCAGATTAAACATTTCTCTGTTTCCCATCAGCATGACGCTCCTGTCACTACACATATAACAAAGTCCTTCTAGTTTTCCTGTTGTATAAACTCCAGGTTTATGAGATTTCAGATTTGTTTTTAACAGCACGGCTGCAGGGACACACAGCCCTCATTGTTTAGACGAGTTATCAGACTTCTCCGCGGAGCTTCAGAGCCTCGAATGCCTTTATGGTGAGATAACTGTGTCTGTCTGCAGCCCAACAGGTTTATCTCCTCTCTGATAGCTCCGTATAAACTCCTCTCTCTCTCTCTGTCGGGGGTGATGGAGTCGACCTGCTGCCCGTCAGGAGCTCCTCGCTGACCTGTGGCTGCAGCACAAAGCCCTCTTTTCTTCTATTTAACGTATATTCACATGGACGACTCCTCTTCCTTTCCTTATGTTGATACTGAAGTGAAGCCAAAGCCTAACGTGATACGCAGACGACGTTGATTTGAGCCAAGACAAACACAGGAAGGACCAGCCGGTGCAACTGGTTTAGGCAGAATCATATTTAAATCTAAAGTTTTTCCACCAAACAAGTCTTTAACAGCTGTTTCATGGCTTCAAAACTTCCAACTCAACATCAAAAACAAAGTAAAAATTATTATAAATCAGCATAATCTTGGTGGAACAACAACTTCAGCCAGTGAGCTTTAAGTTTTCCAACAATGTTCTCATTTAAGTACAAAAACTGTACAGGATATTTCTTATTTTTTCAAGAAATATCACATGCAAAGTTTGGCATAAACTGCCCTGATGGTCAAGTGTGTCTAAGAACAGAGTGAAACAAAATTCACAGTTAAACTAACCATTTTACCGTGTGAAACAGTGTTTGTCATTTTTATTTATTTATTGCCATAACTACTGCTACATGCTTTCCTCTTCTGTTCTTTGTGAATGTATTGTTTTGCGTTTTCTAGTGATTCTGTTACCAAATGTCTGTGATTCTTACCATGCCTCAATTTCCCTACGGGGACACATGTCACGTCGCGTCACAAAACGTCACAAAACATCACGAAATGTCACATCATGTCATGTCACAAAACGTAACGCCACGTCTCGTCCTGTCACAAAATGTCACGTCACAAAATTTCACATCACACGTCACACGTCACAAAACGTCAAATCATGTCACGTAACATAACATCAATTCACAAAACATCATGTCAGAAAAAGACACACGTAACGTCACAAAGCATAATTTCACAAAACGTAACGTCACAAAACGTAACGTCACAAAACGTAACGTCACAAAGCGTAACGTCACAAAATGTAACGCCACAAAATGTAACGCCACAAAATGTAACGCCACAAAATGCAACGCCACAATGTCACAAAAAGTCACATCACAAATCATCTAGACACAAAACATCACAAAACGTCACATCATGTCATGTCATGTTACAAAACTTCACGTCACAAACATCTCGTCACGCCACTGGCTGAAGGAGCGGCTTTACAGCTGTCTAGTCTGGAGGCTCGTGCTTGGTTTTATGGACCGAAATTATCTTTTTCCTCTCCTCTCCAGTTGATTATTACAGATAAAAAGATATATATAAAAAATACATCTTAAAAAAAACTTTTAATAAATATAAGTAAAGTAAAATGAAATAAAAAATAAATATATTTGTACATATTATAAAAAATTGAAAATAAAATTGAATAGTAAAAAAATAAATAATTAAATAAATTATATTAAGAAATAAGATAAACACATGTATACACATAAGAGGAAAAAAAAGGGGGGGGCACTTCACCAATTGCATACATGGAATACCCTAAAACAAAACTGTACATTAATGTCAACCTAAACAGTCTATGCAGCTATCTCTTGATTGTGCATCACTGGTCCTGACTGCAGCGTTAACTGAGTCTCTAAAAACAGATGACCCCCCTCCTCTGAGCTCCTCAGGTGTCTGAGCTCACCTGTCGAGGTGGCCGTCGTGGCTAAAATGGTCGTTTTGTCTGTAATGAAGCCACGAGGCCCTCAGACTGATGTTTACCCTCTCTATCTCCACCCGCTCAGCCCTCCGTCTGGATGGTTGTCACGAGTAAACACGCTGATCGGAGTTAAACTCAAGGTCGAGCAGACGCCGCAGACACGTTTCAGGAGATAAGAGAACAGAGCGCTGTGTCAGGCTAAGAGGCCGTAATGGCTCCAAAACAAACAGACAAGGAGGACTTCACATTCCTGCTCCGTGTTCACCTCGCAGGTTATAAGACAAACATTTATCTGACTTTACGGCAGTTTAAGTATCAAACCGAGTGAAACCAAACGTCACCCAGCAAATCAGCAGGTAGAGATCGGCACATCGAAGAGATCAGACGGGTCAAACTGACCTCAGCAAAAAGTACTGAAACTTAATTTTATCACGTACAGCAAGTATACGACACACCATGGACTTTCAGGGCGCTAGAAAGTATGCTAATGTAATACTAATTTGGAGTTTATGAATGAATGAATATTTAAGTTTACTTTATAAGGACATTTTTAAGTTTACAAAAGTACACTTTCAAGTATACAATGAGTACACTTATCTATATACTACAAGTGTACTACGTATATACTTCTGCTCCACATTTCAGTACATTGAGGGATATTTTAGGTATACTTTTATGAGCTAAAAATGGCTGGTTTTGCCATTTTACCAGTTTACTTGTAGTTATAATTTAAGTATAATTGTAAGTTTGCTTAGCATATTACTTGTAGCACATACTTAAAGTATTCTTAAAGTTACCTCATACTGTATGAACGCTAGACTACAGCGTATTAACCAAATCACAAGACAGACTGTTGAGAAAAAGTTTGATGTATGTAACATTTTAAAACATACCTTACAATTTATTTACAAATACCTCTTTAAATTATTAAAGATATTATATATATCTTCACAGTTCTCTATATAAAATCAATCCCTTCTTTAAAAACAGTTTTATTCTGTTAAATGAAATGGATCAGTATATTTTAAGTATTAGTACTTTGTGGCAGAAAGATGTATACTAAAGTACAAAAAAGTTTAAGTATTCAAATTTAAGTGTAAGTCTTAGTATTAATGTACTTGGTCTTCGACTTTTATTAATACTTTTCAGTATAAGCAAAGTATATGTCACTATACTGTTCTTAACTATACAAAATATAGTATATGAAAAGTTAGCTAAAAATGTTCGGCCTCAGTTTTAGTATAAATAAGTTACTCGTAAACTTGAATAAACTTCTGTCTGCTAAGTGTTGTGTTGTTCTGCTTCACTTCTGTTGGATATCTGCTCTTTTCTTTGACCTGCTGGTTCATGTAATATGAATTTTACATAACGTAATAACCAGTGGCAACAAAAATGTGATTTTAAACCAGGCTGAGTTATTTTAACACTGAGCTTCTGCAGGCTGCCTCTAGTGGACACATGAGGAACTGCAGCTCCCTCAATTTGCTTGAGTTAAATCTGAGACTGTGGATATCCATGCGAATAACGCGTTTATTCAATATAAAACACTTTAAAAACAGAAATAAGTAGGAGTGGGAGAAAAAATCGATACACCTAAGTATCGCGATTTTTTGTCTGCCGATTTTAAAATCGATATTTTTATTCAAAAATCGATATTTACCCCCCCTACACACACGCACACTCACACTCTATAGGCGCTAAAGTCGCCAAACTGAGGCAAGAGACATTGCTGGATAAAATAGGCCATAGCTGTTAAAATAGTGCTGAGTAGATTTACTACTTTTCACCAGCAGATAGTGGACAGGTGACAGGTTTCTATTCAAAGTTTTGGCGTATATTTATTTTAAAACACACACACCGGACCGAGGGACGCGAGTGTGGCTGCAGAGGCTGTGAGCAGAGAGAGAGACACAGAGTGATAGAGTACTCACGATGCTGAGAGTACTTTGTCAAGTACTGTCTGACTCTGAATCTGAGGAATATTTACTCTCTGAGGATGACGGTCAGTCGTCCAGAAAGCTGGCTCAAGGCCATATTACAGTCCCGGAGCAGTACATACCGAGAGCTTTTCCTCTCCTTGGCCGGCGACTACCGAAGAGTGCACATAGTCTGGGATGCAGGGAAGCTCAAAACACCGCGAAAAGTGACGGTGTTAGCGGAGAATGAGAAAGACCGCAGAGCTCTGGTCAGACGAGGGAGAAGCCGGGGGTAAACAGTGCAGGCAGCAGAGGCGTTCATGCTCGGCGCGTAAATTACAGTGATGACGATAGCTGGGAAAGCTAACCACTTTGAAACTATAGCCTTTTTAAATCTTGATAGCAAAACTGAATATTTCTTGAAAAAACTCTGTTGCCTGAAGGGATAATAAGCCACTTTTTATATGCAATCCAGGCTTTTGAAGAGAGGGAGCATAACCAGCTGGTTAAAATATATTGCTGAATAAATCCTAAAAACAGACTCACATGTGATGTGTATTTTTCCTGATATAGTCTGTAGGCATCATCATTGTTCATCTTTTTCACTGGTTTTAAAAAAGCTAACTAAAGATTGCAAAAATCGGCAATATCGTAGAATCGCAATTTAAATCGTATCGGCACCTAAAAAAATCGCAATAAATCGTATCGGCAGAAAAGTGAATCGTCCCAGCCCTAGAAATAAGGATATAAAGTCTTATGAAAGCTGATTTGGAATTTCTACATTTTACATTTGCTCTTCTAGCAAACCCTAAAACAGTCTCAATTTTGAGACCGATAAGGTTTCAAATCATGAAGAGGTATGAGAAAGGACTTAAATATCTATTAAATTAAAATTTAATTAATTATCTCTTTTCCTGCTCTGCCAAAAGTTTGCAAATCCACTTTCACAAATGCGCAAACTTTGGTTTACATTTGGCTTTTTATCTTTTACTCACTTGTCCATAATGAAGCTAAATTATCAATTAAAAAGCTAAATTTGGCATATTTTTTGCAGGATAATTAAGAAGGAGCAGAACAACAAAACTCAAGCACAGAGTTTTCAAAGCTTCAAACCTAAAGAAGTTTTACATATTTTAGTCTGAGTTTCCTTTATGAGTAAAACTTTAACAAAAGCTTTATACCAAGGAAAGGAAAAACTTTGATTGGGGAAAATAATGACTAATAAACAAACTATCTGAATATAAAGTAGTCATACCAATTTTCATATCTTAAAGCACAAACACAAGTCATCATGGATCATCTGTGATGACATTGCATTCAATTAATTTAGTCAATGTCAAACAGTTTTAGAGCAAAACTATTTTACTTCATATTTTATACAGTATTGAGTACTACTTGATGATGAATGTACTAAAGCTGTATGAAGAGATTTCCAGATACTAATACAGCAAAGTAAGCTCTTCAAAAACTTACAAATCCAACAAAAAAAAATCGATGATCTTTTTCTTCATACTTGTTGAGTTTTGACTGGTGGGCTGTGTTAGCCCTGCTTTACACAATATGAGCTTTTTATGAAATATTGATGTGTCTGCTTGGAGCGTTGTTATCATTATGTCAGATGAGGGATGAATAATTTAAAAATACTCGTCGTAAATGTCTTTGTGCGGTTTTACGCTTGATTTTTCAGTGAATGACTCGGCCTGGTTCATCCCTGCAGACTGGAGAAGTATGAAAACTCCCTTTAATCTGTTTATTCGCCCTGAATGGCTCTAAATTTGGAGACTGTGCCGTTGGATGTAAATCTCTCCGTGTCGGGTTATCGTTCTCGGAGGAAGTCCCCTCTCTCTCTCTCTCTGCTCGCTCATTAATTTTTCCGTCTCCCACAGCTGACCGCCGTGAAACCATTAGCTCTGTGTTTGTGCTGCGCGGCTATCCAATGTCTCCCGGTTTATGTTGGTTTGTCTAAACGCGACCTTAATGGCCGTCCAACATGGCTCCCGCCGCCGCTTTGGGTGTGTGATGGAGAGGATGTTGACGGCCTGGACTCTTGCTGAGGCCTCCCTCTCTTGGCTTTATGGACCTCCAGAGGGGCCGGGACCCCCCCCCCCCCATAACGGGCCGGCCTCTCTTCTCTCTCGCTCTTCCGTGAAATGTGTGGTCCCCATCCGGAGCGGCAGGATGGGGACTTAGAGCGGCGCTGATGGTTAAACCGTCACGCCTGTTAGGAGTCACACTCGCCTCCTGCTCGGGTCAGGGAGTCTCGGAGATGAGAGCCGAAAACAGGCGGGTTTTAGTCGGGGTAATAAAGCAGGTGGGTGGCACAGGGGGAGCAGTCTGAGGGCGTTAGGTCTGGAAAACAGGAGAAATGGGATTTGGTTTAATCTGTGTTTTAATAAAAACTCTAGAGAAGTTCTTACCACATCCAGATCAAACTCAGCACAGACATGGAGGCCGTTACCCTGCGTAAACACAACAAGTTTTGGGAACATCACATAATATTTTGATGTTATATCAATGGGGTTTTCCATGTTAAAGTTCAATGTTTTTTTTTTGTGTGGTGTCACTCTTGATCAGATCCAGATGAAATAAGGATGAAACGGTTACCGGTAAAATGGTAAACCACTGTAAAATTTCCCACGGTAATCATTACAATGTCCTTTAAAAATTACCGTTAAACTATGTTTGATCACCACGCTGTGTCAATCAATCACGGTGATGCTGCTCTTTGAGTGGAAAAGCCTGAACCATGTGTGTCTGCGCCTCGGTGAAGCAGACGTCT
This sequence comes from Scarus forsteni, assembly GCA_036419115.1. Classification (NCBI taxonomy): domain Eukaryota; kingdom Metazoa; phylum Chordata; class Actinopteri; order Labriformes; family Labridae; genus Scarus; species Scarus forsteni. The sequence continues at coordinate 283,774 of JAZDUH010000103.1, read as the reverse complement.
CTCTACCAAGCTGCAGTGAAAGACAAAAATGTGTGTGATTAAAACTGCTGTAACTCCTCGAGTAAACGAGCAGAGAGAGAGAGAGGATTCAGAGAGCCATACCTGAGTGAATTATAGGAGGTTTATCAGGATTTTCAGTGTAAATAATGTATAAAGGTTGTAAATAACAGCATTAGTATCAATCTGGAGTGAGTTCTTGTCGTTCTTTTGCCGTTTATTCGCCGTATTTTGTGGTAATAGATCGTCTTTTTCCATCATAGTTCGTGTTTCATGGATTTAATCAGTCGTAATTTGGAAATATTAAAGAAGAGAGTCATGAAGGGGCTAACTGCTTCAGGGACTATCGTTAGTAAAACAATAAATAAATAAATAAAAAGGCCTGGACATGATCTAATATAACGAGCTGTAACATGGACACTAATGCTGCAGGAAAACTAAAATGTGTGAGTGTTTGTAAAATAGGTTCAGTTTATTTTTGGTCATCTCAAAACTTTGAACATGTTCATTTACCATTGTTCATAAATATAATCCTGTTTAAAGTTCAAACCCGTTATTTTCTTTTCTTGTAATTACACACTGTTTAAGCATTTATCACATAATAATGACAAACACTTGCCAGAATTTTTTACTTTTATTTTTAGTGAAAAAAGTTTAAACTAATTTACTTATTTCCTGACACAGTTATTGACAAAAAACAGAAGAACATAAAATTATAATATTAATGGGATTATATGATTTAAAGACTGTGTTAAAGTACTTTATGAACATTTTGAGCACACTGCAACAGTAGCATCATCATCATAATAATAATAATAATAAGTGTGATAATTTTGATCACAATAACGTGATATGAAATTTTCAAACTGTCACATCCTTAAACACAACAATATACATATTTAGAGTTTTATTTATATTTATTTTTCTTTCTATATATCATTTTATGGGGCAAACATCCTATGTTGTGTTTTTCTGACAACAACACAACAGCAGAGACGCAGTAAATCCAATTTGCAGAGAAAATGCCAGTTATGGCAACAAAATCTACCCGTGTTCTTTTGTGTGATTCACATTGAAGATGATTAAGTTCTTAATTTAGATTAAGCAGGCTGACATTAATAGCCCTGTTGTCTCTGACAGCAGCTTTATTATAATGTAGCCTGCACTAGGCCTGTGCTCAAAATATCGATACGGCAAAATATCGCCATGCACTCCTTGGTGATACGTGTATCGATACGGATGCAACAGAATGCATCAATGTTTGGACAGTTGTTGTAAATACTCTTTGGTTAATGTTAACAATGGTACAGTTCAAAGTAGAAACCAAGCTACATGATGAAGCACATGTTCCAAATTTAAACTTAGGTGTCTACAATCTTTGGAGACCTGAATTAAAGTTCTTAAGTAGTAGAGTCATTTAAAACTCATCCTTGTTCTTCTTCTTCTTGTAATATAAAACAAAAGTTGCTGGGAATTCTGTAAAAAGTGTAGTTAGTGTTCACAATTTACGTGTATCCAGATACGTATCATATCATTGGGTTGCTGGAAATACCCAGCCCTAGCCTGCACAGAGGGGGGATCACTTTTACCCCACTTTATGCTTTTGTGCCATTCATGTTGAGATTAAAACATCACAGGGTGTACTGCTTCTTGAGTTCTAGTTTTTGTCTCCGTAAAATAAAACGATTCATTAAATTTTGATTATTTTCATGTTGAAGTGCCGACGGTTCATCAAACCAGCACAACTGAAACTTTCTTTTTATTTCAAAGTCTGCTTCAATCATTTGGACTCATTCTGAATTTTGGAAAAGCCTGAAACAGATTTTTCAGAGAGACATAAAACAGGAGAGAATAAAGCCGGGGAGGCAGATTGGAGCGAGAACAGAGCGATAAATCAGACGAGAGTCCAGACGTGGTGTCTGTGCTAAGTGAGAATAAATCCTGACTCCTCTTTTTACTGTTCGAACACGACTGCAGCGCCGTAAAACACACGGAGAGAGCCCGTTAATTCACATCATTACGCCTCCCTCCTTCAGATCATAACAGCTGATCATGTGGAGCAGCTTTTATTCTACCGGCTGAATTTAGAGCCTCTTGTCTTCGGTGTTATTTCGCCCAGAATGAGTCTGATTAACTCGCAGGAGGTCGGAGGGGGGCCCAGATTTCTGCCCAGACCGACAGATCTGATGACTTTTCTTGGCAGACTGGCGGCATCGACTGGCGAGGGATCAACTCCCCTAGTTTGACCCCTTACACGTCAACACGGCGGTGGAAATTCCTCGCCATGACAGGAAGTGTTGTACCTGCAAACAGAGAAAACAGTCATTAAAGAGACATGCTCCGGTGACTGATGGGCGTTATTCCGGGACGTCAGGTTTGATTAATTCTTTGACTCAGGTGTTGCTACTGTCAATCATACGCCGGGTGAGTTTAATTTAACAGACTGCATGCCGAGGCTGTTTTTGTTTAATTACTGCGAGACATGGACGCAGATCAGCTGTTTTAACGGGGAGGAAAAAGAATAAATGTGCAGAGCATTTTTACACAGAAAGTCTCCTTCAGAAGGTGGTCAGAAAGGGTTTGAATTAGGGCTGAACGGTTTGAGAAAATAATCTAATTGCGATATTTTTCCCCAATATTGCAATTTACTCTGCGATTGTTTTAATGTTCATCTTATGAACTACTGCATATTTGCTGTAACTAATGGTGGATCCAAAATGAATCAAATCAAAATACTAAGTTATGTTTCCAATAGTTGTTGTGTTCATGCAGGATAACAGCCTCCATGTATGAGCTGAGTTTGATCTGGAAAGGGTTTTTGGAAAAGTTTCTGCAGAACTGAGCTGCTTGGCGAGGTCTGTGCTTTTATTTACCTGATATCTTTGGAGCATTTTCACCTTTTCCTGCTGGTTCAGGATGTTACTGCTGGTTTCTTGGCTCACTTTGGCCCTTCTTGTCCCACCTGAGCATGGTTCAAACTAGGGCTGAACAATTAATTGCAAATTAGATTAAATCACATTATGGCTTGTTGCAGACAGTGCAATATTTTAACCCAAAATGTGTTGAACAGTTTGGCATTGTGATGTAGTTTCTTGCAATTTCATGCTTATTTTAACCTTTTTGAACCCAGCTACAACTTTATGCCTATCTTGCTCCCCTTCATCTTTCTTTTTGGCCACTGTCAGACCATGTTTGGAATTTTTACATGCTTTTTTAAATTTAATCCCAATTTTGCTGCTATAATCAATTTTCCTCAGTCACCTTTGAATTTCTTTTGCCATTTTTTTGCAATTTCATACCTATTTTTGCACCTATTAACTTCTTTTTCGCTTTTGTACCATTTTTTTTACCCAGTTTTTACAATTTCATACCTATTTTGCTTCTTTTCTTCACTTCTCCACTTTTTCTCAAATCCTTTATCTTTGGATTAATTTAATGTCGTATTGGTTTGACTATAAAAAGATCTACTGCTTATGTTTGTTTAAGAATACATAAGATGAGGAACATTAAAACAATTGCAGAGTAAATCGCAATATTGGGGAAAACATCGCAATTAGATTATTTTCTCAAATCGTTCAGCCCTCGTCCAAAGTTGTTTCTGGCTTTGGCAGTTTGATGCAGTAGATCCACGTCTGCCTGGTCCAGTCCTTCCTTAAAGCTTCAGATCAGTCTTTGCTCCTTTAAATCTGTTTACTTGAAGGTCAAAGACATGCAGCCTTTTTCAGAGCTGGTGCTTCACGACAGCCTCAGTAACTCTGCAGTAAACGGTATAATTATCTGACTTCTTAAAGTTGATTATTCCAGATCTAAACATCTTTACGAGCACTGATGACTCCCTGTCTGACGACTTAAACGACAAACTAATCCTGCTCCAAACAGAGCGAGTCAAACATTCACAGCTCCAAACGAGTCCCTGTTATCATTAAACAGGAGGAAGGACGAGGACCTCTCTGCTCCCCCACGGAGTACTCGACCCAGAAACCGAATGTGGAGTTAAAAACGGGGAGAGATGGGCTGACAGCTCTGTTTGATGAGAGCTGAAGAGCAAAAATAATCTGACAGGAACATCCTGCTGCCTGCTCTTTGGTTCAGAGCTGCTGTTGGGTCGTCTGTAACAGTTTGTGAAATGCTTCACATTTATGTTATTTCAAATTTAAGATGGCTTGAAAAGTGACAAACATTTTTTTTGGCTGCTGCAGATTTGTCTGCATCTCCTGCTCCAGTAACTCCCAAAGCTGCTCTATAAGATCGAGATCTGGTGACTGTAGAGTACAAAACCAGTCTGAGATGATTGAATAGAATATAAACAGCACAAATTATGTTGAAAGCAAAAAATAATCAACCACCTGGAAATATTCAGGGCATGTTCAAGCAGAGAGAGGGGAAATATCACTTAAGCTTTTGTGTGTCAGTGGCAAGGCAAGTTCATTTGTCGAGCACAATTCATACACACAACTCAAAGTGCTTTACAGAACAAGAAAAATGCATTAAAATTACAACACAAAATAAAATCAACATAAATCATTATAAAATAAAGTGTGCAATTTAAAACTTTGGTCTGAGCGATGAAAAATGTCCAAATATCGAGCAATTTAAGATGAAATATAAAACCATGATTTGGAAAAGTTACAGAGACGAGACTGTATAAAGATCTCTGCAGGTAGATTTAGCTTCTGTTGTTACTTTATTTATTTCCTTGACTATGATTTGTGTTATTATATTATTTGGTTTATTTTGTTTATGTGTGATTATTTTGGTCAGTGTAAGTTTGGACTTCCTCTTTTTGGAATAGTAGACGACACATTTTGTTGTTTTGCACTCTGGCAGCTGTTTTAATTTTGTTTAAAGATGCTGTGAGGAGTTTCTAGGTAATTGCAAAAAAGTATCACTTTTAGATATAATCATGATGGAAATACACACTTTAAGATGAGTTTTATAGCATCAAAATAGGTTATCTATAAATGCTATTCCTTAGCTTCACGGTCGGGTCGGACAGGGCTGGACTGGCCTGGATACTCAACTTCAGGAACAAGACAATTAAAACTAGAGCAAATTTATATTATTCAGACACGTCTTAGAGCACCGGGCTGTAAGTAGCCATATATAGCCGGCTACAAAACTACGATAATAAGTTTTCCAAAAATTGTTTGTTGTCACACATCAAAAACTACCGCTACGTAACTAGAAAGAGATACATTACCTCGTGGCTTTGCATCCTGTAAGTTGTTGAAAAAAGAAGTTGTAAAGCAATGCAGAGTTCTGAGGAAGGTCTGAGCTGCATTCATTAGCATCACAACAAACTTTAACTTTTTTTTGATTATGTTCAAAATAAAAAAACAAATGGAAAAAGCTACAAAAGCACTGAGAGAGCGCAGACCTCCGCCAGCGCCACAGTCCTCACCCATATTGTGATTTCCACCATAAATATTAGTCCTACCTTTATTTTATGTAAATATTTAGATTCCTTGAACATGAAAACATACCGTTAGCAATTAGATTCATAATGATATCTATTTTAGTTCAGTAGTTACTCATGAAATCACATTTTTTGTCATGGCGATTTTCTTCTGGATCTAGCTCCACAAAGTTTTAGACGATACAACAAATCAGATTGAACACTCCAGATTCCTCAGTATCTTAGCTAAATTTTGGCGTTTGTTGCAAGCCTCTGTCTTTATTTGTTCTCTTGCTATGACGAAAATTCCAATGATACATTCATTTTCTTGTTCCAGATCAGAGAATCCAGAATTTTGCCGGGATCCAGATCAGTCTTTGATATCTTGTAGAACCTGTTGGGAACTTGTTCTGTATTTTTTTTCAGAATGCTCTGACTATTTTTGGTGGAGTAATATGCACAAACGCAGAAAATGGTCCAATCTTGCAATGTTAAAGAATCCTTTAAAAAAATACCTGGATTCAGACGGTGATCCGGATCACTCCCAAAATCTAATAATTTGTTCCTTGTCTCAATCCGGACATTTCCTGGAAATTTCATCAAAATTTGTTTATAACTTTTTGAGTTATGTTGCGAACAGAGAAACAAACAAACAGACACTGGCGATAACAAAACCTCCTTGGCTGAGGTAGTTAGCTTTAAACATGCAGCTGCTGGATCAGAAGATGGTCCACTACGGTCATAAACGGACAATCCTCAGGTGGGCTGTGGGGTTTGAACCATGCTCAGGTGGGTCCAACGTGCAGCCTGAACCGCTGAGCCAAGGCAGGATGGGTCTATGCTTTCCCATGTTCACACCAAGCTCTGAATGTGGAGCAGAAA